>JAZHEH010003205.1:28387500-28837500 GCA_036589455.1 Ateles fusciceps | reverse complement strand
CTTAAGTGCGCTCCCCCACAGTCCACTTTTGCTCTGTGAGTCAAATTGAAGTTCTTGAAATGGGGCCGATGGCTTTGCTGGAGTGTGAATGTGCTCTCGTTCTATAAGAAAGAGGAACCCAATCAGGGCATTGTGTTTCAGTTTCTTTTATGAAATAAGTCACTTTCTGGCAATTGCTGTTTGCTTTTAAAAGCTGCAAGAGTCAATTTGGGGTCTAAGGGGCTGGAGAGGAAGCCCCCAACTGCTGGCAATTGCTTCTTGCTCCGTGTGAGTTTGAAGCTATTGTCCAGGCAAGAGAATGTAGGGTAAGTCGGGCTCGATGCAGGGGATTCCGGTTTCAAACACACGTCATATCATTTTCTTTAATTCAGTTGGATGGCCCTAAATGCATAATAGACTTAAAAACACAAATGAGACTCAGTCTCTTTATTGGGAATCATTCAAGAATTGATTTATTTTCAAGGAAATAATACATTCGTAGCATTTTCCTACTGCTGTGTGCACTTTTCTTTCTTAAGTATAAGACTCCGCTCTGTTTGTGAATAGAGAATGATGTACTGTCACCGTCAAGCTTTGCTTTTGGAAAACAGCTAAAAAAATCCCACTGCCTTGGAAACATTGCAAGGAAACAATGGTGGCACTTCCTGGCTTTTAAAAAACGTGAACATGATTTTGACTTTAATATTGGAGGCCAGAAATCTTGAAGTAAAATGAGACTTCTGATTCTTTCCCTGATTGTGGCTGCAGACAGGAGGGCCAGAATCAGAAAGAGAAGCTCACGATACCTTCACAACAAGTCTTCCCTATGCTGGGCGGAGACATGGGAGAGGAAAGAATCATCTTTTAAGTCCCGAGAGTCCCAAATCTCTTGCAGAAGTACAGTCACTCCGTCTGTCAATCATGAATATATTGGAGTGCTTGTGTGCCCAGATCTGTGCTGAGTGCTGGTGTTGGTGCCTTGTAAGATGCTACTCCCTACAGTAAGGCCTGTTCTAGCTTCAGGGACATAAAGCAAGTCCAGAAGACAGTGTGCCATACCACAGAGTTATCACCTCAGTTCCTCACATGTAGAGAATTCCTACATTTGGAGAAACTGGTCATGTGGTCCAGTTAAATTTGCCATTTGAAATCTCCATTGATTTTCCTGTCTTTCTGATAGACTGAGTGACCTCCTGTGCCTGACACTGTGCTGCTCATTGAAGATATCTGCAAGTATAAAATAGTATCTTTGCGTTCAAAGAGGTTGTCTCATTAGAAAATCATACATGAAAAAGTTAAATAGCAATCCAAGGCAGTCAAAGCGGTAGAGCCCAAGTGTTCTAAGGATGTGTAAGGAGAGATCTAATTGTAAGGTCAGGAAGACCGTCAGTTTTAGTTGCTTACTAATCAGATTAGGTTATTAAAGTAAATTCTGAAAGTTCTCTTTAAAGTCATCCAGTTGACAAAAAAGTAAAACAAAACAATACAAAAAATCCCCCCGAACCCCCACAATCTTTAGCTAGGTTAGCAGGTTAGAAAGTAGTACTAAAGAGTCTGTGATAATAAATTGTAATAAAGTACCAGCAGCAATACCAGGTGCCGTTCATTAAGCTCTTATTCTGTGCTAGACATTGTGTGCTAAGTGATTTCCATGTATTTATTCAACTTAATCCTCATTACAATCTTACAAGATAGGTACTTTTATTTCATTTTACAGATGAGGACATTGAGATCCAGAATGAATTGATTAACTTGTCTAAATGGTAAGTGGCAGAGGTGGAATTCACACCAGATTTGCGAATTCCAGAGTCGTGATCTAATGACCGCAGTATGTGCCTGGGTTCCATCTCATGTGGTCCAGATAGTTGTATCTGGGAGGGGAAACTCGACTCTAAGCTGTGTGGGTTTGGAATCACACGGGATAAGAGTATACAGCTGCTGATACAAATACAACTTCTCTCTTCTGAATGTGGGTTTGAAGAAAGGGCTGAGTGATAATTCAGTGACCATAGTATATGCTATACCAAATATGAATCAGGGAGAAATCAAATACCAAGGAGTATTTGAATGAGAATGAAAATCTAAGGCCAGAATGTTTATCAGAGAAGCTGCAGCTTGTTTGGGGAACAGAGGGATGGGAGCATTTTTACACAAAGTTACTAAGAGGCCATGGGGATTTGGGGCTCAGCAGTCACCACTGCTTCTACCAACTTTCTGGGAAAATAATTGCTAATCAGTGAACTGCCAGCCAATTGTTTAATTTCCCCTTAGGCTAATTGGACTCTGATCATAAACACCTCAAACCGGTGCTCTCTGACAAGGATGCCTGGAGCTCAGCTCTGGGATGAAGCGTTGACTCCTCCCAGTCCGTGACAGTTTTGCAAGGTGTGGGTGAGGAAGGCTAGGAGGAGGCAATGCCTTACCATTGATTGGAAGAATCTGTCGCTGTCTTCAATCGCTGCCTCTACTGTTTTTCTGGGGGAGTGGTGGGGTTTCCAGGGGTCTCAAAGAGAGTGGCTGTCATCTTCAGCTCCTGTGTAACCAAACGAACTTCTTGACAAAATATGCTTCTTGGTTTTCAGCAAGCATTCCAAGCATCTAGTATGGAAATAAATATTGATCCAATCAAACAGGAAGATCTGATGGAGGGCTTAATCTGTGCCTAGAACTGAGTGGCTTATTTCAAATAACAGAATAATTATAAGCTGTGTGACCTTGGGCAAATTACTTAACCTCTCTGATTCTCTGTTTTCTCCTCTGAAGAATGGAGATAATAATATGATTTGCCTGTCAGAGCTGCTAATAGGATTAAATAAGACAATTCATGTAATGAATTTAGTACCATTAGCTTTGGAGAGGCCCTCTGAAAAGAAGATCCTTTTAGTTTTTGAGCGAGAAGATCACTGAGCCTCGAAAGCTCTAATCCCATGGTCAATCCTGGGTTTTTTTCCAAAGTTTGTTTTCAGGAGTGGGCACATGGTTCACGTGAAGACATCTCGTGGTGTTATTTGGAAAATGAGCTAATTTTCTTCAAGAAGTTTTAAATAATTTTAGGTAATCGTGATGCTCATAGACATGGGTCTTTGGCTTCTGTTTCTTGATTCAGAGTCTAAACATCTGCTCAGTGCCCTGTTACAGGTCAGCTCAGCCCTCAGCTCATTTGTTCAGCTCCATGAACAGACAGACACTACAAGGGTTTGCACCTGCAATGCCACTAGATGCCCCTGCCATCCACACCTCTCCAAGACCCATGGACATGTGAGCTACACCCTGGGCACTTATCCTGGGCTAAGAGAGTGAGCAGTTTCCAGAAAACTGAGATGGTAGGTCCGGTTAAGTCTTCCCTGCCTTTCTCTTGGATTCATTACAGGCTCTGGTGAGAAAACAGGCAGTTAATATGCAGAGTTCCTGTGCTTAAAACACTGAGAGTATATATATATATATATATATATATTTTTTTCTCTGCACTTTAAAAATACATATAACTGTAACACTCTTCTTTGCTCATAATGAACAAAATGTCCAAAGTAGTGCTTAAAATACATTTTGAACAAACAGAAGCTGCATCTGGAAACATGGTTAGTGGGAAGTACAACTGTTTGGAGGGGTTTATTTATTTTTTTCTTTTCCTAAGCAAATGCTCTGAAAAGTTCATTTTATATCAGAACAGCTTTATCTCGAACCTGTTTTAAAGTTAATTATCAAAAGCTTGCATCTTCTGTCTCTTGCCTATGGATCCCTGCTGGGTTTGTTGTTTAGCTTTCCTTGGGAAAGAGTCACTCTGTAGAAGATCATCTACACGGTGTCACAGTCCAGGGACTCTAACCGTCCTAGCTAATCAGCTTAGAACATCAGTACCTCCTTAATGTGGGATTTGGGACCTTCTGGATGCAGGGCGAGAAGCTGAACTAGTCTGCAAGCACATCACTTTATTTCTTTTGCTTTAAGCAAGAATAATTTGCCGTTTTTCTCTCATCTTTCTCCCTTGTTGTTTTGCCCCTGAAAACTGTGCAGCAAAAGCAACCTCCAGGGTGGACACTAAATCTTCTGATGCAGGCAGAGCAGTGATAACATCTGAACTGAGGGTGCTTTTCCAGGGCATGCTTGACAGATGTAGCAGGGCCTTTTAGGATTTAGTGCTGGAGCATATCTATTACCCGCGCTGCAGCACAGCTTGGCAGGAGCTGTGTGGTAATCTCCCATGAATTTTGTCTGACTTATCAGAGCGGCTGAGCAGGTTGCTGCAGGACGCAGAGGCTCTGCAGCCAGTTGGGAAAAGGCAGACCTTCTCTGGAAACTCTTTGAACTCTCTTCTGTAGGGCACGTTTCTGAGGTGGTGTTCTCCCTGCTCTGGAACCTGTCATCCCCTGGTCCCCTTTGCTTTTGGAGATATCGTGGCAATTCGCTTTCACCTTACTGGCTTCTGAGTGTACAGTTTCAAGAGACCAAATTTAATTTCTAATAGGGCCAAAGTGATTGCTTTAATGGAGGGGCAGGCTGCCTGGGTCTTTGACAGGCGGAAGCAAAATAGAATGTGTGATAGAAGGTTTTCTTTCCCTCCCTCCCATCTCCCTTTCCCTCCCTTCTCCTCTTCTCCCCTTCCCTCCCTCCCTCCCTTCCTTCCTTCCCTCCCTCCCTTCCTTCCTTCCCTCCCTCCTTCCTCCCGTCTCCGTTTCCCTCCCTTCTCCTCTTCTCCCCTTCCTTCCCCTCCTTCCCTCCCTCCCTGCCTCCCTCCATCCCTCTCCCTTTCTCTCTCCCTCCTGTCTTTCTCTTTCTTCTTCCTTTTTTCTTTCTTCCTCCCTCCTTCTGCCTCTCCTCCCTGCTCTCCTCCTGAGCCCCTCCCCCGCTGTGTCTCACCATCTTCTTATCTTCCTGCCCTGCCTCCCTACCCATTTTCTCCCTCCCTTCCCCTTCTCTCTTCATCTCTGGCCCTACCAGAGGCCTGACTTCCCTACAGGTACAACCGAAAAATCTCTTTCTACCCGGCTCCTGCCCCAGGAGCCTCATTTGGTGCTACCTGAATGTGCTATTGGGCAACGTCTTCCTCTGCTCTAACAATTACCTTGGCATTTTATAAAAATACCAAGATTGATCACAAACACCAAATTGTTTAGATCACAGATTAAAGTTTAATTTTGGAGTTTTGCTGTAGGGTTAGAATTAGCTTCAGCGTGTGTATCGCATAGGAGGTGCTGTAATTTGTTTTAAGGATAAGGCCTTCGGGCAGCTGTGCATAAAATGAGCATGATTCCTTATTCCCACGGTTGATTTTTGAATGGGAGTGCAATTAGAATTTTTTCACCCAGAAGCACATACAGTCAGAGCAAAGATAATACCTTGAATGCATATCAGCTTAGGAGACCTCTCCTGGAAATTTATTTATTGTTCACCAAGTCCTAATGCAAAGAGGTCCATGTTTTCCATAACAACAATAAATTTCATTTATTGTTCTTTAATTTCAAGTCTGGTGTGTTTGTAGAGACTCTTGCAGTGTCCATGTTTTTATTAAGTGAGACTACAATGGTGAATTTTAATGTTGCTCAGAGAAATGTGGAACCAGTCACTTTTCTTTATAGAACAGAACCCATTAGAAACCAAACCCTGGTAATGCAATGACCTCTCTTATGTCTGCAGTGGCTGCAGAAGCTTTTCCTGCCATGGCCGGGAACCCCACTCCCAAATGGTGTCAAACAGTTACCTCTCATGTAGAGACATATGAAGATAATGTTTTTCTGATGAATGACGTTGATCACATTTGTTCTCCACTGCAGAAACGTTAGAATCAATGTCCACGTAATACTTTTCAACTGGCCTCACCGACTGGTCAGTGTGAAGGGGTGGCAACTCCATTGGGTCTGCATTAGAAGTTGGTATAACCTTGCTGAGGAAAATTCTAGCAGAGACATATATTAATGTAGCTATCATCTATTGATTGATTTTCTTTCTATTTTTTTTTTTTTTTTTGAGATAGGGTCTTGCTCTGTTGCTCAGGTTGAGGTGCAGTGGTGTGATCGTAGCTTACTGCAACACCAAATATAGGGGTTCAATCAATCCTCCCACCTCATCCTCCTAAGTAGCTGGAACTACAGGTGCACACCACCACATCAGGCTGATTTTTAAAAAAAAATATGTAGAGACAGAGTCTCACTATATTGCCCAGGATGGTCTTGAATTACTGGCCTCAAGCGATCCTCTTGCCTTGGCCTCCCAAGATGTCAGGATTATAGATGTGAACCACCATGCCTGGGCCTTATTTCTTTTAAAGGACCGAGTCTCAAGAGTCTATATTCTTCAAGGAGGGTTTTTTTTCCTGGAAATCAAGACATTAAAATACCTATATTGATTAGAGTTTCCTAAGCTGAAAGGCGGAATAATTTTTTTTTTAAATACCCATTTCATTGAGATATAATGTTTGAGTAAATGTGTAACATCTCTTCTTCATGTTTTGTTGCCTTAAAATCTTATAGATTATTTGGTTTCTGAGGGACGTTTGAGGCTATGGATCCAACAGTCATTTTTCCCTCCTCCTGGGTCCCCTACTCCCTACCCAAGCAAATTATCAAGCTGAGTTTCATTTTCTATGAGACAGTATACTGAACACAAGTTTTGGTTATGAAATGATGATACATTTGCATTATGATATTTATGTCGGTAGGGACAAAAAGCACTTTATTTATAGCCATGTCTGGAGAATATAAATCCACAGTAAGCTTCCTTTATGGAATATGAATACTTTCAAGGTAAATGGTAACTAACAACATTTTTGGCTGTCATATGTGAAGGGGTGATTTGGGTAATTCAGTCGAACAGGCTGCCTGCGTGTTAAATGACCCAGGCTGGTTGTTGACCAACTGACTTAGTGCAAGCGTTCCAGTGATGCAGTAGAATAGGTCCTTAGAGTCTGCACAGCCTTTCAGCCAGGGAACGTGTGCCTGGCCGGCTCTCCTGCAGGCTGCTGAACAGATGAATACCCATTTTCTAGGTTAGGTCGCTGCTGTCCCTCCAGTGCTGAAATTGAAGGGAAGGGGGAATTCCGTGAGTTGAAGACCCATTTTATTTATTTGCTCACTCTCTAAAAGCTAATCACTCAAGGTCTTACTCCTTGATGTAGCCAGTCCTAATAATTCTAACTCATTCTACCTATACCCTTTCCAATTTGTGCTCAGATTTAGAAAATATCAAGCTTTGTAGCATATGATTATTTAAAATTTTTCTCTCTTTTGATGCATATGCATCACTGGCACTTTCTTTTTTGCAGACTTGAACTTGCAACTCTTTGTAAATTGATTTTTTTTTTTCACTGAATACTATAACATGGATATCTTTCCATTTCAATAAATATACTTCTATAGTGTCACTTTAATTGGCTGCACAGTATTCCAGTGTTTGGCTACAATAAACATTATTTAATCAATCTCTCCAATGTTGGCTATTTGGTAAATTTTGATTTTTGTCTTTGGTCAATAGTTGCTATATTACATAAAATTTCACTCTCATTTATCACATAAAATTTCCCTCCCTCCCCTCCCTCCCTCCCTCCCTCCCTCCCTCCCTCCCTCCCTCTCTCTCTCCCTCCGCCCCCCCATCTCCTCTCTTCCTCTGCCCCTCCCCCGATTTTTTGCAAAGGGCTGGCATTCTGACTGTTCAATTTTCAGGTTTAATTTTTATTTTAATAAAGTTTTCAAGCAAAAAAAAATTTCACTTTCATTAAATTTTTGTGTACTCTCTTGATTGTTTTTATAGAATAAGTCCCTCAAAGTAGCATACAAGAATTAAGAAGCATTTATACTTTTTAAGGCTTTTGAATAATTTTCTCAACTCGTCCAATAGAATGATTCTACCAATTTATACTACTGCCCTTTGTATGTATGAGAATGCATTTGTCTTGACACTTTCTACGTTGTCATTTAAAAAACTAGTGCTAATTTGGTAGGTGAAAATTGCTTTGTTGTTTTGGTTTGTATCTTCTTGATTTCTCTTAGTGTTTCTTTAGAATCTGTATTTGGTGCTATTTTCCAGTTGCTCTGATTTGCATGATAATGTTCTTTCTGTAACTCCTGGGAGCAGCGGGTATGTTTTGCACTTTCTGAAACAGAAATCATGGTATTGAGATGTGGTAGGTATGCTATGAATCCTTGTTCAATTGAATTAATTTAAAATGAAAAAAAGATTGAAGAGCTATATCTCTTTCATAGGAATGACAGTTCAGAAATTGAGGAAACATTTAGAAGGATTAAAAGTGAGTGAACTTCTAATAGAAATTGGAAAATTTTTAAGAAATCAAAGAAAATCAATTTTGAGAGGATGTTGGTCAATAACAATGTCTTGCGTATTGCTAGTGGTGCATACACTTCGGAAAATAATTTGGCACTGTCTCATAAGGTGAATATTTGCCCGCCCTATGGCCTAGCAAACACACTTCTAGAAAAATTCTTGCACGTGTTCATGAATTTTCTTTACTGTCCTTCTCATAATTGCAAAAATATGAAAACTATTTGAATGTCTAACAAGAAAATCGATAAATACACTGTGGCATATAATGGAATGGAATATAAGTTATAATATGGATAAATGCCGCAAAAATAAAGCTGAATAAAAACAGTCAGCCCCAGAACACAACACATATTTTTGTAGTTCTCAAGAGCAAGAACAACAAGCTTAAGCTTACATACATTCATGGTAAAACAAACTTCTGAAAGCGGTAAAAACTTTTGAAAAACAGTAGAAATAAGACTGTGATTATGTCTGGAGAAGAAGGTGAGAAGGAAAAGAAAGATACATGTGGGAGTGTGCCAGTTAATTATAATGTTCTGATTTTTGAATTGGGTGGGGGCTCACACGTATTCATTATATTGTGCTTTATAACTTACAGATGTGTTATTTGCAAATCTGATTGCTACAGATAATGTATTTACAAGGTAAAGAAAAGAAAGATGAAAACAAAAGTAAATGCTAGAAGCAAGGGAACAGTTTCTTAAGTTTTGTAAAGTAAAAACTTTGTCTTTTTGCTTTGCTATAATTTCTTAGTTGTTACGGTTGCTTATTTTTGAAATCACCACTTCCCAAAACTCTCTTCTGAGGTCATTGGTGAAAGTGCTTATTAATGGACAAATGTCCAAGGTGGCTGCTTCTTCACGTGCCCACCACCCCCATGTCCCCTAATGATTCCTCCTCTGACGAGCATTGCCTGGTGGATTGTGGGCACTGGGCTAGAATGATTCGGTTGGTCACTGATGCCTTTCTGGCCAGCTTGACACTGTTTTCAGTCACCATGCAGGCTGAATGGGTGACTTTTGGAAGTCGCAGTGACAAAGTTATCTTCTTGTCAACAAAAAAACTTCTACATTTGATTCTATGTGTTACTTTCCTACCACCCTCAATTCTAAATCCAAATTCAGGGTATAATTGGATAATTCAAATATTTTTGCCACAAGGGAGAGTGAGGAAGCTTGAGTGTATCAGGAGGGGCTTTTCAAAGAGCAAAACTCATCTGTCTTGAAGTGATTTTCTATTCATGTATCTTTTTGGATAATCCTCTATTTTTTTAATGGTTAATATCTTTTTGGATAATCCTCTATTTTTTTCTTTGTGTATTGGGCTAGAACAGCTGGAGATGATTTTGTCCCCCCAGAGGACATCTGGCAGTATCTGGAGACATTTTTGGTTGGTTAGGGCTGCTATGGGAGTGGGTAGAGGTCAGGGGGAGCTGCTAAACATCCTACAGTGTACGGGGCAGCCCCCACAACAATATCAAAGTATCAGTAGTACTGAGGTAGAGAAACCCTGGCTAGGAGTATATTTCCTTTTCCGCTTGGGGCCAAGGGTTCTTTGGCCACCTGAGAAATATACTCTCTCTCTTGAATGTTGATCTATTCAGTAGAGTGCCGAGGTGTCAGGAAAGGCAGAGAAGAGTCACGCTTGCCTCTATGCCACACTGGCACGGATTTGTGGTCTGCTTTTGACAGCTTTTTGTCATTTACTGTCTCATGTAATGGTAACTCAGCTAACTTCTCTTCTTCTACTTGAGTGTGGACAACTGGAAGGCAGGGCCCAAGTCTTATTTCCATAAAAACTCTTATGAAGTAAGTACCCCAAACATTGTGCCAAATAAACAGTGCATTGAATGGTTATAAAGTTGGGAACTTTGTCTACAGAGGGCTAGTTATGAGGAGCTTATAATTTTTGAGGTTTGAGAAGGGCTAAACTGGGGAAGGGGCAAGGGATATCAGCTATCTCTCCCAAGCCCTCAATTATTGTGGACTTATAGAATGTTGTTGTGTAAGGGCTGTTCTGTTGCATTCCCCTCACCCTTAGTGGGAAGAATTTGAGACTCAGAAGCGTTGTTCAGTATTTTACCCACATTTGCATAGCAAGTCACTGGCAGATCTGAAACAAGGGCTCCATCCTGGTGCTTCCTCTTTTCACTTAGCTGCCCAGCAAGTTGTCTTCTGAAGGCCTGCCTGAGGCACTGAAATAAAGGACCCGTGATGTTCAGGACCAAGGTATATAATTCTGTGTGCGTCTTTGTTGGCCCACGTGGGCATGAACATGGCCTGAATGTCAACAACAAGCACTAAATATTTAAGCATAGTTGATCCCTGACTTGTTCGGACCCCAGCGGAGGAGTTTAGGCCCCTTTCTGCTGAGTACTACTAGTTCCTGTAGTTCCTTGACTACAGCACTTACCATATTTTATGGGGTTGTAAATTTAACATCCATCTTCCACGCTGGCTTTGGGAAGGCAGAAACTATATTTGTTTTGTTCAATGATAAACACATATAAGCTACTCATCAATGGTTTTCCATGAGTAAATAAATGAATAACTATTAAGTCAGGGACAGACATTTCAGGCTGGGTTTTAGGGAACGTGTTGTTTGGAGGGGTTCCTTGCTGATGATGTAGTGATTGCCAAAAGGGATGGAGAGTTGTGTGGAAGACAAATTTTGCATATGTGGCAGTGTGTTGGGAGCTCAACAACTCCAGGGTGAGCAGGACTGGGGGTGTGTGGCTGGTGGGGCAAACACTACCTTAGATGTGCCTTCCTGAGACCTGGAATCTCTGATGGCAGAGAGCCTGACTGGGGAAGTGGCCCCATCCACAGTGTGATTTTTTTTTTTTTTTCCTGTGGAAGCCATTTATATCTGTGATATCTGTTTTGTTTTGTTTTTTCTCTTCTTTTCTTTCTTTTTTTCTGAGATCATATCTGAGCAATCTGCTCATGGCTTGTTATATGGAAGATGAGATAGCTCATTATCCTGAAAATTCTTCAATAGCTGCTCATAATAAGGTCAGTTAAGAACAGAGAGTCCACTGTCATTCAAAATCTTCTTATTCTCATTGAAGTTTAAGCTAACATTATTTCACACACTATTTTTCTTCATCTCCCAGCTGGGGACAGGGGAAATACACAAGGCATTACAATGGGTGTCGAATTTAACATGAGATGAGGAGCTCCTGCCCTTTCACCTTGATGCTCCCATAACTTCTGATGGACTCGGTTCATGAGGAGATAGTTGCAGATGGATTCTTTTGGGCTCAGTGTTTATGTGGAATGGCTCCCTGCTCACAGAGGCCACCAGAAGAGAAGCAGAAGAAAGGGCAAGCGGCATTACTTTCTATTTTTCCATGGTTGCACCTGAAAGATCAGAGAGGCTTGAGAGGGAACCCATCCCCAGACTCGCTCAGTTCTCCCCTGGCCCAGAGCTCCCAGGACCTACCTTTTCTGGGATGCCTGATTTCCTCACTGCATCATGACCATTTTCCCACCAAGACCCCCTTTCAGGTCCTCGGTCATACTGTTATTCCATATGGCAAGCCCTCCCTGTACCCTTCCATGGATCTAAGTCTGAGAATCCCTATCCACCGTCATCACCTTGTTCAAGACCCTAATCTTCCGTGAAGCATCTATCAAAGGCACAACAGGGGTGGGGAGGGCAGGTGGTTTTTCTTCTGGATTTTCTTGACAGCATCTGAGGAGGGTAGGATAGTAGTGCTTATAGCAGGCATCATAAATCTTCACTTTGTTATAGTAACACCTGATATTTATTGAGTGCTTATTATGTACCAGGCAAGGTTTATTTCTAGCTTCATTTTACTTAATTCTCACATCACCGTTTGAGGTAGGTACTACAATATCCTGCTTTTCTAGAAATTTGAGGCACAATGAGAAGACATCACTTGGTCATGTTTTGGCCAGTGGTGGGGAGCTGGGATTTGAACCCAAGCAATCTCAGATACTATCATCTAATGATGTTGTGTGTCAAGTTCTATTCTTTAGTGTAAAGAGAACCAGGACAGGAGTCAGAAGATACAGCTGTTGTGTTAGTTTTTGCTTTACTTTAACTGTCAGACTTTGGGCAAGTGGCTTTGCTTCTTTTTGAGTCTCAACATAATCATTTATAAGTAAGGACAATAAACTCATGGAGATAATATTATGTATGTCACAGAGAACATTCATGAAAGCTGGCTAAACTCTTAACCTTAAATAAGTTATTATTCCACCATTGTTTGATGTGGCATTATTGGCTATTGTTACTTGCTTATGAATCTGTCTTGTCAACTGCATTTTATATTCATTGGGGGGCAGACACTGTGTCTTATAAGTCTATAATATCCCCCCTGTACCATTCACTCTGATCTGGTCCTTGTTTACCACGTTGTAGCGTATAGTATGTGTCACACATTTCCATGATTGTACCTTGTCCTCTTCAGAACCTATAACTGTTCCTTTTTCTACACTCTTGATTTCAAGTGTCTCCTTTCTGAACATCACATCCTACTTTTTCAGCACTCCCAGTTCAAACCCTAGTGGGACCTTCAATCCACTGACTCTATTGCCTGCCTCAGGCTCAGATTCATGGTTAATGATATAAGCACGCACCCAGGGATGTTTGAGCACCATTATCCACTCCTTCTCCATTGGATTTTCTTGTCAAAATCCCAACTCTCTATTTACCCTGGGCCCATACCCAAGTAGCTTGATGTGGCTATAGAAATTAAGAACTGTGCTGACTTTAAATTTATGATGACACATATCAGTACCACAATATTATCACACTCCCTTTGTGAATTTACTTGCCCTCTCTCTTCAAGATATTTCAAACCTCTTTTCCCTCCAAAGCATCAGCACTTTTTTTTGTTCCTCCCTTTATGCTGAAGATCTTACTTCTTACATCCTCAAGACAAACAGAAGCAATAGATGAGAATCAGTTTGTATGTCTGCCATGAAATGTGTGAGCCTACCTACATCTGAACTCACAGGTTCCGTCATCCTTCTGAGTGGACTCTGCCTACCTCTGACTTCACAGAGCTCAGTGCCCACTAGGTTCTAACCAGACCGCCTGTCTCATTTCTCAAGCACGCAAAGTCCTTCTTGCCTCGGGGCCTTTACACCTGCTGTTGACTTGTCTCCTGTGCTCTTCCTCCAGATCTTTGCATGGCTCACCCTTTCTCATCCTGTTCACATGCTACGTTCTAAGCCAACTTTTCCTGACAACTTTATCTAAAAGAGGACTCCCTTCTCCATCCTATCATTTGCTATCTTCTTAGCCTGCTTTATTTTCTTCATAGCACACGTCACTATCTGAAATACAATCTTTACTTATTTACCTGTTTACTGTCTGTTTTCCACAGGAGAACGTGGACACCATCACAGTGGAGGACTTATTTGTCTTATTTTTGCTGTGTCATTTGCACCTGACATATAGTTAAAATCACCTGGTATATAGTAGACGTTCAACTAGTATCTACTGAATAAGTGCAAAAAGGGGCAAAATTAGGACCATCTGAATGACCTTGGGTAAATCACTTTTACAGATGTCAGGGTGGGATTTTTGGCTCCCCACTAGCTAATGCTTATTCTAGGTTCTATTTTTCCTAAATGAGAGGCGTTTGTGTAACCACAGTCATTATCTGTGATCCAGACACAGGCTTAGTGTGTGTTTAACACCCGTGAATTCCACGGGTTCCATGTGAATTCTGAAGGCATCCGCTTGGCTGGGTTTCTGCATTGTTTGACTCCAGTGTTCTAGTCATGGAATTTGAACAGTAGAAGATAAATTGAGAATGCTGTGGACATTCAAGGATGTAAGTGCCAAGAGGTCACAAGGGAATTTAATTAAGGCTCCTGTCCAGGGCAGGATGACTTCACAGAGCAGGCAGAGGGAATTCTCAGCCAGCCAGTGGCTCTGCGGACAGCATCTGCTGTGTTGGGCTGACCATTCTCTGGGCAGTTCCACAGGGCCATGTGCCCAGTGACCCCTCTATTCCCATCTTGGCCTCAGCAGGTGCTGGTCTCCAGGAACTTTTGGTTTGAACTTAGGCAGGAGAGAGGCATTTGTGTGGCCAGTCTGGTGAGAAGAGTTTATGGAGTGTGATGTAAATCCCAACGTTAATAAAAATAATTGAGGCATTTTCTTGCATGTGTGCTGTATGCCAGAGTGCTAAGCGTTTTCTATTTTGCCTCATTTAATCTTCTTAACACTCCACGGGGAAGATAAGTATAGCCGATGTTATTTGTGTATCAACCACCTCCATGGCCCCACTCCAAGGAAACCTGTAGGTGGAGTAGACATAACCCCTCTGCCCACCAGTAGCTTCCCATTTCAAGCCCCTTGTCCCTTAGCTTCCATGCCTGAAGCCCTTTTCTCCTTCTGTGTGGTAACTTGCTCTGCCCATGTACAAGGCAGCCCAGAATTATAGGGATTTTAATTTGTCCTCAGGAAATCCTCGACTAATGCAGGATGGGAGTTAGTAGATGCATATCCATTTCTCCATCCTTTAGTGGGACAATTCTCTGGTGCATTATACATGAGTCTGAAGGGATAGAGGGATAGAGCTTTGTGGTACTCAGCTTATTCCCTGGCTATTCTCTGTTCCTTATCTTTTTCCTCTCTCTTTTACTTGTGTTTCCTGTTATTACCTCTAAAATGAAATAGTTTCTGTGTCCAAATCCTTTTCTCACTGTCTGCTTTTGGGGGAAACCAAAGTAAGGCAATAATTGATTCCAAATTTGCAGATGAAGACACTGCAGAGAGAAGGAGAAAGGAAACGCCGTGCCTCTCATTCATGCCTCTTTCTTTAAGCAGGCTGGAGCTTCCTAGCCTGGCTCCCATCTCCCCAGGTGAACCATACTCATCTTCCATCACCACAGACCATCTCTTGTGGTCCTTGGGTCCATGCCCCAGTTGTTGCTATGATGTGAAAACCTTTGACTATATTGTAAGATATGAAAGTTTGCTCCTTGGCAAGGGGCAGGGCACCCCCATGGGGCTGAAGGTGGGGCTCACAATGAGGCATGCAGCCAAGACATCTGGGCCCACCTGGTTGGAAACAGCATGACACACGTTCTGGAAACACCTGCCTCAAAGCCTGGGCAGACGTGACTTGACAGGCTGTGTTAGTCCTGCTGTGTTCCACGTTGCAGTGACTCAGATACAGGTGCAACCTTCTTTTTTCCCAGGGTCCCTACCCCACCCCCAGACATTTGAGCTGTGTGTGCATAGAAGCATGTCCTTTTGGGGAAATCTTTTAGCCCACAGTGTTAGAGGGAGGGACAGAGGCTTGTCTCTGATTGCCAGCGGGGGCAATGGAACCCAAGCCAGGTATGAAACTGAGAAAAATGGGATGTTTTTTGAGGAGGAAATTCTGGTGGAGGGAACAGGCTTATGCTTTCTGGATCCTGATTAATTCTCTGGCCTCGAACCTTTCTTAATGACATTCCATTTTCCAGGGCCCTAGTGATTGCAGCATACTCTACATGAAGAGCAAAGGCTGTGTGGTCAGGAGTGCCCAGCAAGAGTGTTAGATTCTACCGTAAAATAGGAGTAATGACCTGTAGCTCCTACAGCTGTTATGAGGACAAATTGGGATTACATCAGTGAGAGGCCTGGGCCTTGCACCATGCTCAACTCAGCAACAGCTCACCACGGCCTCCTGCCTTCCTGTCTGCTTGCGTGTTTTTCATGGAATGGCCAATAATTGACAACAGATTTCCCCCTTTATGTCTGTTGTATGGAATATGTAACTTAGTATGCATGAGGAACCTTTTGTGAGAAATATCCATGGCAGGAAAGATCTTGGTTGTTTTATAGGGAGGTGCTCTCTTTCCTTTATGTAAACTGAGGCAAGTCTAGTATTCAATTGCTTGTGAAAGGGATACCAGGCTCCCAGCTTTCTAAGCCAGGAGAGCAGTGATTCCTAAATTTTGATATGGGTAAGAGTTATGTGGAAGAGCTTGTTCAAATGCAGATTATCTGGGAGTGCTTTTAGAGATTCAGATTTTGCAGGTATGTACATTTTAGTAAGCTCCACCATCTGATTTTATTTAGTTTTCCTAAGCGATCACGCTAAGTGTTCATGATGCAAGTGATGCCAGCACCCCCAATGCCTCAGGTTCTCAGAGTCTCCTCCCTGGTGTTTGAGGTGTCATGGTGTGAGCATTAACTTCATGTGAACTTGACTGAGTTGGGGCAAACCCAGATAACTGAGAAAACATTATGTCTGAGTGTCAGGAGTGTATCTGGAAGAGATAGCACCTGAATCAGTAGACCCATTAAAGAGATCCACCCTCACCCATATGTGTGGGCATTACCCAGGATGTTGAGGGCCCGGATAGAACCATAAGGTGCAGGAAGGGCACATTCACTCCCTTTTCTTTGGCAGGGACAGCCATCTTCTGCCCTTGCACGCTGGCTCCCCCTGGTTTTCAGGTCTTTGGAATCTGACTGAATTACACCATGGGCTTTTCTGGTTCTTCAGCTTGTAGAAAGCATGTTGTGGACTTCTGATCTCCAAAACTGTGTGAGCCAATTCCCACAATAATGCCCTCACATGTATCTATGTGTTTCCTATGGGTTCTGTTTCTCTAGTGACCCCTGACTAATATACACAGCCAGGCAGGAAGTTTCCTTCTGCGTCAAGCAGCTTTTCCAGGCAAGTGCTCAGCAGTAACAAAATAGCCAGGAACTCCCCCTCATGAGAGCTAGGGACTCCTCCAGCCAGGGATTCCCCCTCGCAAGAGCTGCATCCCCCTCTGCCAGTGGAGGCAACCCAGGGCAGAGCCTTGGCCTTTCCTTAGAGGAAATCCATCACTTTTAAACGAATTCCGTCTTCACTCAGGCAATGGGGCAGAAAACTGTCCCCCAACTTTGCCATCATACCTACTTCTTGACAACCCAATTCTAGCATCCTGTCTCTTGGTCTTAGATTGCATATGTGTCCCTGAGATGGCCAAGAGTGTGGGGGGAAGCTCAGCTGAAGTTGTTTACTTTCATGGATAGAGATGGGAAAGGTCCCCGGGCTCTTGACATTCGCTCTGGGTCCTGGAGCCACGGGGCGGCTCAGCAGCGGCCCCACCAGCAACTTGCCTGCTGATTTGTAAGAAGAGTATTTGCGGTTCTGTTTTAGCCCTTCCAGATAGACTGCTTCTAGCTCTCAGTTCTCCTCTTTCTCTCTTTCTTCCCCACTTTTTTTGTCCCCTCTTTACTCTTTCTCTTCCATCTCTGTACCTTTTCAGCCCACTACAATTGAAATGTCTCTGAAACCTGCAAGGCTAGTCCAAATATTTACTAGGCTTATTTAATGGGAAAAATAATAATAACTGCTTCTGTTAGTTTTACTAAGTGATCCCTAGGCAGGAAAAAGGAAAGCCTTTGCCTTGAGTGATGCTGCAATCACCCTAAATTTGTATTCACGAAGTAGAGGAAAAGACTATATTGTGATTAGAATAATGATTAATCAGTATTGGTCAGGTCCTTTACTGCCATTTCATCAGCAACAATCTTGTTACAGGCCAAAGCCTGAGGAAGGAGAGCATCTTTGGCAATTAGGTTAGGTAGGGGATGGCCCAAAAGGAGCTATATGGTTTTTAAAAGCAACTACTTTGGCTGGGCTTGGTGGCTCACACCTGTAATCCCAGCACTTTGGGAGGCTGAGGTGGGTGGATTACTAGAGGTCAGGAGTTCGAGACCAGCCTGGCCAACATGGCGAAACCCTTTGTCTACTAAAGATACAAAAATTAGCCAGGTGTGGTGGCACGTGCCTGTAGTCCCAGCTACTAGGGAGGCTGAGGCAGGAGAATCACTTGAACCCAGGAGGTGGAGGTTGCAGTGAGCCAAGATTGCACACTGCACTCCAGCCTGGGTGACAGAGTGAGACTCCAACTCAAAAAAAAAAAAAAGGTACACTGAGGTATAATTGATATATGATAAATTGTACATATTTAAAATGTACAACTTGATTAAATTTGACAAGAGCACCTGTAAAACTATCACCACAGTGAAGGTGGTGAGCACATCCAACCCCAGAAGTTTTCTGTGTCTCTTAGTAATCCTTCACTCCTATCCTTCCAGTCCCCTTCTCCATCCCAAGAAATCACTGATATTGCCTTCTGCCATGATCCATTAGTTTGCATTATCTAGAGCTTTATTTAAGTGGAACCATGCAGCGTGTGTTCTTTTTGTCTGACTTCTTTCACTCAGCCTGCTTATTCTGAGAATCATCCATGTTGTTGGGTATGGCAATATATCTTTCTTTTCATTGCTGGGGATTATTAATTGTATGCGTATACCATAATTTGTTTATCCATTCACCTCTTGATGGGTATTTGGGGCATTTGCAGTTTGCGCTAGGTGATAGAGCCGCTGTAACGTTTGTGCACAAGTCTTTGTATGGATAATATATATTGTCTTTTGTTTGGATAATATATATTGTCTTTTCTATTAGATACAAAACTAGGAGTGGAATGTGGAGCCATAAGGCTTTTAAGAAGCTGGGGGGGATGACTGGAAATAATCTAGGTCTGGCACTTAGGAAATCTGTGTTTAATCTCAATTTTCCTAGTTACTGACTGTGTGACCTTAGGTGAGACACTTAACAACTCTGGGTCTCCAGTCTCCTTATCTGTCAAATAAGATTTAAAAAAATGATCTCTGTTTCATATACATGAGAAGAGGACCAAGGGACATAACCATGGAGGTCACTGCCAAGTTTAAAGGCTCCGTAGAGTACTATAAAGGCGTTATCAAGCATAAGCCCCTAGAAGGGAAAGTTCTATGCCTTAGGTCTCACTTTGCCAAGAGATGCAACTGTTGAAGACTTTGGAGGGGAAGAATTGCACTTGGTGTTTACTTAGTGCCTGTGGTTCCAAAGTTGCGCCTGCAATTTCTCTTCCCCCACCTTCCACGTCCACTCCATCTCCCCTTATGATCCCTCAGTGAAGACGGGCCCATTGAGCAAAGGTGAGTGATTAGATGCATCCAGTGAAATAAGTTGCAGTTGGAATTAACTTTCTTCCCCTGCCTTTGGTTCATAAATCCAGATGGCAAAAGCAAAGCCAAAGGGTAATATGATAGAGCTTAGGCCTCAAGAACAGCTCTGAAGTCCTGAATTGTTTTACCAAGGCAAAGTAATCAAAGGGCACTCACAGATGTGGGTCTAGCTTCTCAGGGTGCTTTCTCTCCTAGGAGGTGTTAGGCACAGTGGTTAGTATCATTCACCTTTGCTCAATGGGCCTGTCTTCACTGAGGGATCATAAGGGGAGATGGAGTGGACATGGAAGGTGGGGGAAAGAGAAATTGCAGGCACAACTTTGGAACCACAGGCACTAAGTAAACACCAAGTGCAATTCTTCCTCTCTAAAGTCTTAAACAGCTGCATCTCTTGGCAAAGTGAGGCCTAAAGCATAGAACTTTGGCAGGCTGAGTTCACATCTAGGTTTTCCTATGAACTAACCTGTATGCCTTGGGGATGCTACTTCATCTGTGAGTTTCTGTGTTTTTCATCTGTGGAACAGGAATGTTAACAATAATGCTTACTTACCTCAATTACTCTGAGAATTAACTTAAGGGAGCTGCACAGCTCTGAAAGTGTAAAGTTCTCTCCAGACTGCATGTCTTTAGAAAGGGATGATCCTTCACTGCTGGACTGGGTGACCCTATACATTATGTGAGTTGGGGTGGCAAAGTCTTCCCCCATTTCTCCTCCATATATCTGAAATCCCTAGTGTTGGTCACTACTTTGAGTTAAGGCAGCGTGCCACCAATTTTAAAAGGGCAAGTACATTTACCTCACAGTAGTCATCCATAAATTGATGTATAAGTGTGACTATTTTCTAGAAAAGTTCTTCAGAATGTGGGCAAAGAATGAGCATGGGAAAGAGTGGTTGGGAATGCAGAGCTTTGGACCACACATAGGCAAATTGAGGACATTTAAGTGGGTAGGAAATGACAAATTTTACTTTTTCATTTATTTCTAGGGCCATTCCTGACCAGGGGAGGCAGTTGATTACTCCTGTTGAAAACTTGTCTTTTACCTCCTTTAAACATCCCACTATTCTTTTCTTTCTTCTCAAGCTCATTGGTGTGTCTTAGTCTATCATTAGGAGCAGTCTCTTACCAGACCAAATGACATGATTCTATTGGTTAGGGAGAGTTTCTTTCACACATACTACCTCACTGATTTTCATGCTTTTTCTGTGAATCAGTATTTCTGTGAATCAGTAAAGGGAACAGAAGATAGTGCTACCGCCATTATGTAGATGGAAAAATGGAGGTATAAAGAGGCCAAAGGTCTTTTTCAAGATCACAAATGTAATGACAAATCCAAGTGGTCATGTGTTCAGAACGTCAAGCCCCCGAGGCTGCCACCTCAGTGAGACTTGAGGACTAGGGGCCCGTCTCCAATTGGGGTTGATTTTAGCCAGAGAAGCCTGACTCCTGCCCGAGGAAAAATCCGGGAGAGGTCCCAGCCCTTTTCCTCCCAGGTCTTAGGAGTGCAGGGTCCTATCAGGTGCTGCAGAGACGTTCGAATCACTTGGATAAACAAAGGAGGTAATAACTTTGTCAAGAATGTGACTGGCTTTCAGTTATCTAGAAATGGTTATGACAAGGTATTCTGATATCCTCTTGGCCAGCAAGTCCTCAGCAGGCAGGCTGAATGGGGCACCTGGTGTTGTTTCTTTGTGAGCTAGCTTTTCTCACTGTTAAAACTGGACACAGGAATTCCACTCTTTGCAGTTCTCCTCTGCAGCATGTTAAAGACAGATGGGCAACTGGACTCAGTGGCTCACGCCTGTAGTCCCAGGGCTTTGGGAGGTAGATTATCTCAGGCTAGGAGTTTGAGACCAGCCTGGTCAACATGGCAAAACCTTGCCTCTACTAAAAATACAAAAATTAGTTGGGTGTGGTGGCACACACCTGTAATCCCAGCTACTCAGAAGGCTGAGGCAGGAGAATCTCTTGGGCCCAGGGGGTGGAGGTTGCAGTGAGCTGAGATTGTGCCACTGCACTCCAGCCTGGGTGACAGAGAGAGATTGCAACTCAAAAGGGCAAATGGGCTTTTGGCAACGTTTGTTTTCAACCTTTTTATGAGGGAACTGAGGCACAAAAAAATATGATGACTCAGTCAAGGTCATGCACCCAGTCAATGACACTCAGATCTCACTCCTGTTTCAGCATTCTTCCAGCAGCACTCTGTGTCTCCCTCCCTACCTCCGAGAATTGGGCCTAATGGACTCTCCCGAGTCTACCATCTGGAATTGAAAGCACTATACCTATAATTTACTGTTGGCCATCCCTGAGGG
The DNA here is from genome assembly GCA_036589455.1 of Ateles fusciceps. Taxonomy (NCBI): domain Eukaryota; kingdom Metazoa; phylum Chordata; class Mammalia; order Primates; family Atelidae; genus Ateles; species Ateles fusciceps. Next base: position 28,815,940 of record JAZHEH010003205.1, on the reverse strand, counting down.
GAGGAAGCTTTGACTACTTTCTCTCAGAGACAGGGGCCACAGAAGCACCAGAATCTGGTGACTTCTCTGAGGAGATGATTCACCGTCATCAGTACCCAACTCTTTACACTTGAGCCCCACATTGGGCTTCTGGCTCCCCCCACTTTCTCTCTTGAGAATCTATCAGCCTTCTGGAGAGGTGCCATCTCCAGGAGGTCTAGGGCCAGAGAGTCAGATAGGGTAATTAGAAATAAGGGAGTCAGCCAGTCCAAAGAGTCACTATCAAGCGGGTAGCATTTGCTTTCTAGCCCTGTTGCCCATCATGTCACCCCTTCCTCTTTCAGTGTGCTTCTTTCCCAAGCACCAAAATACCAGCCACTCACAGTCCTCACTTTCCTGAACCTGCCCCAAGCAGAGTGCTTAGTGGGACATGCCTCCCACCAAGTACTCCTTCTTTATACAGACCCATTGCCAAGGAACCAATAGGCTCTACTCCAATGGACAGATACAAGAGAGTATGTAGTGGTTGATCATGCTTTATTGTGCAGTGGGGCATTTGCATTTGGAGGAAAGCCCTCAAGCTTACTGTGACTCAATAAAAAAAACTCTTGGGAATCACAGCCACTGTGACAGACTGGTGGGAAGGCTCGCAAAGGTAAACCTTGTGTCATACCACACAGAGGCAGCCTGATGAGTCAAAAAGAAGCCAACCTCCATGATGAATACCTAGCAGCCTCCCTCTCACCCATTCATCTGTTTGATGTTTCAAGCACCAGCTGATCCACTGAATTTCCCTGTATTTTCATGATCTCTTAGTTCAGTATGTTTCTTCTCGAACTTAAAGAACAAAAAGATGTTATGTGTGTTGGCACGTGTACATAGTCACACATTACCCTTGAACGTGACTTGTCTGGCCACCTGAACATATTGGAAACATAGCTATAGGTCTATATTTGTGGAGACTAAGGCAAAAGTGCACTTGGAGGCCCACATAACATAGGTCCAAATACTTCAAGGTTGTAAATCAAACTAATGAACTATTACCTAAAATACGTCTTTCCTCCTAGCTTGACAATTGTACCTTCCTAATGGCAAAATTGACAAATAAGTTTAAAGCTATTCTTTTCCTATGACTGAAAGTTGGCAGAAATCAAAGATGACAGAATTTAATTGTTATGGAGCATATCTGAGTCATTTTTACAGTTGATGATGTTTGCCAGAGTAATATTTATTTTCTTACTTTAATTTTAATAAAAAATATTAATTATGAAGATCAAAATTTTCATATATGTGGCTTTCTATTGACAGTAGTGATCCAAGAAATAAAAGCTATAATTGTAATAAAAGTAGATAAATATATTTTTATAAAAATGTAATGTATAGTAAACATAAAACAGATTAAAATTATATTTATGTAAGTTTTTTCTAAAATATTATTATAATAAAAGACAAAGTATAACCTGTAATTAATGATATCAAATTTTTAAGTTGAAGTTGCATAAATGAAGTTGACATTTTAAATTTAATTTTTGAAAAAGAACTAAATCTTATTTTTCAGAGAAGTACTGTCCATCTACTTGCTAAGCTAAAGATTTACTCTCATGCTTCATGAATGCTACACCTGTATCTATATACAAAATAAATTTAAGAGTAATATGAATTGGTAAATATTTTTGCAATTGTTGTAAATACCATGCTTACTCATGAGTTCCTCTGAATTCATGAATTGAGACACAAAGAAAAGCATGATAAGAATGGTCAGCGCTCTGGGAAACCAAAGTTTTGCAACAATCTATTAAATTCAAACTATCTAGGAGAAAAGATTTGACAAGATTATTCTTTTGGCTAAGCAGTTCTAATGCTCGGTTTTTCCATGTTCTAAAGTGATGTCAATATCAATGACAGCAGCACAGCCCACGATGGCCATGGCATTCAAACACAGTTGCTTTTTCTTTTGAGAATACAGGGTGAGAGATGTGGAAAGACTTTCCCTGGAGCTTGAACAGTGTTGACCATGAGAGTGGATGCTTAGGGTTACTGGTTGTGTGGTGGCAGCAATGAGTGCTGAGTCCTGAGGGACAGTGGTGCCCAGGTGTTCTTTAATACATGCATACTTACTTTGTTTTGTTCTGAAGTATAAGGCCTAGCATGGGGGATCCCTCTTTCCCAGGGCTAGAATGACTGTGAGTGATTATATTAGTCAGGGTTCTCCAAAGAAATAGAACCAATAGGATCTATCTATCTATCTATCTATCTATCCATCCATCCATCTATCTAACTGTAGAATTGACTCATGCAATTATGGAGGCTGAGAAACCCCAGGATTTGTAGGTGGCAAGCTGGAGACCCAGTGGAACGGATGATGTAAGTTCCAGGCCAAAAGCCAGCAGGCTCAAGACCTAAAAATAGTTGATTTTTCAACTCTTTTTTGAGTCCAAAGAAAGAGGAAAAGACTCATGTCTACCTCAAGCAGTCAGGCAGAAGAAGTACCCTGTTACTTAGACTTTTTGTTCTATTTAGATCTTCAATAGATTAGATGAGGTCTGCTCACATTAGGGATGGCATTTTGCTTTACTCAGTCTACTGACTCAAATGTTAATTTTATCCAGAAACACCCTCACAGACACACCCAGAATTATATTTGACCAAATGTCTGAGCACTCCATGGCTCAGTCAAGTTGACATATAAAATTAACCATCACAATGACTAAAAACCATAGAATATGCAGAAAGAGCTCTTCAGGAACATATTTTCAAGTCCATGGGCTAAAGCTCATAGTTATTGCTTGCAGGATGAAATATTTGTGCAGAAGACCCTCCATTGTCAGCATTCATGATGGTATAGCTCTGCTATAGGCTAATCCTATAACACTAAATTCTTGTTCTTGAGCAGTCAAACAGATCAAGGTACACATAGTATGTAAAAAGGTATATAAAAGGTATACCTGTAGGTATAAAAGGTAAGGATATGTATAGAATGGGAGAAATGTCTCCATCTAAAGTTGTCACAATATTACAAAGAATATTCAAAATAAAGTAGGGCTCAGTTCTCAGAAATATTTACAAGTCTGGATAGCTTCTTCCTCAATGACTACAGATCACATGGAATGTAGTTGTATATAGGCACATATTGTTAAATATACCTGATAAAATAATTGAGTACTTTCCAAGAACAAAGTGCACTACAGTTTCTAAGGGAATTATGAAAGAAGTAGGGAATAAAATTCATGTCCCTGAGGAGCCTGAAATTTTATGAAAATGCAGGACAGACCTAACATGTAGCCACAAACACAGGCAAAAGAAATGAACTGATGCGTGAATAACTATACACACCTCATTCTTTGGCTTTCACTAATTTATAATTTGTGATGATTTAGACCTGCAACATTGCAAACTGATATTTAGTTTTGGGCCAAAAACAGAGTTATCAAAGAAAACTAAAAGGAAAATATTTCCTTGCTATAGAATATGTGCCAGGAGCTGAGATGGTTGTTTTACACATTATCTCATTTAATCTTTAAATGGTTCCATAAGGTGAACTTTTTACAAATGAGGAAACAAAGTCTCAGAGTAGATAAATTTAGATACACATGTAGGTCGCTCTGACACCAAAGCTGCACATAGTTCAAACAAACTGACGCAAAAATATACTCAGCCAGCTTTAGAGGGCCAACTATTCTTGAGAATAGTAGAAGCCCACATGGATGAATATTGATGAGACCATTACAGACCATCCTTATTTCTTTGTTAGAGCACTGAAGGATGTCAACAAACTTTGGGGTGATAGCCTGTTTAAACTCATAGAATACAATCTGAATAATACAAATGTTTTCTACATAATGGTCAAATAATTTGACTTTTGGTTAACCTCCAGCCCTGTTTCTCATTTTATCTGAATTATTAAACTTAATTTTTCATTGTGGAGAGCACAAGTGTCCTAGCATGAACATTTTTGTGAGTTGGTGGCCTTCAGAGATGCCACTAGGATGAGTGTTGCCAGTCTATGAAGGTGACCCAGTCTAACCAGGTCCTCGGCTCTGCTCTTGATCCCAGCAAGAGAACTCAGAGCTACAAATGAGGTTGGTATATTTAATAAAATGGCAATCATCTTGTGCAATTGCCTAGTACTTTATTGAGATGAGGCTCTAGGATGGGCCCAGCGGTGTGCACTGTAGGTAGGTCCTCAGTCAGGGTTGTTGATAACTGGGATGGAGTGGGTGTCCTAATTGTGTACTGGTATAGAGACACTTCATTTTAAACTTAGATCAGAATTAGATAAACAATACCAGGATGAACACTCTGCTTGAGTTAAGATTTCTTTTTACAGTGTCTTGCTACGTAAGTTAAATGGAGAATCTGTGTTCACCAAGTCTTTGCAGGTAATTAGTGTCAATGATTTATCTCAGAGAAGTTGCAATTGTTCCTGGATTCAGAGACTTAAGTGGTTATTTTAGAACTAGCCAGTGTGGTTTAGATTTTGATCTGTAGCTTTGGTTTTCTTCTGATTCATATTGATTGCTCCAATTTGTATGCTGCTTTGCTCTATAGGTTCTTGATCCACTTGTGTTTCTCCTTTTTGGCATGGTTATAGGTTTATGTTTCTAATTTTCTATTTTCTTTTATTCTTGGATTTTCAGCATTTGCATTCAAGGTGGCTATTAAAAAAAGTTCTTGTTTTGGTTTATTTGCCCTGCTGTCAGGCCTGTTTGGCCTTGTCCATGAGATAATGGAAATGAAAGTGCTTTGTAAGCTGTAAAGCACTCTTCAAATGTAAGAGATGATTACTATTTTATTAAAAATAATAACCTTGTTTGTGGCTCTGAGTCTTCTTGCTGTAATCAAGGGCAAAGTGGAGCACCTAATTGGACAGGTGGGTCATCTTTATGCACTGAGAGCCTAGTTCATAATAACTCCAGCAACCAGTGTTACAGCCCTAGACTCTCCGTGAACATGGATTATAGCCTGTGTATAACCTGGAGAATACAGACAAGAGCCTAGAAAGAGACAGAACACCCACACCGGGGAAGCCCGAAAACCTGACTGGTCTTGTTTAATGCCTGATTTCTAACTGTGCCCACACCCTTATCTTGAAGGCCTGAAGTACTCTGCCAGGCCAGGATGAGGCTTAGGTCCCACCCTCCTGGTTACTGGGTGAAGGGGAATCCTGTGCTGACAGGAACCCTGTTTAGACTGTGTGATAACACTGGGGCAATACCGTTGTTGACTCTCTTGCTCTACAAGCAAACTCACATCACCTTTTAAGAATCAGTCTTAAAGTGGTTTGAGAACAGGACTTTCATTCTGCTTAAGTAGTTCTGCCTCCTCATTAGGAAGTCCTGTGGAGTTTAGGCCTGAATTAAAACAGGGCCCCATATACAATTATCTTCTTTCAGCTGGTATAGACCAGACCCAGTATATATGGCTATAGATGCCCTTAACTTGCTTTTATTGAGAGCTAGTTTCTAACATTTGAAAAGTTGCTGTTTGTTTCAACTAAGCCATCATTAGTGGAACTCATCCCAATGTTGAGTTAAGGAAGAGAAAGTGGGCCTTATTGGATTCTCAGTAGATTAGAAATGCAGAAACTTTTTTCTAGGGGAGAGAAAAGAATGATAGTTCCCCCCCCAAAAAGTTGTGTGGTATGCCAAGGTTGAGTTTGAGAAGGTGGGAAAGCGTTTTATAAAAGGAGATACCTCTGTGACTGGGTATGCAAAGGATCAGCACATGACATCCTCATGAGATGGCAGTATTTCAGTCCATCTTGTTTTCACATTTCTATCTTGTTCTTTATTCCTACATCTTATTCATATATTTATTTGATTATTCATTCATTCAGCAAAAACGTATTGAGCACTTATTTGGTACCAGACAGATACTGTGCTATATGCTGGGAACCACACACAGCATTTCCAACAATTGTCCTGGATCTCAAGGTCATCTGTGCTGTAGTCTGTACATGGACTTTAGGTCAGACAGACCTGGGTTCTGGTGCCTTCTTCCCTGTTTGCTGTATCTTTTATCCCGTAAAACGTTCTCTAACTTGTCATATGAGTCTTACTTTATTAACTTTAAAATTGGCTAAACTATCACATAGGGTTGTGATGTGGATTCCATAAATGATGTGTATAATACTCAGTGCTGGACACATAGTAGGTCTTTCACTCATTAATTGGTGGTTATATCCTTCACATTCATCTTCTAAACATCAACTCAAACTAATTAACTGCTCTTCTTTGCCTAGGGCAACATGGCTTCTAAGTGGAATTTAATCATGTTTAAGTCTTTATTTGCATAGACATCTGGACAAGATATTTTTAATAAAGTATCGATTCTAGTTCAGGATTCCAGAACTGTTAATATAGAGACATTTCCAGTTCACTTTCTTTTTAACAACATGATTGAAGATCTTCTGTTTTATCATTTATTTTCCCCTAGCCTTATTAAGGTCTAACTGACAAGTAGAAATTGTATATATTTAGAGTGTGCAACTGATTTTTAAAATACTTGAACAAATACATTAATCAAAATGGTCACATCAGCTGGCTGGGGAACCATTAAAATAACAAAACAAAGAATTTAGCTAATAAAAAATAGAGGTATAATGAAATCATTAAAATATTTAATCCAAATAAGGCAGAAAAAGTGAAAAAAGAGAACCAAAATAGACAATTCAAATGGAAAACAAGTAGAAAAGCAAATCGATGCAGAAACAGAAAACCAAATGCCACATGTTGTCACTTATAATTGGGAGCTAAGCACTGAGCACACATGGACATAAATATGGGAACAATAGACACTGTGGACTACTACAGGGTGGAGAAGGGGAGTTAAAAAAATACCTAGCAGGTGCTATGCTCACTACCAGGGTGACAGCATCTGTATTCCAAACCTCAGCATCACACAATTCTTCCACATAACAAATCTGCACATGTACAGAACTTTAAAATAAAAGTTGAAATAAAAAAAAGAAATTAAGCAGAAAGACGGTAGATTTAAGTCCAACCATATCAACGATAACATTAAATACCAAGACACAAATAAGTGATTATATAAGTAAATTGCTAGGAAAAACATATGCCATGATAACAGTACTCTAAAGAAAGCTGGAGTTGCTCTATTAACATCAGACAAAGCAGTTTTCAGAGAAAAGAATATTACAGAATTAAAGAAGATCATTTTATAAGGATAAAGAGGTCTATTCACCAATAGGACATAACAACATTAAGCATTTATGCACCAAATAACAGCATTTTCAAACACATGCAGCAAAAACTGTTAGAACTGTAAGATAAATATACAAATACACAAATGTAATGAGGGATTCCTTATACTCTTCTGAATAATAGAACAGATAGAAAATCAATAAAAATATAGAAGATCTAAATAACACTACCAACTAACTTGACATGATTGACCTTTGTAGAACACTGCATCCAATAATAGAAGAATACATGGCACTCTACAACCTAGCACCTGACCCAGCACTTTAGCCAGTTCTGCCTTTCAAGAGGAAAACACTTGTGTCAATGTAAACACCATTGTTCTGGACCTCTCCAGGCCATGAGCAATGGCACAGGATCCCCTGTCTTAGCTGCATAGGCCCCTCCTTGGGGCATTGCTGCTGGATTTTCTGGTAGCCGCTCCATGAAAAGGTTATTGTTTCAAGGAAATAGCTCATCTGCCCAGGATGAGGTCAGGCAGTGGATCTGAATCAAAGATCTAACCCACACATTATCATCTTGCTGGGGAGAGCAGCAGTCACTAGGTGTGTCCAGCTTTATTAAAATCACTGTACTGTTGCCCCCAGGGGCTTGGCACTGAAAAAAAAATCACGGCACCAGGGTTAGGCCAATCCCAAGATTTCATATCTTTTTCTTTTAATCTGGACTGTTGAAATCAGCCAAACAATACAGATGTCCCCAGAAAACCTTCTTGAGAGATGATTTTACTCCCTTGAGATAAAGTATGACGAGACAGGTATTTTGACTCCCTACCTTGCTGAAGGGAGAAAAGTTGAAATCAAAGAAATATGATAGAAGGGTCAAGTACACATGTAATCAGATTTAAGTCATAAAATAGAAATGCAATTTATATAATCATATTACAAATTACCGTATTTTAATCAAGGAGGAAAAAAGATAAACTAGAAGAATGTTTGGTGATGTAATGATGACTTTTCAAGGTGCTGTTTTGTGGGGGCCCCTACCATTTCCAAATGCCAGTGAACTGTTCTTGGGAGTCAGACATACAAGTGAAGGATGGAGGAGAAAAGTAGTTCTAGCCATAAAGTGCGTTGTACACACTTCTCCATGAACCTTGGATGCATCTTGTGCTTCTGCACTCCAATGGTCTTCTCCACGAAACTGTCTCTCCTGTGGACATGAATTGATACCCAAATTATAGTACAGGTGGTAATTTATAACAGTCTGCCACCAAGTGATATTATACCATTTTAGGTATAGTGTATGGAATTTACAACCATGTATTTCCATTTTTTCTCCTGGCGGCCTTTGTACTATTCTTATTATAAATTTACTTTTATATATATTATAAAACCTACAATAGATTTTTTATTATATTCACTTTAAATAGTCAATCATTTTGTAAGTAATTTAAATTTAAATAAATCAAAATCTATATTTACCCATTTAGTTACCATTTCCATTTATTTCTCTTCATTTATTTGTATCAATTCAGATTTACATCTGCTATCATTTTCCTTCTGCTTAAAATACTTCCTTTAATATTTCTTATAGTGCAGATTTGCTGATAATGAATTCTTTTAGCTTTCATATGGCTGAAAAAAATTGTTATTTTGCCTTTATTTGTGAAATCTATTTTCACAGGGTAAAGAATTCTGTTAACAATTTTTCCTTCATTTAGTACTGTAGAGGTGTTCTAGCTTGCATAATTTCCAAAGAAAAATCTGCCTCTATTCTTATCTTTTTTTTCTCTGTATGTAATATACATTTTTTTTTTACTTTGGCTGCCTTTAAGATTTTCTCTTTATTATTGAATTTTAAGAAATTTGATTATGATGTGCTTTCATGTAATTTTCTTCAAGGTTTTTTTGTGCTTGGAGTTTGTTGAGCTTCTTAGATCTGCAGGTTTATAATTTCAACAAATTTGGAAGCTTCTCAGCCAGAATTTGTTCAAATATTATTTTTTGTCTTTGCCTGTTCAAAGACTCCAATGACATAAATATTAAGCCTCTTGTCGTTGTGCTATAGCTCACATACTCACTATTATATATTTTTTCATTTTGGAAAGTTTCTATTGCTATTTCTTCAAGTTTACTTCTGTTTTCTTTTGTGGTATTCAATTTATTCTTAATCTGATCTACTGTGTTTCATCTTGGACACTGTAGGTTGTCTTTAGAAGTTTGGTTTGGGCCTTATTTATATCTTTCATGTCTCAATTAACACACTCAAGTATTCCTTTACCTTCTTGAACATATGTAATATAAATAATTCTCTTAATGTCCTTGTCTATTAATTGTACCACCTGTATAAATTCTGGGTCAATTTCATTTATCGATGTTTCTTCTAATTATGGTCATATTTTTCTGTTTCTTTGCATACGTGGTCATTTTAATTGGATACCAGATATTGTGAATTTTACATTGTTAGGTATTATACAGTCTTGTGTTCCTATACATATTTTTGTGTTTTGTTCTGGGACATTGTTAAATTACTTGGAAACAGCTTGAGCCTTTCAGTTCTTGTTTCTTTGCTTTGTTAGGCAGGATATGAGCAGTTTATTTTTTCCCACTACTGAGGTGAAACCTGTCCTGGTATAAATATGAGGGTTTTGTACTCTGGCTAGTGGAAGAGATGCTATTTCTTGTTACTTCTACTTTTTTAAAAATTGTTTTCTCTCTGGCCTTTATTAGTTTCCTCTCGCACTTGAGCTGATCAGTAGTCAACTCAACTCTTGAGGTGAACCTTCTTTAGGTCTACAGAATTTTCTGTTTCTCTGGGTAGCTCCCCCCTTTTCTGGCACACTGCCCCTGGAAACTCTAGCTATGCCCAGGACCACCAGCTTCACCTTCTCATCTCAGGGAGACCACTGGGTTCTGTGTGGGTCCCCCCTCCTTGCATCATGACCTGGAAACTCTCTCCAGGCAGTAAGTTGGGACAATAAGAGGACTAAGCTCACTTGTTTCCTATCTCCCAGGGATCATTGGCCTTCATGCCTGATGTCCAGTGTTTTGAAATGCAGTTTTTCACATATGTTGTCTGCTTCTTTAATTGTTTCAGGTCGGGGGGGCAAATTCAATTCCTTTTACTCAATCTTGGCTAGAAGCAAAGTCCATAATATTCTTTATAATTCATTTTTCTTGTGTGCCTTTTCTCTGTTTCACTTGCGTGTGTGTTGTGAGGGCAAGGGGAGCTTATGGAGATTAACCAGAAAAGGTTTCTTTGGAATCAATGCTAAAGAGCTAATTGTCCCATTCTCTTTCACTATCATGATTTTTTGCCTTGCTACCACAGTAATTTTCCCAAATCTAATCATCTCTTGTTTCTGCCTAAATCCATCATGGCTCTTGAATGACTAATGAACAATGTCAAACTCCTTAGTATGCATGCAAGCCTCCTGTTACCCGTTAACTCTTATATCTCACACCAATCACCTACCCCACCATAGCCTGCACTCTAACCAAACCTCTGATGTCTGTCAAGGTAGCGGTTTGTGAGTTTTGGAGGCAGAGCCACTGTTCAAATCCTACTTAATGGCTGCCTGATGTTGAGAAATTAACTGCTGTAATATTTTATCCTGATGATAAGGGCAATAATACTACATACTTCTTATGTTTGTTGTGAACATCAAATAAAATAATATCTATATGTGCTTACCACAGTGTCTGACTACAGTGAGTGCTCTGTTAATATAATTTGTTGCTATGATTACTCCTCAGATGCATCATGTTCTGCTTCTGTGCTCTCTGGGCCTTTGAACGCAGGTCTCCCCTCTGAACACAGTTCTCCTTTTCTTGCTGCATGCATTTTTCACCGGCCAACTCTTTCTCTTTTCAGGTGCATCTCAAGCTTTCCCCTCCTAGGGCCAGCTTCCCCTGACCTTCTGATCTTAGTAGGATGCGCTCCATGGTGCCTGTTCCTGCTGTTTTGTCCTTGTTTGTCCTCTTCCATCTCCACACGGGAGCAGGGACTGTGGTTCATGGTAAATGATTCACAAATTTTAGCTGAAAAGTGAATGAATGAAGATTGGTCTTTATAACTTTAATAGAATGATGAAAAGTGGGTGAAATGATGAAAAGGTTACAGAAGGAACATAAAGTGTTGTTTAACTGGGCACCAGTAGAGGTATACAATTCCTAAGCGAAATGACACTGAGAAGAACAGGAATCAGGTGCTCAGGGATACTACCTGGCCAGTTACCACTGCCCAGTGAGCCTCTCTATAAAGCTACCCCAAGAGGCTGCAGAGGTAATTTCTCAATTCAGTGACAGGTCATGGTATGCGGCAAGGAAAAGGGACAAAGCCTGGTGATATGAAGCCAAAAAAAAAAAGGAAGAAAATAAACATCTCGAGCCAAACCATGTGAGAATGGACCCTCTACCCTCTACCCTCCTCCCTATGGCCCAGGCATTTGGCTAATGGTATTATCTCTGCACAGTTAGAATTTTAGGAAATGCCTGCCAATATTGACATTACCCCCATGTAATGACATAAGGGTGGATTGTTGAACAATCACTTTAAAAGTTAATTGTGGAAAACCCGCAGGTTAGAGCTCTTAAGCTTGCTTGATGGCAGTTTTAGTGGTTGCTCTTTTTTAAAAAACATTTTTATTTTTGGTCTCTCTTGTTTTTGACGGCAGAAGGTAGAACTCTTTTTGTTTTTATACACAAAGGCAGGTTAAGCGACTTCCTGCCTAGCTTTCTGAGTAGTTATTTTCTTTCCTCCCCTCTACTCTTTCTCTCTTTTCTTTCTTCTCTTTTCATTGTACCCTAGTCCTGCAGCTGTCACTGCCTCTTGTCCTGAAGCCTGACTGCACAGGCATTTGGGAATTCCAGTAAATCCAATTCCTACAATTCCTCAACCCTCCTGAAGCCCCTGGAGGCTGTGTTAAGGAGGTCCCTCATGTCTGAGTCATTGGTAATGTGCTCAGAACTCTGCCAGCATTCCTCCTCAGGGGCCAGTTCCCCTGATGGTCCCGGAAAGAATCAGAGACAGTAGACCTCTGTGTTTAAGGGAACAAGTTTCTATCCCACAGATTGGAGGCTGTGATCACAGCGATGACCCACCCAGAGGAGAGCCTCACAACAAAGCCAATGTCTCCCCCACCTCCCCTTCCCCTCAGATCTCAGGCTGCAGTGAATGACAACAGGGGATTTTTAGAAATTCTTATTTGGGTTAGGAAACTGACAAGGTATCCATCCTTTATCAACCAAAGCCTGGCATGAATTTGAGTCTATCAGTATATTTCCATTTATTGATGAGCAGATCACAGACTAGCCCCTGGGCATGTTTTCAAACTTAATGAAAAAAAGACAGTTTCTGCCACGAGAGCTCTTCATCTAACTGACAGCGTCAATCAAGAGGTGCTCTGAGCTCCTGGCTGCTCTCAGTAATGAAACCTTTCTTCTAAAAACTGGAGAGGATGGTGGGCTATGGTAGGGAGTGGGGGGTGCAGAAGACATCTCTAGATCGTTTCAACTATTTCACTTTTGTCTCGTTAGGGGCCTTGGTAAGGCATGAAGGAAGCCAGAGGCATGGTGGCAGCTAGAGGGTCCTGGAAAGTAGGGCTGGAAGGGAGTCTTTTCCCAAAAGGAATGATGCTATGGAAGATGCTTTAAACTTAAAGGTGGCTTTTTTCATTCCTTCTGGTGGAAGGCCAGATTCTCCTTCCAGAAGCTCATGGCTGTTTTCATTTAGGATACAGAACACAGAACTGAGAGCTGAAGCCTGTCTTGGAGATCATGTATTCCAATGGTTTTCAAGCCTTTCTTTTACTGGGAAACACTTTTCTCCTTAAATGAAAGCTATTCCCTGCAAGGGCCTAACAGTCAAACACACCAAAAAGAGAAATCATGATTCAATGGTTTAGGGATGGAAAACAGTGGCGTGGAGGGATGTGTTGGGGGGATGAACCCCAAGTGGCCATGGGTTTCTGAGGAGCAGTGAAAACCATGGATCTAGTTGAATGCCTGCAGGCTGAGGACCAGAGAGGCTTGCTGAAGAGCAAACACATAATGTCTGGCCAAGCTGGTCTTTTAAGTCCCCTTCCCCCAAAAGATGGGGCATCTACTTTGTGCCAGGTATCCTAGTGTGAACCAGTGACGCTGAGAGAGAAGAGGCTGGTCATGGATCCTCTGGGTGTCATTGAGAAGGCCTTACAAGTCTCCAGGACGTCCTTCTACTCCTTTCCCTTGCTCCTCCAGCAATAATGTTACTTCGCCCCTAAGTGAATTTGTGTATTTTGGAGAGAGGGAGCTTTTTACTTCTGCTTCCTAGAAGAGTGATTTGCTCATATTGGCCAGAAAACTGCAAGTTATCCTTGTTATTGCCCCCTCCCTCATCTCCTTATCCTCATCTCCTTAATCAGCCCATCACCTAGACCTGTCAGCTCACCTCCTGAATAACTTGGATGAGTCTACTTGGCTCCATCTTTATCTGAATACACTGGTCTCAAACACCATAATTTCACTGGAGCTGGGAGCAGGCTTCTAACTGGCTTTCCTCTTTTATTCTTGTCTCATTTAAATTCATTCTTCACATAGAAACCAGCATGATGTTTTTGAACTGCAGCTCTGGTTATGTCACTTCCTCTACCAGCTGCAACTCCTCCGTGGCAACTTCCCTTTCTCACCACTCTGCAGAGCTCTCAGCAACAACTCCCCATTGGTTTTAGGGTGAAGACCCCAGTCTTTATCCTGCTCCTTGTTACTGCTGATCAGGGTCCTGTATATCTCTCTATGTTGGTGTTACATCTCTCCTCCTTCTCTCTGGCCTCTGGCAAAAACTTCCCTTTCTCACCACTCTGCAAATGGAAGAAGGAAATGGCTTTGGAGATTGATACCTCTGGGCTCTGCCCTTTGCTAGGGAAGTTATTTAGGCTCACAGCCTCAGTTTATTCATCTGTAAAATAGAGTTAAAATACCACAATGTTGTTATAAGTTTCACTGAGATAATATGTATGTGCTTTTTGGCACAATGTTGTCTAATCAGGATGGTCAATGAATATTAATTCTCTGCCTGGAGTCTATCCCTCACTGGCTCAGCCCATGGTTGCAGATCTATCCACTGTCTTGATTGAGGGAGATATCAGGCTCCTGTTTCTTCAGTACTGATTTCTAGCTGTCCAAGCTTTGCAGTTGGCACAAATTCTTGCCTCTGGAACTCTGTTTTGCTGACCGCAAAGCTGCCTATCACAGGTATACCTAAGACCTCTAATGAGGCCGAGGGCAGGGCTAATCTCTTACACATTCATTGTGATTATGCCCAGAGTATGTACCTGGGGCTATCACCATTGCTATTTCCTGGGTCCCCACTGGAGTGCCTCTGTAAGCCTTGTCACCCTATTTGATGGGGAAGTTACCTAAGCTGCAGCTCTCAGCAACACCTTCACTGTCCTGGAGTCCACTGGCAGTGTCTCCACTAACCGTTGGAGCTGGAATCCATCAAGATGGTGGCTCAGTCTGGAAGCAGGAGGAGGCTATGGCTCACAGAACTCCTTCTCTGTGGATGGCCTTGGGCTTTCCAGCTCTGTGGCGCCCATCAGATAGCCTTATAATAAGACTTATTCATTTTGCCTGCACGGGGGTTCCAGGCCAGGTTCCTCACAGAACAGACTGGATGAGTCTGTCTATGGAATTGCTCTCCCCTTCCCAAGGTCTGGCCTGGGACATTTGCCTACTGACCAGTTGGTAAACCCCTGTGCTGCTCTGGTCAATGGCTGATCCCTAAGTTCTCACTCTTTTCTAAGTTGCCACATCTATGATGGATGACTTTTACACACTCAAGCGCATATCAAAATTTCAGAGCACCTCCCCAGAAAACTTTTGGGGTGGCACAAACTTATAATAATGTATAGTTGCCACAGTGTTCTTGGTAAATCAGTAGCCCTCTTCTCCTGCAGTCAGCGAGATAGACACGACAGTCTTCAGATCTGGCAGTTCCCAGACAGGAATTGTATTTCCTTGCTTGCTTTATCACTGAAATTTAAATACAGTCATGTGCTGCATAATGACATTTCAGTCAATGATGGAACGCATATATGAAGGTGCTCGCATAAGGTTATAATGGAGCTGAAAAATTCCTATCAACTGGTGATGTCATAGCTGTAGTAACGTCATAGCACCAGGCATTAGTCACCTGCTTGTTGTGATGCTAGTGTCAACAAACCATAATTATATAATACACAGAATTATGTATGTATTTAAAACACATACTCGTGTTATCAAGTACTAGGTACTGCACTTTTGTTTATCATTACTTTAGAGTGTACTTCTCATAAAAATATAAAGTTAATTGTAAAACAGTCCTAGGCAGGTCCTTCATGAAGTATTTCAGAAGAAATCATTGTTATCATAGGAGGGGACAGCTCCGTGGGTGTCATTGTCCGTAAAGACTTTCCAGTGGGACAAGACATGGAGGTGGAAAGCGGTGATACGCATGACCCTGACCTTGCATAGGCCTAGGATAATGTGTGTGTTTGTGTCTTCGTTTTTAATAAAAAAGTGTAAAAATTAGAAAGCTAAAAATTCTTTTACATAGAAAAAAGCTTGTAGAATAAGTATATGGAAAAGCAAATAGTTTTGTACAACTGTAAAATGTGTTTTTGTTTCAAGCTAAGTGTTATTACAAAGGAATCAAAAAGTTAAAAAAAATTGTAAAAGTTTATGAAAACAAACAGTTACAGAAACCTAGGGTTATTTTATAATGGATGAAAAACGTTTTACATAAATTGAGTATAGCCTAAGTGTGCAGTGTTTTTAAAGTGTACGGTAGTGCATAGTAACGTCCTAGGCCTGCACATTCACTCAGTATTCACTCACTCACTCACCCAGAGAAACTTCCAGTCCTCTAAGCTCCGTTCAGTGGTAAATGCCCTATATAGGTGTACTATTAAAAAAATCTTTTACATCTTATTGTCACTGTACTTTTTCTATATTTAGATGTGCAACTACTTACTATTGTGTTACAATGGCTTGCAGTACTCAGAACAGTAGCATGTTGTGTAGGTTCATAGCCATATAGTCTCGGTGTACATGCCCAGGCTGTACCACCCAGGTTTATGTAAGTCCGTGCTATGATGTCCACATAGTGACAAAGTCATGTAGTGATACATTTCTCAGAATGTGTTCTTTTCATTTAGCAACACATGACTGTACATTGAGTGAGAAAAATAAACCAGAATGTGACTAAATATGTTAAAAGAAATTTTAAAAAATCTTAGATTACTAGTAGTAAACTACTTGTGAAGTCCCCACAGATGGCAGGTGAGGATCCCAGTGAAGGTCCCTCAAGAGTCATTTTCACTAGCTTCATAGACCCTCAGTCTGTAGACAGCATTGCCTAGTAGTTGGGAGTCACCCAGGATCCAGAGGAGTGGGGCAGGACATTCTTGCTGTGTTCTTGAGCCATGCTCCAGGGAAAGGGCTTCACTGGTGTCTTAACGAGATGAAACCCTGATCCTCCAAAGCTGGCAATGGAAGGGCCTTATGGCATGTGGGTGGGAGTGGTCCTGAGGCTTGTCTGAGAACCACATTCCCCTGGCAGATTTCACACATCGCTGCTGGCCTGTATGGAGGACATCAGTAGACCAGTCAAGATTGAGCTTCGTTGAACCCAAACCAACTCTTTTCAAATACTTCTTCCTTCGGCAGGAGTTTCCTCACACTTGCTTGCCCCGCTCTTGCTCCCCTTAAGGCTTGGATGCCTGGTGCCTTGTGAGCTACTGCAAGGACAAGAGCACGCCCTGTCCTGGCGGTGGTGGTGGTAGGTGCTATAGTTTTTCTTCAGCATCCATCCCAGCTTGGAATAATTAGAGAAAATCATGCCTCCCTCTGTGGGTTCTTACAGTGTCCCTTCCAGGGCACAGGCACATCCTGGCGTCTAGCAGAATGGCAACTGCAGCTGCCCTAAAGAAAAACAGCAGGCTTGGCTTTGGAAGGGATGACAGGACAGTGGCAGGGTGGCAGAGTTAAGGAACTTTGTGATCCTGCTAGCTGAGTACCTTGTCTGACTTAACACCCCTCACTCCTCTACTCCCATCTCTGTGCTCTGGAGCTCTGACCGTGGAAGTCCCCAGGGTCCCTGGCTCTCAGAATTTATGAAGAAAATGACTCTGTGTCCTCTAAGTATTCAACAATGCTTGGGGCTTTGATATATGTCAGTTTTGGTTGTGGTTGGGGGTTGGGGGCTGGTAGAGAAATACCCGGTAACCTCCTCACTTCCACCCCCATCGCTGCTGTCCTGATGATCCCTAGAGCAGCAAAGAAACATTCTAGCTTTCAAGGTGGGCCTTGGTCAGTTCAAATCCCCCAAACAGGTGCTTCTGGCCATCAAAGTCTTGAAGCAGTTAAACTTGCCTTCACCTTTGCTGCAGTTCCCTTAAAAGAAAATAGAGAGATCTTCCAAAGGTGGAGGGGGTGGCAGTCCAGAAACGTAAAGTGTGTGCAATCACTCAGATACAAGTGGCACCACTAAAAATTGCCTTCATATATGAGCTTATGGTTTACACACTGTGGCAGAAAGGACACTAAAAGGTCAGCAGGAAAAAAATGTATATGTCAGGCCTGGAGCTGTGGCTCCAAAGGTGGTGAGAAGACACGATCTTTGAAGGGTTCTAGAGGGACCGGCTAACTGCTTGATGTGGCAGGATTCTTTTTTTTACTCTTTATTTTGTTTTATTTTTAAGGAAGTTGCTTGCAAACATCAGCAGAGAAGCTAAGGTATAGACTCAGAGTAACCTCTCGCCCCGACCCCCAGTGACAAGACGGATAGTTCCATTCATCTATGGGTGAGCAGCCGAGGCTCCCCGCATTTTTTTCCTATTTGCTTGGATTCAGGATATATTTGTTTGCAGAGAGGGATGTCATGCTTGTGAATGCACTGCTCAGTCATGTGCCTGCGGTGAAATCAGGAAGGGAGAAGAGTCAGGAGGGAAGGAGGTGGTGTGGGGAAGGGCAGGCTATACTCTGGGGGCTTTCAGTGTGCCAGCTCGGATCCAGAAACACATCTTCAACCAAATGCTAATTGGGAATGTGCCTTCCAACCCAAAGTATCAGCAAGTATGCTGTAAATTAATAATGTACCCTTTTAGTAGCAATTGCCTTGTGGAAAATTCTGGGGCAGGATTATTCATCCACTCTCCCTTCCGTCCCGCCTCTCAGAAGGAACTAAGAACACTGCAGGTCTCTCGGAGTTTTGTTTAAGACTGACCCTCCCCCCTCATTTTATTAACCGTGTAACATTTTCAGGTTATTTTTTCCTGTCTGTCTCCTCCCAGCAAGTCTCTATTGATCACTGTTTACAGTTATAATCCCTTTCAAATTTATCATCCATGACTAACACCACATGTATTGATTAGTGTTGACGGATGTCCCTCTACAGTACAGAACCACTGCGATCCCAGCCAGCGAAATGCACTGGAGAAGGGGAGATAGAAGTATATATTTTCCCTTTTTCCTTGATTTTCTTTGGTGCTTTTCTACTCCCTGTTTTGTCCCTAGCTGAGATGACTACTTTCCTACAGATGCTAAGGGATTGCTTTGTATATTTTTAAGATAATTTCTTTATTTCCACTGAAGCCTTTGGGAAGAAAAGAAAGTGCTGTTTTCTCCTAGGGTGGCAACTGGGGGTCTGTGGACAGGCCCTAAAGGAGATCAGATTTATGAGGGACATACACACGTCTTAACCTAAAGCCTCAAGTAACAGAGATGTAAAGCCTAGTTTTTTAGGGATAAATTAGATGTCACTTGTGACTAAGGACAAGGTGTCCGAAATCTGGTCTATAAGTGGAGTCATTTGTCAATAGTGCATTTTTTTTTTTTTTGTCCTTTTTTGCTTACTCTCTACAGTGTCCTCTTTGCCTGTTGTGGGCCAAAGGCAAGTGACACTCAGGGGTGAGAAGCTGCGTACTCATCTCACATTTCTAGGCCTCCTTGTCTTGGAACATTTGTGTACCTGGCTTGTCCTGCATGTGTGCATAAGGCACCCACCCCACCCCACCTACCAAGCTAGCATGGAGTTGTAGAGCAATCTATCCCTTTCCTTCAACCAGCCCCCTTGTGGGTAAGGCACCTTGAGGTTCCCTGAGCTCAGCTGCCTCATCTGTGCAATGAAAATAGTAATCCTTTCCTTGCCTACCAAACAAGGAAGCTGTGAAATGACAGTTATGAGAGGGAGTAAAAAACATCATAAAGGACCTCATAAACAAGATTGTCTAAGTATTACCCTGGAAGCTCTCTTCCTCCTCTTCTCTCCTCCTCCTCCTCTTCTTCCTGTCTCTCCCCACCTCTCTCTCTCCATCTCCATCTGTCTCTATCTCTCATACTCTAAGGGGGTTTTACTACTGCAGGTTTTTCTTATACTCCAGGGAATCTCTCAGAGGATGCAAGGACTAGGCCTGAGAATAAAACAAAGAATTCTAGAACTCAAAGGGAATTTAGTGGTCTTGTAGCTTCACTTTTTAATTTTACACGTGAGGAAACTGATGAAGTCTGGACATTTGGAATGATGTGTTCTATGTTGCACAGTGTGTGGGAGACAAGCTCAGAAAAAGAACTCCGTTTTCTGACCTTAGGCAAGTATCTTTTCTTCCCCCACACCTCTTCTCACTGCTTCTCTCCCTGTTCTCCTGCTCCTTTTCTCTTTCTTTCTCTCCTCTCCCTCTTCCTCCCTCTTCACTTCTCCCTTTCTTCCCTCCAGCCCCTCAGCAGCATTCCAGGTCTGGGTAGGGAATGACACAAAGCCCCTTGTTCTTGGTACTCACTTTGCTTTGCAAAACCTATTTTCTAAAAAACTCAAAGGTTTCTTTGCCACTGAAAATTCATATTATAGAGTTAATTTTCTTTCCAAAGGAAGAAAAGGGAAGTATGTTGAGCTCCTTGGGGGAGAGCGCATCTACATACCTCGTGTGCCATTCTGTCATGCTATCATGCTTTTGAATAGCTATTTAGTTGACTCATATGTAAATGATATTTTATCCTCCCTCACTGCCTCTGTCCCTACTATTGACAATAATTTAATGGGATGTTTTTTGCCTCTTAACTTATCTATTTTTCAAGTTTTCATGGTCTGTTTGTAATAGCGTTTTTGGTTCTTTGCACTACTTTAAATTAAGTTTCTCATACGGGTCTTATTATACCTGAATACTGCTCAGTTATTTGATGACATAGTTGTAAATCCTCAATAAAAAAGATCTTTAATAATCAGTTACCATTTATTTAATATACTACCCATCTTATTAAATCTAACTCCTTAGATTTAATAGGACAGTTTATTGTATTTTAGCATCAGAATAGTGATGCTTTAGTTATGCTTGAGAAGGCACTTTCATTATAAACTCCTGTTTTTAGGCACTTATAATTTTCTTAAGTAGCACATTTATTTCAATGTGCAATCATTTTCTCTTCTCTTCTCCCTCCCTCTCTCAATTTGTACCATTTTTCCCCTCATCTTTTAAAAGTTTAATATGGAAATATATTTCAAACTTTAGAGAGAAAGCTCTATCAGTGGCTGAGAATAGCTGAGCAAAGCTGCCAGGCTCCTTGAAATCTGCATTCTTTGGTGCCATCAGCCTACTTGATGCAAATGTTGGTAAGGGAGCCTGCTAGCCCCAGGATTGTGTTCCTATAACTTGCGGAACTTTCTTGCAAGTCCTTTCAAGCATATTTCCGCCAGTGGGTTTAAGCATCCTCCAGCTTTTGCAAATGGTAGAAAACTGAGGAACTGAGAATGTAGAAAATAGATTGGAGCCTCTCAGCTGCCCACCTGATGCTTTCCCTTTCCAGCTCATTCATGGCAAAGTGCATGGGCCGTGCTGCATTGCCCGGCTCTTCACCTCCATGTCCATTCTTTGCCTGGTTAACATCCACTCATATTTCAGATATCAGAACAAGCATCACTTCGTCAGATATGCCTGTTGTAGCCATGTAGAATGAATCTGGTTTCTTTGTTACGTATCTTGTAGAATGGGGCTCCTTTGTTTTAGAGCGCATGTCAATCACATTTTCCATGCATTATATTCAGTGGTGCACTGAGGTTGGCTTATACTGTCTTTTGAGACCCAACTGTGTGCATTTCTTCCCAACTCCATGTTCAGTGACATCACCTTGAGAGCCTAAAATCAGTCATGCTGGGAGTAGTTACGTAAAGAAATGGGCAAATGCTTCAACTCAGAGCCTTCTTCCTCCCCCATGGGGAGCTGATTTTTAAATATTCACCTACACACCAATTATGTGGTAGTTTGAGACTAAAGCCTGTCCCCTCCTCTAAATTCTAAACTCCATAGTAAAAGGGATTTTGTCTGTTTTGGATTGTGTTATATTCCCATCACTGTGTCTGGTATGTTGTAAGTAGCCAAGGAACTGAATTATAAAGAGATTTGGGAATAGACAGTCTTATTTAAGCAAAAAGCCTGGACCATTCAAAGGATCTTAATCTCATAAGATCAAGGCTCTCTATGATTTACTTCTAAGCATGAGTTATCTTGTACTGTAATAGGATCTGGCTCCCTAAGAAAAGAAAGATTCTTCGATGTTCAGTTGGTTGTATTGGTAAAATGAGCCATCAGGTAGCCCTTGAAACTGTTTAACCAGGTGCAGAAAAGGAGAGGCTGGATGATGTTTTCTGCTTTTTTTTTTTTAATTTATTTCATTGAAAAAGTTCTCTTTTGTTCTTCTAGACAGCTGCTTTCACAGGTGTTATGCTTCTGACTTAGAGAGGATGATGGTTTTTATTTCTATCTCCTCGTCATGCTCCAACTTAAGTAGTCAGCATCCCTTCAGGAGCTTCTAGCTGTTATCTAATTAAATCGGGTCCAAGCATGAAGTCAGAGAGACCTGGGGTTCAAACTTTGGTCTACCACAGTTTTGTAGCCTTGGAAATTGATTCCATCCTTAGAGCTTAAGTGTCTTCATGCCTAAAGCATGGCACGCCATAAAATGGTTACATTACATGAAATTAAACAAATATGTGAGGTTGCTGACAAATGTAAACATGATCAATTTTAAAATCCTTTCTCCTAGACCTGGATTCTGTCATTGATGTTGTAGTTGAAGAATAGATGACTGAGGGATAGAAATACTTCAGGGTGGCACTGTCAAATTGCTTGAGTGGGATAAAAAAAATGTAATTAATAAATTGATTATTATTGATAAATTAAAAACTTTTTTGTGCAAGTTTTGTCTTCTTCAGTGGAGGACTAAATAATTTGGACAACTGTCCCACTCAGAACAACTAGAAAAGTTAGAATGAAAAAATGTGATAAACATTTATTGAAAGACATAGTAGAGCTAACAAGACAGTGTAAATTAACAGGGCCAAGATCTGGAGAAGAATGATATCTAGATATCTTATTATTGGTCAGCCCAGCATTTGGAGCAGCATTCCCCAGGGACATCTACTGGCATCCTGGCAGAGGTTGCTTAGAGGAGAGCCTGGATGTGACTCTTGACAGACTCATATGGCTAAGGGGGGAAATTGAAGTTGATCAACTATGAAGGAGTAAGAACTCTGGTAACATAACAAGCTTTCAGTTGGAGTAAAAGTAAACTGATTTTATCCTGACTTAGAGAAATGGAAGCCCCAGTTTCAAATTATCTTAATCTCCTATTGGAAGAGAGTGACCTGGAACACTAGTGGTGCTGGCCATTTTTCAAAAGCAAATGTAAATTCTTTCTGGAGGATAATTTTATCCTCCTAATTCTGAAATTACTGTATCAGTTTTTTGTTTGCAATGTTCTGTATCAAACAAAAAATTCATATAAAAATACAAGATAATGTTTAAAAATTAAGAGAAGCAACATAAAAATATAACTGGATCAGAGGGAATCCAGTGAGTGGAGTTATTAGTCATGAATTTTTAAATAACCATGAGACTTTAATATGTTTAGGGGAATAAAAGATAGAGAATTTTGGAGGATAAACCAAACACTCTAATAAATAAGTATTTTAGAACTGAAAAACAAAAGGGAAATTAAGAACTCAGTGGGTTAACAATGACTAGACAGCTGAAGAGAGACTAAATAAACAGCAACATAGGTCAGAATAAAACATTTAAAATAAAGCTTGAGTTTAAAAGAAGAAAAGGATCAATAGGAAAAAAATGGAATAGAGGAAATATTCTCAGATATGTATAATTGGAAGCCTAGCAGGATAGGAAAGAGAGAATTAGGTAAAAGCCGTGTTAACTATATAAAATTTTTAACTATATAAAATAATAATGATATCATGTGGGAAGAATACATAAATAGAATTGAAATGCCCTGTAACAATAGCATATAAGTTGAAAAAATTAATGAAATTAAAGCATCTTGAGGTTCTTGAATTGTACAGGAAAAATGAAAGCATTAATTTTCATTAGACAGACTTTGATAAGTATACCTTTATCTCTAGGTAGCCCTAAATAAAATATACATACTTACAGTAAAAGGATGCATAATAACCTAATAGAAGAAGAATATAATGAATAACTACATTTAATCAATCCAAAAGAAGGCTAGAAAATGATATAAAAAGTATAGAAAACCAGAACAGTTGTAGGAAGGAGTAAGAGGAGTAGGTAGGAAGATGATTGAGCTATTCAAATATATCAGCAATTGCACTAAATGTATATAGCTTAAATGCACAAATTAAAATTTTAAGCGGTCAGACTAAATACAAGACCAAACCCAACTGTATGCTGCCTGTAGAAATACAAAATCAGTGTATGGATATAGAAAGGCTGAAAAGAAAAGGATAGAAAAATACTGACTGAAAGAAAGCTGATATAGCTGTACTAATAGGAAAGAAGACTTTAAGACAAAAAGTGTCACTGGAGATAGAAATGGACATTAACATAATGACAAAAAGGTCAATTCACTGGGAAGACATACAAATCTAAATTTATAGTTATCTACAAAGAGCTTCAAGTAGATATAAAACAATCCAAAGGAGAAATAGAGAAGTTAATAATTAGAGTAAGAGAATTTAACATATGTCTCTCAGTAACTGATAGAACACACAGACAAAAAGTTAGTAAGGATATAGAACCCCTAAACAATATGATTAACCAAATTAACTTAAAAGACAAAGAGAACATGGTTTCCAATAGTGTCTTTTTTTTACTGTGGTATGATATACATAATATAAATTTAACTATTTTAACCGTTTTCGCACATATAGTTACAATGGCCCATAAAGCAAGTAAAGACAAATTCTCAAAAACTTCAAATTATACAGAATTTATTTTCAAACCACAGTGAAATTAAGCTAGAAATAAAAGCAAATAGATAATTTGAAAATCTCCAAGTACTTGGAATTAAGTAATATACTTTTTAACTGTTATGTTAAAAAAATCACAATAAAAATTTAAAAATATTTTTAACAAAATAAGAAAAATATAACATGCCAAAACTTTAGAAATGTAGGTAAAGATATGATTAGAAAGAAATACACAGTAGTAAAAACATCTAGGAAAAGAAAAAAAGGTTGAAAATGACCATGTAATAATTTATATCAAGGCATTTTAAAAAATCAGCACATTAAACCCCAAAATGGAAGAGAAAAGAAATAATAAAAATAAGAGGAAAAATTAATTAAATAGAATTCAACTATACAGTGAAGAAATTCAATAAAGCCAAAAGTTAGTTCTCTGAAAGACTGATACCACAACCACAAGTCAGGCTGATTAAGAAAAAGACAGGTAAGTACATATCAGGAATGAACAAGAAGAAAACACGAAGATATGAAGAAGTTTAGAGAAAATTTTATGCCTAAAATTTTGAAATTTCAATGAAATGAACAAATTCTAAGGAAATAAATTTTTAAAATTAAAACTAGGGACATTTAATCTGTCATTTAAAACTCTTCACAAAGCAATTTTCAGATTCTCATGATCTCACAAATTATTTGAGTCATTTTATGTTATTAAGCCTTGTTTTATAGCTCAGAATGTAGTCTATTTTGGTAAATGTTCCTGTGCTTCTTTTTTTATTATTGTGGCAAAAAACATAACATTTACCATCTAAATCATTTCTAAGTGTACAGTTAAGTATGTTAAGTAAATTTGCACGGTTGTGAAACATATCTCCAAATGTTTCAACTTGTAAAACAACCTTTATGCCCATTAAACAGCTCTCCATCTCCACCTACCTCAGCCACTGGTAACAACTATTCTACTTTCTGTTTTTTATGAATGTGACTATAAATACCTCATATAAATAGAATCATGCAATATTTGTCTTTTCGTTATGGCCTATTTCTCTTAGCATAATGTCCTCAAGCATCCTTTCAATCATGTTTTAGCATGCATGAAAATTTCCTTCCTTTTTAAAGCTGAATAATATTCCATATATTTTATAATTGACTATATTAAACAATATTCCACATATATCACATTGTATGTACATATATGTTTAGATAGATAAATAGATAACACATTTTGTTTATCCATTTACCTTTCAATGGGTACGTAGGTTGCTTCTACCTCCTGGCTATTTTGCATAGTGGTGAAGTGAACATGGGTGTATAAATACTTCTTTGAGACCCTTATTTCAATTTTTTTTGTATATATACACAGAAGTGGAATTTCTGAACTGTATGGTAATTCCATTTTTAATTTTTGATGAACTATCATATTACTTTCTAAAGGAGCTGTGTATTTCACATTTGTACCAGCAACAATTTTAATTTCTTCACATCCTCTTCAACACTTGTTTTTTTCTGCCTTTTTTAAAAATAGTAGTTATTTTAATGAGTATGAGGTGATATCTCATTGTGGCTTTGATTTGATTTAATGATTTCCTAATGGTTAGATATGCTGAGCATCTTTTCATATGCTTTCTGGCCGTTTGTTTGTCACGTTTGAAACAATGTCTATGCAAGTCCTTTGCCCATTTTAAAAGTGGGTCATATTTGTTGTTGCATTGAAAGAATTATTTATGTATTTGACAAGTGATCTCCTTATTAGACATATGGTTTGCACATATTTTCTCCCATTTCACAGGTTGCCTTTTTACTCTGTTGTGTCCTTTAATGCACAGAAGTTTTTAATTTTGATGTAGTTCAGTTTTTCTGTTTTCACTTGTGTTGCCTGTGCTTTTGGTGTCATATGCAGGAAATCTGTGTCAAACCCAATGTCATGAAGCTTTTTCTTATATTTTTCTTGTAAGCATTTTATAGTTTTAGGTCTTATGCTTAAGTCTGATCCATTTTGAGTTAAATTTTGTAGAAGGTGTACAGTGAGAGCCCAACTTCATTATTTTGCATGTGGATATCCAGTTTTCCCAGCATCATTAGTTGAAAAGCCTGTCTTTTTCCCATGGAAAGGTCTTTTCATCCTTGTCAAATCATTTGGCTGTATCTGCAAGGGTTATTTCTGGGTTCTCTGTTTTGTTCTATTGGTCTATATGTTCGTTTTATGGCGATATCACACTATTCTGATTATTGCAGGTTAGGTTTTGAAATTAGAAATTGGGATACCTCAACTTTGTCCTTCTTTTATAAGACTATTTAGGCTAGTTGAGGTCACTGAGATATCACATACATTTTAGGGTGGTTTAGGTTTACATTTCTTTGGAAAAATGCCACTGGGATTTTGATAGGGATTGCATTAAATTTGTAAATTACTTTCGGTAGTATTGACTTCTTAAAAATAGTAAGTCTTCTAATTCACGAACACAGGATGTCTTTCCATTTATTTGTGTCTTTAATTTTTCAGCAACATTTTGTAGTTTCTAGTGTAAAAGTCTTTTGTGTCTTTGGTTAAATTTATTCTTAAGTATTTTGTTCTTTTTGATCCTATTATAAGTGGAATTATTAAAGAAATTCCTTTTAGGTTGTACATTGTAAGTATATAGAAAGGCAACTAAATTTTGAGAGATGATTTTATATCCTGCAACTTGTAAAATTTGTTTTTTATTTATAACAATTTTTGTGTGTGAAATCTTTAGAGTTTTCTGTATATAAGATAAATTGAGGAACAGAAGTAACTTTCTCCTTTCCAATTTGAATGCCTATTATTATTATTATTATTGTCTAATTACACTAAGATTTCTACTACTATGTTGTATAGCAGTGGTGAAAGCCAGATTTTTTTTTCTTGATCTTGATTTTAGAGGAAAAACTTTCAATCTTTTACCATTAAGTATAATGTTATTTGTGTTTTTCATATACAGCCATTCTATGTTAAAGTATTTCCTCTCTCTCTAGTTTGTTGAGTGACATTCCATGTGGTTTTGAAAATAATGTGTTCTGCTGTTGTTAGGAAAGTTGTATAAATGTTAATTAGGTCAAACTTCTTCATTGTGTTGTTCTGTTCTACTTTATACTTATGGATTTTCTGTCTACTTTTTCTATCAATTATTGACAAAAATGGTTTATGTTTTTGAAAATAATATTTTGTCTATTTCTCTTTTCCTCTATAAGTTTTTGCTTTTGATATTTTGAAGTTCCATTATTAAATGTGCAGATATTTAAGATTATTATGTTCTCATGTTGAATTTACCTCTTCATCATTTTGAAATGACCCTCTTGAATCTGCGGTAAAATTTTTTACTCTGAAATCTCTATTGTCTTATAGTAATGTAGATATTCTTGCTTTCTTTTGATTAGTGGTAACACAGAATATATTCTTTCTATCTTTTCTCTTTTAACCTATTTATATTTGAAGTGAGTTTCTTATTAGTTCATAGTTGAGTCTTCTTTCTTATTGAATCTGACAATCTCTGCCTTTTAATTGGGGGTATTAAACCATTTACATTTAATATGATTATGATATAGTTGGGTTTATACCAGCCCAAGAAAATCTGTTTTTCTATTTGTCTTATCTGTTCTTCGTTTCCTTTTTCTATCTTTTTTTGTATTACATGAGTCTTTTTCTGATTCAAATTTATCTCCATTGTTGACTTATTACTATAACTATCCATTTTGCTATATTATTTTAGCAATTGCTTTAATGATATTATATCACTTTGTGTGTAGCATTTTGTGAAATATTTACCCTTGAAATGAAAACATGAATTCTTGACTTATCAATGTAATTTACCATATTAACAGAATATTAGAGAAATCATACGATTTTCTTCATAGGTACAGAAAATTCAATACCAATTCATAATAAATTCTTAGCATAAAATAAACAGAATGTACTTGCTTAACATACTATGGAATATCTATGAAAAATACAAAGTATCATGTTTAATTGTGTAATGATCAATGCTTTTCTTCTGAAATTGGGAAGGAGACAAGAAGGCTGGCTATCATCACTCCTATTCTACATTGTACTGGGGTCCTTCCAGCACAAAAAGCAACATACATAAATACAAGGTATAAAGTTTATAAAGAGAAATAATATTCTCATTATTTATAGGCAACATAAGTATGTTCATAGATTTAAAAATATATATACTTTATTAGAATTAAAAAATGAATTTAGCAAGACCATTCAATACAACATTAATGCACTAACAGATATTTTTAAGTGCCTGAAAAAAAGTTCCGAAATAAAATTAAAAATGTAACATTAAAATATCATCAAAATATTAAGCTCATTTTAATAAAGCTAAGAACATGTTTATTTGTACACTACACAGAATATTGTAAAATATTGATGAAAATTAAAAACGATCTCAATAAAAGTTTATGTTCTTCACAAATTTATAGAGTCAATACAATCTTAACAAGGATTTTAGCACATTGTCTTGTGGGTATGGGAAAGTTGATTTTAATATTTATATCAAAACACAAGGGGCCAAGAATATCTAAGATAATCTTGAAGCAGAAGCAGGTAGAAAGACATAATCTATCAAACAACAAGCCATATTATAAAGCTACAGCTATTAAGGTAATGTGGTATTGGTATGTGCCTAGACTAAAAGAGTTAAGAAATAGAACTATGCCTAATGGATACTTGATTTCTGTTAAAAGTAGCACTTTGGAGCAATGGGGGAAATGAGGCCTTTTCTCAATGACTGTGCAGTGTCAACTGTGTATCCTCAAAATGAAATTGGGCTTCTATATCACACATACTTGCAAATCAAGTTTACGTGGATTGTGGGTCTAAATATGAAAGTCAAAACAATAACATATCTAGGAGATCATGTAGAATATCTTCATGACTTTGGGCAGGGAAAGACTTCTGGAACAAGATACAAAAAACACTAAGTATTTAGGAAAAAACGGATAGATTTGGTTACATTAAAATTAAGAACTTGTACTTATCCAAACATAGTATAAAGAGAATAAAAATGTTAGCCACAGAGTAGAAGAAGGTATTTTCGATACATGTAAGCAACAAAAGGTTGATAGTCAGACTATATTAAGAGCTCCTATAAATCAATATAAAAAGGACAGACATCCCAATAGAAAAATGGGAAATGAGTTAGGCCCTTCACAAAAAAGAAAATGCAAATACCCATGAACATAAGTCAAAGTATGTGACTGCCATTAGTAATCAGAGAAGTGCCTACCAGAATGGCAAATCTGTAACAACCACCACAAATGCAACAAGCTACTAACCATGCCAACTATATAGTTGATCTGCTTATTTATACCTTGCTTATAAGAGTATTTTGGGAAAAAAACCAGGCATGACACACCGAAGTTGTGCTTACCCTACTATCTATCCATCACCCTCCCTGGTATATATCAATAGAAATGTGAACACATTGCACCAAAAGATATGTACAAGTATGTTCACAGCATTATGATAGTCACAGATTTGTCCATCAATGATAGAATAAGTAAATATATATCTATATCTCTGTCTATCTATATATATCTATATATATATATACAGTTACAAAAAAACAAATTCAGACACAAAATAATACAGTGTTATTTCATTTAACAAATGTTGGGCCGGGCACGGTGGCTCACGCCTATAATCCCAGCACTTTGGGAGGCCGAAGCGGGGGGGATCACGAGGTCAAGAGATCAAGACCATCCTGGCCAACATGGTGAAACCCCGTCTCTACTAAAAATACAAAAAAGTTAGCTGGGTGTGGTGGCGTGCGCCTGTAGTCCCAGCTACTCGGGAGGCTGAGGCAGGAAAATTGCTTGAACCCGGGAGGCAGAGTTTGCAGTGAGCCGAGGTCATGCCACTGCACTCCAGCCTGGCGCCTGGTGACGGAGCGAGACTGTCTCAAAAAAAACAAAACAAAAACAAAAACAAATGTTCAAAACAAGTGAAATTAATCTATTGTGTTAGAAGGTAGAGTCATCACTTTTAGGAAGTAGGGGAAGTCTGTGTTTGAGAGGGGGTATATTAGTTTTTTATTGCCATTATCACAAATTATTACAAATGTTGTGGTTTCATACAATGCAACTTTATTATCTTATGGTGCTCTAGACCAGAAGTCCATGAAAAATCTCATGGGCTAGGATCAAGTTGTCAGCAGAATGCATTCCTTTTTGGAAGCTCTTATGGAGAACCTGTTTCCTTGCCTTTTCTAGCTTTTAAAGGTTGGTCAGCTTCCCTGGCTCATAACCCCTTCTTCCATTTTCAGAGCTGGAAACACTGGATTCCAGTTCTTCTCATGCTACCATCTATCTGGTTCTCGCTTTTCTGTTCACATCTTTCTTTTCCATTTTCAAAGATCCTTGTGGTTACATTGGACCCACCCAGTTAATTCAGAATAATGGCCCTATTTTCAAGTCAGCTGATTAACAACTTTACTTTCATCCTCAACCTTAATTCCTCCTTGTCATATGGCATGTGCCATGTGTCGACATAACATGTTCACATATCCTGGGGATTAAGACATTAACATCTTGGCAGGCCCATTATTCTGCCTACCATAAAAAGCATGAGGGGACTTCTCTTTTCCTTTTTCTTCTTTATTTTTTTCTTTAAAATGATAAGCGTCAGAAATTACTTATGTCACTAGACTTTTTTTCATTACTGAACCTGGGTATACCCTTATTTTTTTTTTTCTAGGAAATACAAGTTTGGGGACTAAAGTAGGTAAAAGAAATGTGTTCTGTGTCCTGCTCTGTGTCAGAGACAGAAAATGGTGATGCTTCCCATTCTGCCACAGATGTGTTGATGTTGTTTGAGTGTGACCATGAAGCAGAAACACCATACTAAGTTTCCTTTTGGAAATGTCAAGGAGAATTCGTCCAGCTTCCAAGTTGCATTGCAAGCTGAGAACCTCCTTTTCCCCAAATGTGTCCAGAAAGAGTTTTTGTTTCTTGCCCATAAACATGCCAAGTGAATTGATTTTCTAAAATTCTGTAATATAATGTTGACTCTTAATTTTGTTTTAATCATTTTAGTTATATATCAGCTCAAAAGCCAAATTAACTATGTTCTTATTTTAGTTGTGAAAACAAATTCCAGCACAAGCAGCCACCCAGGAATGTCTTTGCCACTTTGCCTGTTGGCACAAATTCTTCCTGAGGTGATTTGGGGAAGGTGCTCTGTGATTTCAGCATATCAAGCACACATCTGTGTGTTACAGAGATGTGGCACATACGGCAAATAGAAAAACAGATTAAATTATTAGGGTAAAAACAGTTAAATTATTAGGACAAGCGCATATTGAGTGTATTCTTTCTCTCGAATGTGTGTAGATTTTCCTCCTAACAGTTCTTGGGGAGAAGATCTGCAAGTAAATTTTGGACTGACAAGTTTATTTCTTCCTTGGCTAACCTTTCCTTCTAACCACATCATTTTACTTTCCTTGCAGTGAGATTTTGGTTTGGGCTTAATTAAACAGACTGTTGTGGGGGCTATTTCCAACCATATCTGAAAGTTATCTGCCCAGTTGAATCTCTGAGTTCAATTCACTTCTCCTCTCTCTATTTGTGTGTCCTTAAGCTCATTCCAGGAATAAAATTTGTTTCTTACGCCATCTCCTCCCTCCAAGATGCTATGGGATGACTCCAGTGCATCCCATACTCTGTTTTCCCTTTGCAGCCACAAGGTGAGCAGATTGGTTGGAACTTGCATTCACTGATGGAGCTTAGCTATGTTTGCCCAAATGGCAAGATGGGGAAACAGTGAGAACCTGCCAGCAGTGCTGTTACAAATAGTTTCTAAAAAACAGGAAACATGATATATTACATTTAGAATGCTATGCTCTGTACCTAATGGCACCTATGATCTCTTCACAGTTAGTTATTCTTTATCATGAAAGTATGTGAGGTGACCCTAGTGCTTCTTTGGGTAGCTTTTGAAAACCTAGTGGTCTCTTACAAAATCAGGAGTCTGGATCAATGAAACTCAGACTTTATGGTTAAATAAAGCAAAGATCAAATAATAGTGTGACAGAGCACCAACTCTCAAATTTTATGAGTTTAATTATCACCTAGAGAGCTTGTTAAAATACAGATTATTATTTTTTTCTGAGATAGGGTCTCACTCTGTCACTCAGGCTGGAGTTCAATGGAATAATCGTGGCTCACTGCAGCCTTGGCCTCCAGTGCTCAAGCAATCCTCCCATCTCAGCCTCCCAAATAGCTGGGACTACAGGCACGTGCCACCATGCCCAGCTAATTTTTGTAGGGACAGGGTCTCACCATGTTGGCCAGGCTGGTCTCGAACTCTGGGATGCAAGTGATCCACCTACCTTGACCTCCCAAAATTCTGGGATTACAGGTGTGAGCCACTATGTCCGGCCAAAATGCAGGTGATTGATTATTGGTTTCTACCTTCAGAGGTTGTCATTCAGGTCCCAACTGACCATTTGTGTACCACACTTTGAATCATACTGGGATTGACTATACCAGTTGCAGATACGCATAAATTCCAGATGAAATTGTCATGCTGTCATAGAAATGGGCTTTCATCTCTAGGAGGCTCTCAGGAATTCCTGTGGGGATCTATGATTCTGTTAAGGGGCAAGAATAGTGTCTAACATAGCAAGTGACCAACACATGTGTGGAGAAGAAACCCTCAGCAATGAGTGAAGATATGAAACAAAGAACAAGAAATTTTTCCATTAACTTATAAATGGAAGACAAGGAGTTTTCCATTAACTGATAAATATTGAAACTAGTCTTCAGAATGAAACTATAATTCCAGTTTCACAGTCTCAAGTTTAAGAAAGGAGAAAGTAGCCAGATTCAGGGAACCTATGTGTTGAGAAATAGAAACTGGATTTAGGAGAAATTGCACAAATCTACAACGAGAGATCTGACCCTATTTCCAGAATTAAACTGGAATGGAACCATTTGTAGCTCAGATGTGTCTGTATATGGATGCTAGTCTTTACTTCATCACCATTTCAGAGTCTTCACTGTATTGAATGTATTAATGCTTCTTCCAGAGCTTATGTGTCAATTGGATAGTAGTTGCAAGTTTTTGGTGGAGTGGCAGACTAAATATCTTGACCAAAGATGGCATGAAATGAAGAAATATTTAGAGGGCAAATCAAAAGAAGAGTAGGAAATATGACAGGTAAATTAACACCAATGTTGGCTTGTACCCTGGGGTCTCTGGTGAGTCCTAATGACCATTGATTCTACTGCAATGATGAAAGGGGACATGAGAAGGTGGAATAAGACATGTCCTCCATGAGATAGGGAGTCTGACTGGGTCCTCCATATAAATGTAGAACCCCAAGGGGCCACATTAGGAGTAAAAAGGTGGATAAGAAAGAAACAATGCAGAAGAATACAGCAAGGTCAAAAATTTGCCTCCATTGCTGTGTGAAGGGGGAAAATGAGAAAGAACTAACATCTAGTCTCATGTGAGTTTGAGGTCAGAATTCATGCTACCTGTATAATCCAAAAAAATAGGGAATGGAATTGAAAATAGTTCTGGGTTATTTAGAAGCTGGGTTTCTTTCCTCCTTTCTCTGAAGGCAAACAACTGCAACCCATGCCTAAAAATTCCAAAAGATGAAGTTAAAAAATAATAAGCTCAGTCAAAAGTAATAAAATACACAAGGAAGCAGGGCAACATGAATGAGGGCTGGGGGAAACAGTGAAGGCAGAAACAGACTTGCAAAATCTTCAGTTATTGAAATTATCAGACACATAATTTAAAATAACTATGCCATATATATATATATATTATATATTTTATATATACATATTTGAGACAGAGTCTCGCTCTGTTGTCCAGGCTAGAGGGCAATGGCACGATTTCGGTTCACTGCAACCTCTGCCTCCCAGATTCAAGCAATTCTCCTGCCTCAGTCTCAGAAAAGCTTGAAAATATGAGAATGAAACAAGAAACCATAAAGATTGACCAAAGTGCTTCAAATGAAAAGATCAAATTGAATCTTTAGAAGGGAAAAATATAATAATTGAAATAACTCAGTGGATAGGTTAAAGAGCAAGATAGACAGAACTAAACAGAGACCTAGTGAACTAGAAAAGATATCTACAAAAACAGTAACAAGAAGCTGAGAATGCAAATCAGAGAGACAAAGACCTGAGTATATAAGTGAGAGTAAGCCATATTGAGGATGGAGATGGAAGATTTAACATAGATCAGATCAGAGATCCAGACAGTACTTACAGGAAGAATGGAAAATAGTCAATATATAATGTACGTAATTATTGAGAGTTTTCTGAATTACTTATCCTTAGAACCAAGCAGCCCAGTACATATCAAGTAAGATAAAAATAAATCCACACCTAGGTTTAAAAAAATGCAAAACATCAAAGACAAAGAAAGGGTCTTAGAAGCAGCCAACGAAAAATGACACATTGCCTGCAAAATATGGTATTTAGACATTTTGGGAGCACCAATAGAATATAGTGGAATAATATAGCTTATATACTGAAAGAAAACAACTCAATTTGGATATTATATAAAGAAAACTTTTATTTATTGATAATCTTTATTTAGGAATAAAGTGTAAATAAGAACATTTTAAAACAAATAACAAACATCCTCATTAAAGGTTATTCTAAAGAATAAACTTCAGGTAAAAGGAAAACGATCTTAGATGGAAGTTTGGAGTGCAGGAATGAATCATAAGCGAAGAACCCTGTAAATAGGTGGACAAAACTAAGCAAACACTGCCTGTATATATATATATATTTAAAAAGTCTGGTTTGTTGTTTCTTTTGTGAAATAGAATAGAACTAAAATAGTTAAGAATTGGATGAAGGATCCAAATTAAAATATTCTAGGTTTTTGTAATTCTTGGGAAGAAAGTAACAGTATTAACCAACTTTGGACTTTGGTAATTTACATCTGCATGTTAAAATGGCTAGGGTGCTGGGTGCAATGGTTTGTGCCTATAATCCCAGCTACTAGGGAGGCCAAGGTGGGAGGATCGCTTGAGGCCAGGAGTTTGAGACCAACCTGGGCAACATAGTGAGACCACCATATCTAAAAAATAAAAAGTGACTAGGGTAACCACAGACAGAGAACATGTAGAACATATAGCATACAACTTTCAAGCAATAAGGGAAATAGAAAAAGAAATAAAAGACTTAATCTAAAATAAAAGAAACTAAAGAAAATGCAAAAAGAGAAACAGACAATAACAGCGGAATAGAAAATAGAATATAGGCTGAGCATGGTGGCTCACACCTGTAATCCCAACACTTTAGAAGGCCAAGGTGGGCAGATCACCTGAGGTCATCAGGAGTTCAAGGCCAGCCTGACCAACATTATGAAACCCCATCTCTACTAAAAAAATACAAAAATTAGCCAGGCATGGTGGCGCATGCCTGTAATTGCAGCTACTCAGGAGGCTGAGGCAGGACAATACCTTGAATGAGACAGAGGTTTCGGTAAGTCAAGATCGGACCACTGCACTCCAGCCTTGGTGACAGAGCAAGACTCTGTCTAAAAAAAAAAACAAGAAAAGAAAGAAAATAGAACATAGTGTGTTGTTGAAATTAACCTAAATATAACAGTAAACATTATAAATGCAAGTAACTTGACCTCTTCAATTAAAAAACAATGGTACCAGACTGGATTAAAAAACTAAGCAAAATTCTCATTATAAATTGAAACGTAAGCACGCAGGAATATTGAAAGACAAAGGAGAGAAAAGGATACCCCATGCAAATTCTAATCAAAACAAATCGACATTGCTATGTTAATTTTGGATGAAAGCATTATTAAAGAGAGTCATCACACAATGATAAAAAACCAAATCGCTAGAAAAACATTACAACTCTAAGAGGTTACATATATTTTCAATTTATACAACAAAATAGGCAGGACTAATAGACAAACCTACCATAGTGTTTCGGTTTTACCATACTTCTTTTAGTAATGCATAGAATGGGGGAGAAAATATTAATAAGGCTACAGAAGATTTAAATAACACAATTGACAAATGTGATTTAATGGACATATGTAGAACATTACAGCCAACAACAGCAGAACACATATTCTTTCAAGGACCCATGAAACATGTATGGTCATTTACTCTGTACTGAGCCATATAGCAGGTCTCAGCCAAACTCAAAGGGTCATAGCTACCCAGACCACACCCTTTGCCCACAATGCAATTACAATATACAACAACAACATAGACTAACTAGAAAAAACCTGTATGTTTGAAAATTAAGACAAATACATTCAGATAAGTCATGTATCAAAGGAGAAATCACAAGATATTTAGAATTGCTGGATAGTAGTGTATGTATTAAAACTATGGGGGAATAGTTAATACCTAGAGGGAAAGCTGTAGACTTATATATGTATATCAGAAATAAGAAAATCTCAAAATTAAATAACATTCAGTTTTAGGAGTTAGAAGAGCAGAGCAATATAAAGTCAAACAAAATAGAAGGAAAAAATAACAAGAAGGAATAAAGGTGCAAATGAATAGACTGGAAAATAAATACACAATAGAGAAAATC
This sequence comes from Ateles fusciceps, assembly GCA_036589455.1. Lineage (NCBI taxonomy): Eukaryota > Metazoa > Chordata > Mammalia > Primates > Atelidae > Ateles > Ateles fusciceps. The sequence goes on along the minus strand of JAZHEH010003205.1, from coordinate 28,779,011 downwards.
AACAGAGCCAAACCTTGGTCATTTGGAAGCACTAACAATAAATCTCTGGAAGAATTAATTAACAAAAGAGAAAATAAGATAAATGAAGAACAGAAGAGGGAACATAACTACAAATGCTGAGAAAATAAAAAGATGACTCCAGTTGGGATAGTCCTGGTGAGATTTTGGACACATAAAGGCAGGCACTGGCTGTACAATTTCCTTCAAATCTGACTCATGTTGAACTGTCATTGTGTTAAATGTAACATCCTAAGTCCAGGGCAAGTGCTGAGCCAGTGTACCAAGTGCTGCAGGGGAAGTGCTGAGCGAACCCAGAGGGGGAAAGAGTAGCCAAGTGCGGTGGGTTATCCAAGAATCCAGAAGACCCGCAGTAGGACTTGAAACTTTCCATGATGCAAGTTGACTGAGAGGTGGCTGAAAAGGTGTCCAAATGGGAATGTGCAAAAGGTAAAGTGATGAGCCTGAAAAGTCAAGTAAACGGGAGAACTAGAAGAGACTCTCCTGCTCCATGGGAATGGGGTATAATGAGCTGAAAATGGAGTAAAGGGTGAAAAGAATGGTGAAAAGGCTGAAAATATGGACCACTGTCTAGACCTTGGGAAATCTAACCCTTCATGCTGTTTCTGTCCTGGGATCTTGGCTCTGAGCTGCTTCTGCTGGGCACCTGACTGATTTCCTGGTATGTCTCCTTGGACAGCCACTAATTTGGTGTCAATACTCACAAGGGATCCTCTGAATCTGGGAACATAAATAGCCATTCTTACATCCAATGACTTATGAAAACCTGAATGACTGACCTCTGCTCCCTTTCAACTCCTTAAACAAATTCCTTAACTGTCTTTATTTCCTTTCTTTATTACTTTTAATTCTTACATCAATTTTTCTCCTTTCCCTTCCCATGCCTCCTTCCCCCATCCTTCTTGCCTCACACTCCCTTCTTTCCCTCATACCCCAAACATCCCTTAAGTTCTTGCTGTAGTGTAGACCAAGGATCAGCAGTTTCCTTCTGCAAAAAGCCGGGTGGTAAATACTTTAGGCTTTGTGGGCCATCCGTTTTCTGTTGCAGCTACTCAACTCTGAGCTGCGGTGTGAAAACCACCATAGGTAAATACGTGGGTACATCTGTGTTCCACTAAAATTTGTGGACACTGAATTTCATATCTTTTTCTTGGTTATAAAATATTATTCTTTTTCTCATTCTTTTCAACCATTTAACATTGTAAAAACCATTCTTAGCAGTGGGCCCAGGGACCATTGTTTACTGACCCCTGGTGTAGAAAACACAGAGTTTAAATGACAGCCCCCACCTTCCTGCATCTCTGTCCCTAAGTGTGTGACCAACACAGGACAGCAAGAGCTGCAGACAGAAGTGGCAGGAGTAGTAATGAGGAAGGGAGATTGCACCTGGGGAGGTGGCATTTTTACTGCCCCTTGAAGGATTGGGTGGGTTTCGGATGCTTGTATAATGACATCCCTGCTGAGTGATTCCCAATTCTCATTTCTCTTCCTAACTTGAAACCTCAGTCAAGCACTTGCCTCCTAACTTTAAAAGACACTGGATTTTCTCAGCAGGATAGATTTCACTGCAACCCAGTTTCCTCCTGTTAAGATGACCTTCTTCACCTGTGATTTGAGGCCCTTGCTCTAGTCTGTAGAACAGGGTGAGGGGCTTGTATGGGCCGGCTGTGCTATTGGAGGTACAAGCTCAGAAATCTAGCTGACTTCTGAACTCCAAAAACTTGGCTCAGGCAGACAGTTTTCACAGCCAAGGTGCCATGAGTAGAAAGAGTAAAATCCTGCTTCAAGCTTCTTGTCAAGACCCAGCCTAAGGAATCCAGTTAAATGGCCCTTTTAGATGTGCTAGTGTCCCTTTCATTCAACATGACCCAGCTAGGGTGTCAAAAAGCGGGCTTTGTCTTTTCAATGTCAGTTTTTCCATTTCTTTTCTTCCCTTCCTCCTTTCTTTTTTTCTTCCAAGACTTAGAAAAAGGCCAATGTACTGAAATATGAATTGATTGTGCAAAACAAACTAAAATTTGCCTCGGGGTGATATACGGATTTTTCATTTATTTCTGTTAACATCTTCTAGTCCTTGAGTGTGTATATAAAGGAGCGGAGCCCTAATTTATCATGGCGGTCATAAAGAGATGCTGTGGCTTTTGTCTTTGAAATTCTGATGGTTAGATGGCATTGTTATTCAGAGCTGGGGCCTGAGGGCTGGGGAAGCCCTGTTCAGGACCCTGGCTCAGGCTGACATTCTTTTATGACTTGAGAGCAGGTCTTCACTTCATCTCCCAGCACTGTCATGTAGTTAAAAAAAAACAAAACAAAAACCCGCACTGATCTTGAACTTTAACAACTGGAATAAGATTCCAGTTTGAGTATTTGCTAACTTAGGACTTGGGAAAATCCCTTAACCTCTTAGAAAGTCAGTTATACCTACCTGGTTTTTGAAATGGAGGCAATTAATAATTTTTTATTCATGGGGTTTCTGAGAAGGCACAGTGAGATAACAGGTATGAAAATGCTATGCAAAGTATGAAAATGCTAGGCAAAGGCTCTGGAGAGCCTTTCTAGAGTGGTTTCCAGATCGCCCAACACTCTTCTGAGCTCCCAAAGACTTTATTTGAGAAAGTGTTGAAGGTCAAAGAAAAAAGAAAAATTATTCTTTGGTCTGGTGTGAAACTCTGCCTTCTTGTATCCCAGGGTATATTTTCTTAGTCTGTAAATCTCTCCTATCCCCAGGTTCTATACTGGTCAGATGTTGCTTGCAAATTTCTGTATTGCTTCCCTTACAGGTACTATCAGGTCATTCTGAAGCCCCTTGCTGTTCCCCTGTGGTTGTAGAACTTTTTCAAACAGGCTGTGGTCCTATTTTCAAGGTCCACTCTTCTCCACAGAAGGCCTACAACCTCAGCCTCTAGGTGGAAAATGATTGTACCTGTGAATTGCACCCTATGATACATAATCATGTAGTTGCTTTTGCTTATTCAAGCATTTCTTGGGTGCATGTGTGAAATGTGTGTGTTTGTGTGTTATGAGTGTGTGTTGTGTGTGTAGAGACTGTAAATGCTTTGGAATGTGCATTTGTATATTACTCAGTGCCTAGGCAGTTCTGGATCCACAGTTAGTGATTGATCAACACAGGGTTTTGTTTAATAAAACTAAATTAGGCCATATAGATTGCCTGAATATGAGGTTCTCTCCAGTCTCTGAAGGCCTCCCAGGTTCAGTGAAACCTCTGAATTTCTTTCAGATGAGGCTGGTTTACAGGAGTGCTTAGCAGAGCCCTACCATATTTAAGTTGCTATTTGACCCGTTCCACCACCACCTGGACAATGTACTCTGTGCCCAAGGGAATCAAGCCCAAATGAAGGCTTCCAGCATGGTCCCGGGTCCCATCGCAGAGATGATCAGAGATGCCCATCTTCAGATATTTTGACAGGCACTGATGTCCTTCAGGACCCCTCAGATTAGGTGCTGTTGATGAATAATTTTGTCTGTTGACTTGAACACGTCCTCTCTACAAGTAGAGGAGGTCTGCTTACCTGTTTTAGCTACTGAAATAATGGTAAACCTCACTCGGGGTGTGATATACTTGGCTACCAGGGTGAGGAGAAATGAGTAGAAAAATGTTTGATTATCTTCTCCATGAGAACATTCTGATTTTGGCTGTTCTCCCTGGAGTCGTGTGTCTTAGAGTCAACTCATGCTACTGAGGCAGAACGTCTAGGAGCAGCGGAGAACATTTGTCTCTTCTCCTGAAGAAGCTAAGAACATCTGGATTATTCAGTGGCTCTCGGTAAGTGGCTCACTGCCTGTTTAACACTCATGAGTGCTTTTGCCATTATATCTGTGAAGTCTGTTTAATCTAGTTTGCTTCTCCATCCTGGCTCAGTATCAGAATCACCTGTGTAAGCAATTTTTTTTTTTCCCCTGAAAGAGAAATTCCAGGATTCTCTACCCCAGATATCTGACTTAATTGATTTAGGATAGTTTGGGCTCTGATTGTACTTTAGAAAATCTCCCCCAGATGATTTTAAGTTTCAGCTAGGACACAGAACAATTGCTCAAGATCAAGGGTCAGCAAACATCATCTGTAATGGGCCAGATAGTAAATATTTTAGGTTTTGCAGGCCATATTTCCCTGGCACAATTATTCAGCATCGTGGTTTAAAGCAGCCATTGATGGGTGCAGCTGTGTTCCAATAAAACTTTATCAAAACAAGTGGTGGGCTGAATTTGGCCTATGGGCTGTAGTTTGCTGACTTCTGCCCTAAAGTCTAGACTATCACCTTTATGAAGGCAAGGTCCTGTGCTTAAAAAGTTCAACCCTGGGTCCCCAGTGTAGTGGTCAGGCATGAAATAGACACTCCACAAATACCGACTTAAGTTGAATTCAGTAAGTTTCTCATGGAATAATATCTGAGAAGGAGATAGAGTGGCTAGCCTTGGGAAAAGTTTATAGCTTTTTGGGTGAAAATTGTTCATGGCTTAAAAGTTTGGGGCAATTCATGTAAAAGCTTGTTTAATTTTGTTTAACTTTCTAGTGAAAGTTTTCAAAAAGGATTCATGTTAAGGAATGTGTGTATATGTATGTGTGTGTGCATGTATGTGAGAGAGAGGAGATTTTAGATAAATTTCATATTTCTGTGCCTATAAAAATATTTAGCAACCAATAAGATTCCTATAATTAGTCAATCAACCAGTCAGTTTATGAAAAATTTGTTGTCAATTGCCTGAATTATTTAGCCCATTGAGTCAAATCTATGCCTTGGTAACCCCATACTCACAAAAATCTCTGAGCTTAAATGTTCAGAATAAACCAGTCAGAAGCCATATGTGTTGGTTCTTTAAATCTTACCTTGGCGGTCACGAGAAGAATGTGTTAGCAAATGAATGCCCAGGGGCAGCTGGCAAGCCACTGGGCAAGAAGGGGAATTCACAGCCATTGCATCATGGCCTTAGCAATGACCAAATGTCCATGGGAATGAAAGCATAGAGACAATCACCAGAGAGTATTTTTTTTTTTAATAATAGAATACATGAGAAATTCCTATAAATAAGTCACTCTTCCATATAGCTACATAGAAAACTAGGCATCTATTTTCTCTTCTCTTTGGTCAAATGCACCAGTCTTAGTTTTAACCCATGTCTATTCACCAACACAGAAATCTCTCTCTCTTTTTTTTCCTAGAGGCAGGTCTTGCTATTTTGCCCAAGCTAGATTCAAACTCCTGGGTTCAAGGGATCCTCCCACTGCAGCCTCCCAAGTAGCTGGGTTTACAGGTTCACGCAACTGGGCCTGGCTAGAACACAGAGGCATCTTTTATGAGCACTGTCCTTCTCCTAGGTTAGGAGCTTGGGATTCCTAAATTCAGGTGTCTTAGACGTGGAAATGGCATTGTGTGTGAATGGTTGTGTGACACCAGCATCGTGAGCCTCAGATAGTTTTTGGAAGGAGTAGGTGATACCCAGTAACATCTGGCTCACCAGGAATGCCTTCTGAAGCATGGAGAATGATCTAAAACCCTTCCTTGATTTGGCTGGAGACTTTGCACATGTGATGATCTGAGGGCTCAAATGGATTCCGGAAAGAGTTTTCTGCTCTGGAGCCCTTGTGTGGGCACAACATAAAGAGGAGAAGGGTGTCGCAGGGAAGTCACGTTTATGAGCAGTGGGTCACTAGGCATTATGTGATGGTGGTGGTCTGTTATTAGTGAAGAGCTTATTGGAAAGGAAGCCTATCTATGGCATAGCAGCAAGGAGAGGAATTTAAAGTTTTGATGGAATTAACAATGCTCAGGAAAATCGAGATTGTTTTCCTTTCTCCTTGTCTGACTTCTAAACTGGATTTCTTTTAGGCAGTATGCAATTGTTTTACCCAGGACAGAACATGGAGGGGTGTGTGTTTTTAGGCTTCCGACACTTCTTTGTATGATTGCTAATGTGAGTCCTTTGGGAAATCTGCTCTTCCAGCATGAGTCCTGTACTGTCTTTTCCCCTCCTCCTCCCACCCCTTCTCCTTGCTGCACAGGTAGCAACCCTCCTGCTATTAGCAAGATGTCTATTACAGTGTCATTAAAAAAGCCATAGTCAGTGCGAGGAATGACTCATGTCATGGAGGACTTAATAATTCACTGTAATAAAAGTATAAAGTTTTATGATAAACCACTCTCAGGGGAGTTAAATATAATCCTTAGCGGGTCACACACTGACTACAAAGCTTACATTTGTAATGGTAATTTGAATTTACTACATCGCCTTTAGTTTTTAAGCATTTGTGTGTCATTAGACCTTATAAATTGATTTATATGTTTCAACTCCAGTATAATTCTGCATTAAGGTACAATAAATTTTATGGATTGGAGATATGGCATCTAAAACATTTTAATAAAATTATTATTCTAAATTCACTTAAATGGCATTGATGAAAAGCGACGGCAAAGATGCCAACATTTTGGAACTTTTATGAAATAGATGAGGTGGGAGTGGCAGCTGTAGGTGGGCGTGTTGCTGGGTGTCATTCCCCACCTCCCCCCTCCTTAGTTTGTCAGCAAACAGGGACCTCTAGGGCCGCTCTTGAAAGGGTGCCCACGGCCACAAGGAGGCCTGCTGTGTGGAGACATCAAAGCTTTGGGTGATGTACTAACGATGAGTTTGCAAGAGAGTGGAGCCAGGTGCATCCCTCAAAAGGGACTTTTCTATTACTCGTGGAACTAAATGGAATTCTCTGTCTTTCCAAAGAAACACAAGGAAGCTAGACCAAGCCAGGAGCTTTCCCAGTAGGAAATGATAACAGAGCACCGATTCCTTAATTTATATTTCCCTTAAATTTCTGGAGGGAAGACATTTTTTATAAAAAAGAAAAAAAATGTAAAAGAAAAGAAAAACTTCTTGGAGAGTGAATTGGAGGCTACCGGACCATCGTGTAGGGTGCATTCGGCTGCTCTGGCTCCTGGCCTCCCAGGTCCTTGGTCTCGCCGCCTGTACTTTTGAGGAATGTGTCTCAACCACATTCTCTCTTTCCCTTCATTATCAGAAAAATAAAGGTCAAATAAACAGGATTATGAAAAATGAAAACCAAAACCCACAAAAACAAAAAACCTCATTTATTTTTTGGGCTTGGATCCAAATGACACAAACACACATGCCAGCTCTTGAAAGAAAAGGAGGGAACCATCCCTCCCCATCCCCCCTACTCCAAATTTCCCCATTCACTTTTCACTTTTTCTCATTGGTATCATTTGGACTAGTCAGCTAGGAGTGAGTTGTGATTAATCATATTTTCCTTCTGACTTTGCAGATTTGAAGGAGATTGCTCAGTGGCTCTTGTCCTGTGAAAACTTTGTTTACATTTGGCTGTGTACTTTTAAGTCCCTGAGAGCAGCACTGCATTTGGCTAACAATCCTTGATAAACTATACCGTCTGTTTTGGGGCTTTAAATAATCACCTGGATATGTATGTGTGTGTGTGTGTGTGTGTGTGTGTTGGTGTGTGTGTGTGTTATATATTTTTTTTTTTCCTTATTTGAATGCCACTTCCCCCAAAGCTGGTATAATTTCACTGCAGTTCTTCAAAACCTCTTTTGTCTAATCCTGTGTGCAGTCTTTCCCATAACCAGCCTTAGCAGTCTGGCCTTCTCTGATGGGCAGTTCTCATTGTGTTCCCCGTAGCACTTGCACGTTAGCAAAGCTTTATCCTCTCAATGAGGGCAGTTTTTTTTTTTTTGTTAGCAAAGCACCAAGGTAAATCTCCAGGGGCCCTTAGGACTCAGTGGGTGTGTCGCCGTTAAATGACCCAGCCAGCTGGACAGGTTGAGGTACAATTTACTGGCAATATATTAAAAGTGTCTTGGGAAATGATTCTTAGAAACGTTCCCACTGCTGGTGTGATGCAGATTAGAACCCCAGTGTGCAACTGAGAAAAATTAAATTGTAACAAGAAACCCCTGATGGCACAGTGATGGCTTGTGGGAAAGAGGGTTGAATTCAAGAACTAAAGGGAGAAAATTCAGCCTCTGGCAACTTGCTTCCTAGGTCCAAGCCAGGTCTGCACTGAGCAGGGGACTGGACAGGTTGGGGCATCTCCCCTTGACAGGTGAGATCAGTGTGCATTTTCCAGGTAGGTGAGGTGTCAAACTCTGCATTCTGCTGTCTCTTCACCCTGCCCCTTAGTGACATCCCAAGGGAACTAGAGCTAGCTGCTTTATGCCACTTTATGCATAGACAAATTTGGCAGTCACTTGTATGAAGTGATTTGTGCAGGAAAACCTTTCTGCCTAGCGTGGCCACCATTCAACCTCCGATTTCCCTCAAAGCAGGGACTTTTCAGGAATCTCTATTTCAAATGCAATTGTCCAGAGAAAGGGAGTAGGCATTTATCAGTCATTAATACCATGGTGAGTGTCATCAGAATTTAGCAAACTGAACAATCAGGACCCTAAGAGAGTGGGACACAGGACAGAGTAATGTCGATGGTAGAAAGAGTTTCTTTGGAATTGTTTAAGGAAGGCAAGCCAGGTTGGGGCACCATAAAGAGGACCTGGGCTCATAATGAAGGGTCCAGAAGGCTGGGGGTGGGGAAGCACAAAGAATAGGGAAAAGGACTAGAGAAATAAAATGTGCAAAGTCATCAAGGTGAATTTGACCAATCTCAGACTTTGCCTTAAAGTTGTCCTTCAGGTGACATGAGCAATTCTATAAAACTTGTCCCTAGAGTTTTGTCCTAGAAATCTCATTTAGCATCTCTGAAGTTTTCTTGGATCATTGGCAGGTGGCCTTGAGTCCATTAAACTATAAATTAAAAAACAAATTAAACTGATAGGACAAATAGAAAAATAAGCAAAGCATTTTTATATGTGCCCCTTTGACTACTTTCATCATCTGCCTGGCACATAGTAGATGGTCAATCCATGTTTATTCAAGATGAATTGAATGTGTACAATAGGCATTAATATAATTCCCACTTTATGGATAAGGAAATTGAGCCTCAGAGGGCTTAAGCAAGTTACCCAAGATTAGGCAACTAGTCAGTACTTCCCCGTAACACCCAGCTTTGTCCTGTCCTCCTTACTTAGCTTTAAAGCAATTCTTTCTGCTTCGTATTCTGACTCTGAGGCCATTCTTCATTGTCCCCTATAAGAAAAGGGTCTTGGACTCCATATTATTAAACCAGATACATGCGGAAAAATTGAATGTGATATGCAGGGGAAGTCCTTGACCTTTTAACTCTAATCTGCTGAGTCTGCTGGACTTCTAGGTCCCCCAGTTTTCCAACCAGATATACTTTTCAGGCAACTTAAGACCTTGAACAATTTCTGCTTCTGGAATCTTATTTTAATGAAGTAGACATAAGGGCAAAGATGAATCTATAAGGAGGTTTATCAAAGTATTATTTTTAATTGGAAATAACTCAAATATCTAAGACTGGGACCAGTGGTCTATTTTCTTCCATCATGCAAGATAGGACAGGTGTATTGGGAACACTGCTTGAACCACACATGAGCTGGATTTCCAAAGAGAAATTTCATATACAGACATGTATATGACCCAAGGATAGTTCATTTAAAGTAGAAAGAACTGAGGGACAAAGACCCCTCAAGGGGCAGCATAGAGCCAGGAACCAGGGTGCTGGGTTGTAACTCCAGAGTGGAGCTAGATGGTCTCAAAACACTGGCAAGTGCTTGCCTGATAGTCTAACTGTGCATGGTGTTTGGGGCATCAGGTTGGCTTAAAGTAGTAGAGATGGCTTTGTCATTTGTGGGTTGCCCAACTGTGACCACAAAAATTTGTTTCAATTTATTTTACTCACTCCCCCACCTCCACCCCCAACCTGAACACCAGGCCACCATTATTCTTTCTGAGATTATGGGAGTGACTCTCCGGGCCATAGAGCAATCCAGTGGCTCTTTGAATGGGATTCTTGACATCATCATTTTCTCTCCTTTTTAATTACAGACTCAATTTGATCCCACGTTTGCAGATAATTCTCAACCACTACAGCTGAGACACAAGGATGATGATATTTCTTAGGGTTCCTTTTTTTTTGAGAATACACTGTAAATTATCCCATGCTGTTTCTCTTGAAGTATTACAAGTCATATATTTCTTTTTATTTTTGCTCCTTTTTGTATGTGTGCATGTATATGTCTGCTGTAATGTGTAACAGCAGAACATGTGTGGAGGAAGGTGTGTGACCCTCTAGGCCTGCACTATCCCCCAGTTGGAGCTATTAGCCACTTACATGCACAATTAACCAGCTGATTCTTAGATTGAAGGCTGAGGGAGCTAATTGCAGGTACAAAAATTGCACCCATATAAAAGGAGGTTGGTCTGAACATTTAATCTTTAGACCTTCTTCTTCAGGGTGACTAGGTAGTATTTATTTATTCGTTTACTTATTTATTTATTTATTGTTGACCTAGCTCCCAGTTTGCCTTCATCACAATTACTAGTGGTATCCAGTGGAATCCCCCATTTATGCCACAAATAGCTTCTACCAAATAATATTCTGTTCAAGTTCTGGAGCAAAGATCCGTTGCAGGCTTTTTCTCTCTGTGTAGTGAATTTTGCTTTAAATCTAGAATTTTGAAACAATTTATTAGAAAATATGAAAGAGGTATGGGTGTGTGTATGTGTGTTGAGTATCTCCTTAAGAAACCTCCCTGGAAAGAGAAGTCATGTGAACTGAAAGTCTACTTTGTGCCAGGCCTCTTCATCCATTTTTATTTATCTTTTCAATAACCCAGTGAGATTGGTAGATTATTTACATTTAATTCACGAGGTTACTGAGGTTTCTCAAAGAACCTGGGGTTACACCACTGGCCTGGGGTTACACTACTCATTTTAGATATATTTGATGTCAAATCCCAGCTCTTTACATGACTCAACACAACTTTTCAGCTTGGTAAAATTTTAACATCTCTGACTAGCTGTGAAATGCTGTAGTTCAAACCTCTCCAGAAGTTAGAACTAGTGGCTGTCAGTCTAATCATACCCCTCCCACTGCGAGGGTTAAATGGGCATCTAGACTTCGCCTTCAGACTTTTCACCGAGGCACAACAGGAAATCCTTTTCCGTACCTCTCTTCCACTTTTCATGATGCCTTCTCTGGCATCCTCCCCCAGTTCTGTCCTCTGGATGCCCTACGACCTGTCCCTTCTCCAAGGACATCCCCTTCCAGCTCTGCCCTCCCTAGGCAGTAATATTCCATGATCTGGAACTTCTCCCTTCCCATTCCTACCTAGCCACTTCCTTATTGGAAGTATAACTCCAGTAATAGGAGGAAGTATAACTCCTATGTTCCTGCCTCACAGGCTATACTCTACGTTTTCTAGATAGTTAATAAAATAATTCTACTTGAACATGGAGATTGTTAGATGCTAATGGATTAATAAATTATGGTGCAGCCACTATTTTCCCCTATCAGTTTCCTGCTTGGGAAAATGAAAAGGCAGGACTGAAGTAACTCTAAGATCCCATCTTTTTCAATTTCATTTTCAATCTATGATCCATGAACCTGCACACGTTATTCTTACATTTTGACAAGGGCCTTCTATATGTAATGGGTCTTAATTAAATGAGCTCTCGTCTCTCTTTACCCCTTAAATGGAATGACCCAGGTTTAATGCTTGGCCATATCTCCTTTTATAGGGGATCCCTGTGACCCTGCATTTATACTGATGATTCCTCAATCTGTTTCCAGTCTGCCTTCAACCTTGAGTACCAGATGTCTCCATGTAGCTGTCTCCTGGCATTTCCACTTGGGTTTTCCATAGTCCCCTGAAGTTTCCTCAATACAAACAGAAACATCCTTTCCGCTCTCCCCTCAACCTGCTCTTCCTTCCTGTTCACCTCTCCTTGTCACCACTGGAGGAATTTATTAATAGTCTTACATTCTCCTACTTTCTCACCTCCTACAATCACTGCTTGTTTCTCCTTCATCTTATACTTTGTTTTCATCCATTTAATGCTCTTATCTCTCCAAAATAACTCCCATTATTTTCTTAGGAATTATTACAATAACTTCATACATGTTTTCCATCATCTATTGCTGTTTTACTTAGAATCTTCTTGTCATTCCCACTCCACAGATTTTGTGGGAGAAGCAAAAAAAAAAAAAGAGAAAAAAAAAAGAAATACGGATGTACCTTGCAAATTTAAAGTGTTCTACTAGTGTGCTTAATTTTTTCTTGTATTCTGGAAAGGCAGAGATCTCATTCTGGCTTCTGAGTCTTTGAGTCTTTGTGCTGCTTCCGGTGTCCTGAGCTGTCCCGGTTCTCCCCTCTTCTCTTTAGAATAATACTCTTTCTTCAGGGCCTAGCACAAGCCCACATCTTCCAGAAGCATGACCTGATCATCTCCACTCTCTTTAACATGCCTTCTCTCTAAACCTCTATGCTTTCACTGTTCATGCCTCATTAATGTCACTCTTTAACTGCTATTTGATTTCCTGGTGCACAGTTTATTCTCCATGATCATGTTTCAAAGCTGCTTGAAGGCAGGAACTATTTCTCATTTTGCTCTGAAACACATTTTGAGATGCTCAAAAAGCATTTGACTGATTGACTGGATGGACAAATGGATGCATAGATAGAGGAACACTTTAGTGGGCCTCTACTTGCTTTGGCTTAGGACTGCAAATCTGGCACACTGCAATTTGCTTGAGAAGGATGACTCCTATGCTAGTTGGAGGCCAGCAATCCAAGCAGAGGGGCAGCACAACTGGATTCCAAGCCCCTGACTCCACTCAGGTGCAGAGAGAATGTAACCAGTGGAAATACTACGAGGCAATAAAATGTAGACACCTCTCACACCTAGTGCTTTTTTTTTCCTTCCTTTAATGGTGCACCAGGAAGAGATGGCAGAATCAGGTGATAAAGTGGGAGCAGCGTGCCAGGCGAGCTGGTGAGCCAGCTTTGCATCTCCGCCTTTAGCAAGTGCATCCATGGGGCTGTAGCTCATTGTTCCCTGTGCCCATGTGGGTGCATTCATCACTTCCCCAGCAAATGTGGTCAGTGTTCCCTCTTGTGTATTCAAATATACAATTGAACAATAAATAAAACCATGGAAAATCCACAGTACCAGAGGTCTTCATTCATTGCTGATTTTAAATGAACCTTGATGCATTGGATGAAAAGAGCCATTTTCAGGAAAGAATTTAAACTGCACTAGAAGAGGGGGAGAAAATTGTCCAACATTTGGTCAGTCTAACAAGGTAAAAGGAAATGTGGGGTGGGGGTAAGCTATTAGGGAAGGAAAGACTTTCTCATACAATGAGCAGGCATGGGGTGAATAAAGTGCCGGCGTGGGTCTGGAAACAAGGCATTAATACCCGCAAAGTTACCAGGCAGGAGAACAGTTCTTTCTCTACAGTTAAAAAACATTACAAATACCTCCATGCTTCTCTCTCTCTCTCTCAACTATGCCTCCCCCCCTCCTTTGATTCTTCATCTATGAAACTTAAAGCATATTTGAGGTGCTTAAAGGAAGCCTTCAACTACTGTTTAACAAGTCAATACTAATTATTGTTTAGCACTGGATCATGGGCCGGATCATGGAATTAAAACAGAGCTGTTAGGACACCTTTGTACCTGGCAAAGAGTTAATGAGCACACGCTGGGTCCCTGTAGTAACTGCCAAGCTGGTTTACTATTTTATTTCAGTGGTACAGGAACAAAACCTAATAAATTGTTTTACTTTTATCTCGATGCTTCCTTTCTTCATTAGGGAAATGAGGAAGCTTCATTGTAATGTTTATCATAAATTGGGAAATTATTTTTTATATTGTTCAATTAGTTGGTTATCTACAGAGTAGCGTGGATGTGTATATTGGAGGGAAAAAAATTACAAGCAAATCTAGTGTCAGTAAAAGGTGCTGGATTAATAGCAGAGGAAGGTGAATTACCACCTGGGACTATAGATAGTGACTGGACACTGTGTATGTGTGTGTGGACTGTGAATATATAATACAGACAGTAGACCGAGTGTGTGTGTGTGTGTGTGTGTGTGTGTGTGTGTGTGTATCTATATATAAAATGTATAGTTTGACAGCCTACATTTTGGGAAATGGAAGGGTGTGGTTTCTGCCTCCAGGCCCAGGCACTTGAGGTTTCTTGGTAAAGGCTCCATTGCTAGGACAATGTGGGAGAAGGAAAGAAAGTTGGGAGGAATAGGGTAAATTCTGAACAATCTGTTTGCTCTGATGAGATGTCCAGCTGTGCTGGTGACCAGATTTTCTCATAGCAACTCAATTCACCAGATCCCTGAGCAACTAAATGTCATGACTTTGGGGTCTTGCTGACTGGAGCGGGATTTGAACCAGTGACCTATAAGCGAGAAAAGCTCTTTGCTATTGCTAGGTGCATGTGCTGTTTAGCTTGACCCTCTCACTGCTTCCCACTGGCTCTTCAAAATTAACATTTCGACATGTTCAGCTCTGAAATGTGGGGTTCAGGTGATCTAGTGATCAGACCTAAAGCTCGTTTTAAAACTTTTGGAAATAGCTGAAAAATATATTATTTGTATACATTCTACAACTTGTGATTTTCTTATGTGAAAACAAAGCAGGAGAAATACTCTACATATGTCAAAGTATGTAAAATATAATGTGTAGCTCAATAACATTTTATTTTTGTTTCAAGTTTTCTACTTACTTTGGTACTTTACAATATTGGAGTTGCTTTGCAGAAACTAGGAATCCATTAATATGTGTATCTTATGCGGTTGGTATTACATATATATATACACATATATATTTTAGAAACCTCTTAATCTTTAACCCCAGTGTTGCATAAAGGTGCAGGGGATCAATTGCAGATAAAAAGACAGGAGATCTCAGAGGGCTTACAAACCTTTTGGCAGTTTATCAAAATACACTACTGGGTCTGTATATATTGGTATTTAGCTTTGCATGGCTCAGACAAGGAGAAACGTTGTAATTGATTTTATTTGAAAGCAAGCGATGGGGCCAAAGGGGAACTTTTGGCCTCCGGTTTTTGCTTTCAGCCCGTATAAAGTAAGCATTCCTATCAGAGGTGTTTAATGGTGCACTTCTTGGTCTTTCTTTTTCTTTTCTTTCTTTCTTTTTTTTTTTTTTTAATACAGAGTGTGAATGGGTGCCTCAGGCTAAGCAAGCCCCCACCTCTTAGAACCTCAGAGGCTGTGGGAATGATCCCTGCCCTCCAGACCCATCCTTAATTGGCCCATAGTACAAGAAGCAATTAAAACGAAGGGTCTGATTCATAAAATGTGAACATGCCATTTAAATGTGTGCAGGGGGATTCTTGCTCATAGTGCTGAAATAGAAGCAGCAAGGACTTTGTTTTTATCCCCTAAGCTCACTTTTCATAAATTTACTTTTCTTTTTCCTCTGGGCCCTAAATGCCCTCCATCCTTTCTCTGACAAAGCTAAAGCTATCTTCAGGGTCAAGGTTGGTCTTGAGTCTTGGGGTACCTGCTGACCTAGCCCATTCTCTATCCTGCTTCCCTTGGCCAGATGTTTTAATCATGATTTTTACATATCTATTTCTATTATCAAATTATTTTTATATTTTGCCTAATAGTATGTGGAATGAAAAGTCCAGAAACTGAGTTGAGCATTGCTGTCTGCTGAGACTGAAGTTAAGGGAAAGCTGCCAGACTCTGCCAGAGATAAGCTTCAGAAAGGAGCTAGGGGAAGAGAAAGTACCCCAGAATTCCAAGAGGTTTAATTACAATAACAGGGAAACTCTCATTTGCACAATCACTATTTACATTTTCCCACAACTTGTACTTACCTTATACCCACCCCCTCCACCTCATACTATTAAGCTCTTAATATTGCTAATATACTGAGTTTCTGGAATTTGAATGGAAATGTTGTTAAGTTAAACATGATTCTTAGGAAGTGTTTCCTAGATTTCTCTATTATTTGTTTTAGAGTGCACTCTGAGGAACAGAGAGTCTCTTTTGGAGACACTAATTAGGGCTTAGAAGTCGTACTTTTTTTTTTTTAATTTATACTTTAAGTTCTGGGCTACATGTGCAGAATGTGCAAGTTTGTTACGTAGTTATACACGTGCCATGGTGGTTTGCTGCATCCATCAACCCATCATCTACATTAGATATTTCTCCTCATGCTATCCCTCCCCTAGTCCCCCCACCCCACTACAGGCCCTGGTGTATGATGTTCCCCTCCCTGTGTCCATGTGTTCTCATTGTTCAATTCCCACTTATCAGTGAGAACATGTGGTGTTTGATTTTTTTTGTTCCTGTGTTAGTTTGCTGAGAATGATGGTTTCCAGCTTCATCCATGTCCCTGCAAAGGATAATGAACTCATCCTTTTTTATGGCTCCATAGTATTCCATGGTGTATATGTGCCACATTTTCTTTATCCAGTCTCTCACTGATAGGCATTTGGGTTGTTTCCAAGTCTTTGCCATTGTGAACAGTGCTGCAATAAACATATATGTGCATGTGTCTTTATAGTAGAATAATTTATAATTCTTTGGGATACCCAGTAATGGGATTGCTGGGTCAAATGGTAGTAATGCATTTTTTAGTTCAACCATAATTCCAAGCACAGGAGTCCATTTGAGATGTCTATTAGACTAATGTCCAGCCCCAGGAAAGAATTGTAATAATATGCTTTTGAAAATATTGTGTTAGCTGTCTGGGAGAAACTAAGTTGACAAATAATCACTTGATTCAGTTCTTGTGTTTATTTTATTTGGTAAACAATAGTCTTACCCTTATTATTTCCTATAGTTCATATTATACTGTAATTCACAAAGTTTCCATTTATTTTCCAGAATGGCGCAATAGGCCTCGTTATCCTGGAGTCTTCTAATTTTTTTTTTAACCTCTCAAATAGGGCAGAGGGTTATGAGACACTTCAGCTTAGTAAAAGACTGCATCTACACCATACCAAACAACCAGGCAGAAAGTGAAAAAATTCAGTCCATCTCCCAGATGGCTCCAGATGCATGGTATTGTGTAGACAGAAACAGCCAGATGGCTGAATGGATTTTTCACTTTCCATCTGGGTGCGTGACATGGTAGAGATGTAGCCAAAGCCTTGAGCCAAAAGAAAATGCCAGCCAAAGAGATGAGGTATTGCTACTTTCCAGGCACCTACCTCCTGCCGGGTGGTATGTGTAACCTTGGTTCCATTTATTCGGGAAGAGGTCACTTTTATGGGAATGATGATTGTCAACCTCTCGAAATAAAGAGGAAGGCAGACAGACCTAGAGACATGGAAAGAATGTCTCATTTACTTTCTTGTAACAACGAGTCTCTTACTGACTTGGCAGAACAGGGACACCTTGGGAAGGTCTGCTCCTTCTGGGTCTCTAGAGGTCAGCAGGCTGGAGGCACCACAAAACACCAAGTGAAAATAAAAACATCACAGAGTTTGCTGTCCATCACGGGCATCAGTAAATCTTTTTGAACAACCCTGGGCAGTGAATTATGGCAGCATGGAATTGACTTACAGTTTATTTCTAGTAACAGGCAGTTACTATGTCAAATCTGAAACCATTCAGATAGACCTATAAAAATATATGACAAAGTAACAGGCTACCTCTAGCTCCTTTTAGTATGTTTATGAGTTTAAACTGCATTGAGCTTGTGTTTATAGAAATGAATACGGGGATTTCTTATGTCCCGTTCCTTCTCTCCCTCCCTGCCCTGCAACCTGTTCTTTTGTGACCATGGGGTGGTATCCAAGACCTTTGGAATATTCAAACTCCCAACTGGAGTTGCCATTCTATTGGAGGCAATTTTATTGATGAGAATACAACTTGTGTTTTTCTGGAACGGTTGAAGTTCTTTTTTAAATGACAGTTGTAAAAGAAAATCATCTCCAAGTTACCTTTCACCCACTCTTTCTCCCGGTACTGTTTGACACTTACTGAGGAACTAATTGCAGCATGAGTGGGGCCACGAGACAAATGCTGCAATCCAGGCATAATGTGACAACAAATACAATAAGGTAACATATTGTTAAAAGTCAATACCCCAAGTCTAACAATACGGTGTCACAGACTCATAAGCCTGTAACTGTATAATACATAATTGTCATCTGCACAGAAAGATCTAATTTTGATAATGCATATTGAGATTGGTTGTCTGAAAAATGCTTATGGCTCCAGAAGGTTTGACAGTCCTGAATATCACATAATAGCATGTAGCCAAGGAACATGGGATGAAGGGAAGAAAAAAGACTCTATTCCAGAACGCAAGCACTCCCACTCACAGTTTTATTTTTAAAAGAACACGATTCTGTTCAGACAATGAGCAAGTTGACTGTGAAGGGTGATTTGTTCCTGGGTTTCCATATCTGGTATCCGCGTGTGTGTGCAGTCAGGGTCCTCGCTCCATCCTCTGGGGTCTGAGCTACAGGACCTTTCTTTGGCAGACACGAATATACTGGGGTCTCTGACTTATAAAGACTTGGTCTGCATTTAAACTTCAAAGAAATTAAACAGAATCAACAGATTCTTGAGGCATACTATTTACTACCTACCATATTTCCTCAGTTCTAGGAAATATCTTTTTAGCAGTTGAGGATATCTGTAACCAGCATCCTTCTTATAGTCTATGTGTAGATTTAACATATTTTTTTCCTCCTTTTACTCCCTTTAAAAGATGTTTTTAAATCAAATATGTGCCTTCCAACTCATGGCATCTTAAAGTTGAGGAAATACTGCAATAATAAATATGCTAGCTACCATTCTTGGCATATGCGATGTCCCTGAGATAACAGAAGACTTTTGACAAGTATCATTTCATTTCAATCTCATATCAACCCTATGAAGGAACTAATTTGATTTCCATTTTATAGATGAGGAAACCAAGGCCTATAGCCACTGAGTTATATTAAAGATCCTCTTTCCCCTGTCATTCAGGACCTGCAGTCTCTGAATGTATCATTCAGAGATTCATAACTTTGACAGCGTCTATTTACGTGGACTCACTGATCCTTGAATCTCATTGGCTCCTGTGGACTCTGGCCCAGCTGGTCTGGGTGTAGCTCTCATAACTAGAAGATTTGCACCTCTTTTAAACTTCTGGAACATTTGTTTATATCTCTTGCCTCAGGTCATCTGTCTGAGGCTGTGCCATCAATGTATGTTTATGATCATGTCTCCAGTCCCTTTACTTGATGAAAAGGACATTTCTGTGGCCCTTCATTAATTACACTGTCAAGGCACTTAATTCACACGTAGTATGAAAACATGAAATATATGTGGAACAAATGCATAGCATTAAAAATATCAGATCAGTATCTTTTAAAGAGGGTAAGAGAAGCCTTGAAGTCAAAATCATCAACCTGTCTTCCCCAACGCTTCTTTCATTTCTTCTTTTAATTTTTATTGTGCATGATTCTATGGGCAAAGCAGTGGGTCAGATGCCCTGGAGAGCACAGAGAGAAATAAGAAATAATCTAGTTGATGCAATCACATAGATATAAATACAAGGAGACAGTGGGTGTGTGAGGGCTCCATAAGAGGTTGAGATGGTTGTTTTTATTATTATTATTAAAATATCTATCATTCAAGGCAGATAATTAATTGCTCTGGGAGTTCAGAGAAGGCAACATATCAACATGAGTGGTTGGGGAAAGCATATTTTTCAGGGGGTGTTGTGCATGTGGAAATAAGGAAGGGCATTCCAGGCACGGAATGACAGAAGAAAGTGAGGGTCATATGTGGCATTCATTTCCATTTTAGCTGAAGTTGGAATGCCAGCGCAAGAGTGACTATAGCTGCAAGATTTGCTTGAGCAGAATCATGGAGGTCATTGATTGGCAGGCCAAGGGACTTGGAGAGCCGCAGAGTGTCTGAAGTGGAGAGAGGCCTGATTGGATCTGTGGTCTTGGGAGACTGGCTTGGCTTGGGGCATGGGCGATGTAATTACTGGATGACTCAAGCCCAGAAAGTATTATGAGAGCATGAGGAACCTCATTCAGAAGGGTCTTATTTTGTTGAAATATGTTAAAAAAATATTTTAAAAGATGGGAAAAGTTTCCCTTTAACAACTGGAATTGTTAAAAGCAGACTTCAAGTGCTAATGACTGAATGGCTGATATAGCTGGGAACTTTCATAGCATGGTGAGGATGTAGTCATTAGAAACTCAGGAGAGTCAGGCTAGGGTGAGGGAGTAGGCAATGAGGTGGCTGCATAGGAAACCTAATTGGATGGTGGAGCCAGGGGGCAAGGTGCCTCCCTAGACAGCATGTCTGTGGAAATGTATTTCTTTAGGATTCTTCAGGAAAAATGGGGAAACTAGGGGAAATATGGTAGGAAACTAACACTTATTAAGTTCTTCTGTATGTCAGGCAGGATGATGCCAGCTTTTTCTTCTTTGCTTTGACTCATTAAATCCCTCCAACATCCCAGCGAGGAAGATGTTAGGATTTCCACTTCACATGTGAGAAAATGACTTGCCCAAGTTACCAAACCACATTTTGTGTTGGGTTTCATCCTAAGGATTGTTCAAGTTCTAAATCTCTGCTTTTCTCACTGCACCTGACAGCATGATATTGACATGCCTGACCATTGTCTCAGAGACAGTAAATGCC
Organism: Ateles fusciceps; assembly: GCA_036589455.1. Lineage (NCBI taxonomy): Eukaryota > Metazoa > Chordata > Mammalia > Primates > Atelidae > Ateles > Ateles fusciceps. The sequence continues at coordinate 28,758,443 of JAZHEH010003205.1, read as the reverse complement.
TACCACCCACAGTGCCCACACACCTCCTGGGCTGTCTGTATCTTACCTCACTCACCATTATGGGAAAAAATAGATATGTTGGAGAAACAAGTTCCTCCCAAAAGACAAAGCAGAAGTTACCCAAGCCTTCTTTCTATTCTCCTCTCCCTCTGTCCTTCAATCTAGGATCAGAAGGAGTGAGATATTCCCATCAGACACACAGCTAGTGGAAACTTCACAAGAAAACACAGCAAGGAAGGCAAAGAGAAACACTCCAGGAAGTTTCCTCCAGTTTGGTTTTATTTATTTTCTCTTTACTTTCTCCCATTTATTTACTTTCTGCCATTCATTAAAGGCTGTACCCTTAATAGAGGGCCCCATAACTGTGTGTCGCTAAGGACTCAACTTGTCATTGATCCGTTTCAGAGCTCCTCTTCCTCCTCAAGCGTGGATTTTGGGGGTCAAGGTGGCAAAACCGTGAGCTTCCCCTAGAGTCTAGAACAGTGCTTCCCAACGTTTTTCATGTCACAGCACAAATAAAAAATGATAATATTTGTGGGGCACTTTGCAGGAGATGGATGAGCTGTTTATGGCTGAGGCACTGGTCTTGGACTCTGGTGCCATCTAGTCTTCCTGAGGCCTCACCTGTGACCTATCTGAGGTACACCTGTATGTCCACTGGCTGGAAGCTCTGGAATGGAGAGGGTCCCTGCTCATCACCCTTGGCAGTGAATTCATGGATTTGTCATCAGTGGTCAGCACAGGCCCTGGATTATCTGTATTTTTTATGTTCTCAGTATTTTAAAAAATAAGAAAGGCTCAAAATAGCACTATAAAACTGTGATGCAATAGATATATGCTATTCACTTGATAACCACAGGATTTATATTTTTTCTCATTCTTTTGTTTCTGTCAGGAAAGGATTTATAAATGTAATATTCATAGAGTGTAGGGGCACACGGGTTTAAAGCTACACAGTGAGCATCTTTTTTCAGCCTTGTCAGGGTATCTTGGTGGGGCCAGCTATAATGGTATAATTTCATCTGGAGAGCATACCAAAAGCCTACATTTGATGCTCAGAATCTGAGGTCCAGGACAGATGCACTCCCCACCATTCATGCAATATATCCCAACGGGTAATGATAGTTATAAGCTATGGAAATATATTAGGTGATTGTTATGTGCAAAGTACTTTGCTTTTACAAGGACCATTTACTTTAATCCTCATAGCAACCCTAATTATCCCTGTTTTACAGAGGAGGAGACTGAGGCTAAGAGGGACAGGTTAAGGGACTTTCTTAAAGCCACATGGCTATTGAGTGTTGCCAGTATGATGCTAGTACTAACAATATGTATAGACTATACTGCCGTAATTCTTAGAGAATTCTCCTCAGATGCAGAAGAAAAAAATAAACAAATTGCAAAATATTAGTTGCTAACAACTGGACTTAAAAGCTGACCTTTCAAAGGCACTGACAGCAGGATAAGGGAGGTAAATATTATGTAGCGCAGTGAGTAAAGTCCTTTGCACCCCTAAGTAGTCAATGGATCATTATTTAGGGTTGCTAGATTTAGCAAATAAAAATACATAATGCCCAGATAGTTTTGAGTTTCAGATAAGCAACAGATAATTTTTTAAGTATAAATATGTCCAAATATTGCATGGGGCATACTTACATTAAAAAATTATCCATTGTTTATCTGAAATTCAAACTTAATGGAGAGTCTTGCATTTTACCTGGCAAACCATCCATTATTGATACTGGCTGTTGGGAGGTAGAGATTTCCATTAACATTTGTGGCTTCTTGATAGTACTAGATAAAAGCAAGTATTATTTAAAATGGCAAAATAGGCCAGTTGCAGTGGCTCATGCCTGTAATCCCAGCAGTTTGGGAGGCCGAGGCGTGTGGATCACAGGGTCAGGAGATCGAGACTGGCCAGCATGGTGAAACCCCATCTCTACTAAAAATACAAAAATTAGCTGGGCATGGTGGTGCGTACCTGTAGTCCCAGCTATTGGGAGGCTAAGGCAGGAGAATTCCTTGAACCCAGGAAGCGGAGGTTGCAGTGAGCTGAGATCACATCACTGCACTCCAGCCTGGCCACAGAGCAAGACTTCGTCTCTAAATAAATAAATAAAATTAAAAACAAAATGGCAAAATACATAAGGATGACCACTGAAGCACAGGAGGAAGATAGCAGTGGAGAATGGCCACAGCTTTGGTGCTCTTTGCTAGACAGTGGTTTTGTTTATATAAAGAATGCACTAAATGTTTGTGCCTGCCCATAAATCAAATCAGAGGAGGGTATTCTAGCCCAGTTGTCCATGTGGTGTGTGAAGTCCCATTGCTGTGAAGATTTAGGAAATAAAAGAAAGTGCCATGAATGGGCTGGCCTGATGTGCATTTTCAGGAGGAACTTCAGAAGAGTCATTTGATTGAGAAGAGGGAAGATATTTCTAAGTAGAGGACAACAGATATGGGGGTACAGATAGGTAGAACAACAAACTCCTTATGACTGTTGTGGAGGGAAAGAGGTCAACTGGCTTGGAAATTGGTCAGAATATATCATGAAGGGCAAAGAAATAACATTTATTGAGTATCAAGTATGAAGTTGTTCTGGGTTCAATAGTATTTCCCCCAAGAACTTGTGAATGTGACTGGAAATAGGGTCTTTGCAAATGTAATCAAGTTAAGATGAGGCCATACAGAATTATAGTGGGCCCTAAGTAGAATATGACTGGTGTCCTTGTAGGAGAGGGGGAACTTTGGACACAGAGGCACAGACACATAGGGAGAAGGCCATATGAGGGTGGAGGCAGAGGTTGGAGTGATGGGTCTATAAGCCAAGAAATGCTGAGGGTTGTTTGTAGTCACCAGAGGCCAAAATGGCAAGGGAGGATACTCCTCTAGAGCTGTTAGAGCGAGCAAGGCCATACCAGTATCTTGATTTTGTAACCTCCAGAATGTGAGAGGTTGTAAACCACACAGTTTGCAAAAATTTGCTACAGCAGCCCTGGGAGCTGAGTACCAGTCTATGTGAAATTCTATGGTCACCTCCCATGGAGATAAAAAGGTCAAATGTCATTGAGGAAAATTTGGAAAAAAAAGACAATTCACCATATGTTCCCTACTTAGTTAGCCTCTAAACAGACTTAATCACAAAGGGCTGAGGTTGGTAAACTTCTCCTGTAAAGAGTCAAATAGTAAATGTTTTATTCTTTGCTGGCTGTGGGTTCTCTGTGGCAACTACTCAATGCTGCCATTGTAGGGGGAACACAGCGTAGACAATACGTAAACAAATGGGCATGGCTCTGCTCCAATAAAACTCTAAAAAAACAGGCAGTGGACTGGTGAGACAGATTTGGCCCCCAGGCAGTAGTTTGATGACCCCTAAGAAAAACTGCGTGGCATTTGCAGACCTCCCTTGCCTTGTAAATATGTGGACATGCACAGCTGGCTACATTGTTTGAAACTCCATCTGTGTGTCCTCTTCTCACATACCTAGTGGCACTGAAAAGTCATGGGATTAATATTTTCTCAGGCCAAGTGACATCTCAGTGTATCTTTCAATATTATGCACTTGTGCCCGGGATGCCACTGCTCAAAGTGTAGAGGATTTGTCTTTTTCTCCCAAACTCAGAACCAGGATTTCTGTAAAGGAAAGTAGACTCATGACTTCCTAGCTGAATCTCATTTTCAATCTTCTATGACATTCCCCAACTCAGTTACTCACCTTGTTTGCTAGGCCTGGTTTTGAACAATTTTTTGATACATTCCAAAAGTCAAATATACTGTCAAAGAAAAAAATTGGTATGTTGGGGTCTTTCCCAAGAATTTGCTAAAGGATCTGACAGATAGTCCCAATGGAGAGTTCCAGACTCTTCTTGTTCCAGCAGCATCCATACAGGAGGTGCTCAGCTTCCCAGGACAGCTCTCAGGAAGGAACAGAGCCCAAGCTGCATGTGCAAATGATGCTAGTCTTATTAAAAGTTCATTTCTGCTGGGCGCGGTGGCGCGTGCCTGTAGTCCCAGCTACTCGGGAGGCTGAGGTGGGAGGATCACTTGAGCCCAGGAGTTCTGGGCTGTAGTGCACTATGCCGATCGGGTGTCCGCACTAAGTTCGGCATCAATATGGTGACCTCCTGGGAGCGGGGGACCACCAGGTTGCCTAAGGAGGGGGTGAACCGGCCCTGGTCGGAAATGGAGCAGGTCAAAACTCCAGTGCTGATCAGCGGTGGAATCAAGCCTGTAAATAGCCACTGCACTCCAGCCTGGGCAACATAGCGAGACCCCGTCTCTAAAAAAAAAAAGTTCATTTCCATTATCTTTAAGGCTGTCTTTGTTAAAGTGACCTAAATGTGGTATGCAGATTTGTGTACACTTGAACAATATGGGCATTTGGGCATTCTTGCTATTCAGGGACACTGCCATATTTACCCATGCAACCACCACCTCTACCTCTCAGCCAGATAACCAACACTCTCGAGAAGTGATTCCTCCTGGGCAAGATTTTCTAAAAGCACCAGCGACTTCCAGGCCTCGATCCTGTCTCCACAGAGGCGCAGCTGTACACATCACAGTTTATCAGTATTTCTGAGTGGAGCTGGTTCCCCTGCTCACTGCTGTAGGTGTGGGTCTCCGAGGAGCCCTTCTAGCTGATATTGCAGGACATTTTCTTACCCTCTCCACTTTACAGTGTTAGTTTCCTACTCACCACAGTGTTCCTTCTTGTTAGAGGGATGCTGAATGTGTGAGAGCAGGTAGCACATAAGGCTCACTTGAGGCTGTCAGATGTGATTTTACCTCATCTTTTGAGGCACTGATGGAGAAATGCTGTGTTTCCTTTCAAAGTTGAGTTTCAGCTGGACATAGGCAGTGGTCCTCAAACCACCTATTTCTCCTAATTTTTAAAATTTAGATATCATGTAATATAATGTCATGTTCCATATATGTTAATTATATTGTATATGTTATTATGATATTATTAATTCTGGTGATGATATGTCTTCTCAAGCTACCAAAAAATAAGCCCCTTATGTGGGGGGGAGAAAATTATCTCAGGTTTGCTCAAGTAAAATATTCCCCAGTAGCAATACAACCAGAATGATACCTGCAAATAGTTTGGCTTTACCCAGCTTCTGAGCCGATCCCGTTGGCCAACTGAAAGGTACCATATTAACGAACTCATTTGTCAGTGCTTAGAATCATATTTATCTGTCAGGGAAGTGACAACATTTCTGAAGCTTTTCCTGTGCAGCATTAGACTGTTTCTATGTGGGCTGAATGCTTAGTGATGTGTTCCTTAAACTCTTTGAAGTATGTGGTTTGATGAAATTCACTTCCCTTTGTCCAAAAATCAACCTGAGCAGACAGAGAACAAATCTCAGTGATTTTTCTTGTTAGAACAATTAGATTGATAGACTGTCATTGCTAAATACATATGATTATTCCATAAGTGAAACTAGAGATCATCCTGGCAAAGCTGAAGCAAGGGAAATGTGTACATTTTTGTTTAGGTAGCATTGTGGAGAGGACTGGGAACACACAGCATGAGGATGTGAGGTGGAAGGCCCCCTGGTTGGAAGTGGAATGACAGCAATGGAAGGCAGTTTTGAGGGTCTCACTGCTGAGTCATGGTTTTAGATGGGCTGGAAAGGCATTCTAGCCCAATTGTCCATGTAGTGTGTGAGGCCTCTTTGCCCTAGAGTGGGCTGACCTTGGGAAAACAGGGCAGACACTTGTTTATGACATGAGCTTCTAGCCAATTCCACTCCCTTTCATTCCCAGGTTTACTCAGCAAGGCATTTAAACAGCCTCCTGACTGAATTACCAATCCTATCTTCACAGATAGGTGAAGGATCTTTTCATTGATAGTGCCAGCCTCCTAATGGTCTGTGGCTGGGGTCAGTAAGCCTTTTTGTAAATATTCAGATAGTAATTTTAGGTTTTGTGGGCCATGCAGTCTGTCACAACTACTCAACTCTGCCATGGTAGTGTGAACATAGCCATAAACAATACATAAATAAAAGGACATGATTATGTTTCAATAAAACTTTATTACCAGAATGGGCAGCAAGCAGAATTTGGCCTTTGGGACATAGTTTACTGACCCTTAGTGTATGAGGTTGAAGGATGCCATTCTCTGGCACTTGTAAATTTTGTATTTATAGATTTAACATGTAACAATATTAAATTAGGGACAAGAAGACATGGGCTCTAATCTTAGTTCTGCCATGGCTTGTGGTGACTTGTTTAACCTCTATACCTTAATTCCTTCACTAATACAACAAAAGACTTATATTAGATGATCTCTATAGATCCTTGCAGTTGAAAAATTTTGATCTCCTCTAAGTGTTGGTAGCTCTAAATTATGGGCTCCAAGGCAAATTTTTCTTCACATTTTCATCTTCATCTAAGGTTCTTAATGGCAAAAAGGTGACATTTAGAGGGGGATCTGGGACAGAAAGGGATGTTTCATCCAGTGCCTGTTTGTTGTTCCACTCTCTTGCTCCCTAAACCTGGCCATAGATCATCTCACCTGGAGCCTCCATTTATTCTTTCTGCAAATCCCATGTTCAATACCTTCTTCACTGATGGCGTTTTCTTCACTAATGACAGCAGAATCAGGAACTGCTTTGTTTCCTGCTTTTGTTCTATTTCCCACAAAGAATGAGATTCTACTTTGTGTAGCTATTTGACTTTTCATTAGGGAATTTATCTCTGTGGACTGGGATGGAGCCTACACTTCCTGTGTGTGTCTTCCCCAGGACCCGGTGTGGTGAAGAACACCTGCTGAAGAGCAAGTGCTCACCATGTCCTTGCTAATGTGAGCTCAGGGAAGAAGGTCATGGGCATCTCTCCTCCATCTCTTCACATTCAATTGAAAGACTGCTGGAGAGAGGTTGCAGGATAACCTCAAGGTCGTTAATAAAATCGATGGTAATTACAGCAATAGCTATGCTGTATCAGACACTCTAGTGGATAATGTGATACTCCGCCCAAATGTCTTTGGAACCTTCTCCTCTCCTCTTTCTCCCCCTGTCTTCCTTCCTTCTTCCCTCCCTCCCTCCCTCCCTCCCTCCCTCTCTCCCTCCCTCCCTCCCTGCCTCCCCTCCCTCCCGTTTTGTGCTAACCCAGATGCTGTACTTTTGGGGCTTTTTTTCTTTGCCTCCAACAGCCAGGAACTGCAACTCTTCTTCTAGAGCACCGTCTTCAGACTGCTAGAGCCTGCTTTGCCCGTAATTTGAAGAAGTGAAAAGTTCTGGGAATTTATGTTCCTTTGAGGAGGGTTTAGCCAATGACTAAAAGGCGTAGGAATATGAACACCCAGTTTCTTGCCTTCTGGCAACTCAGAGGCATAACTTACACTCTAGAGTTGCCCTGGGGATCAAGTTGAAGCTATCTTCTCACAGGCTTCACCTGAAAAAAAGTGCTTTTCTGACTGGCCCCCTTTTCTTAACCTGCTTCTCCTATTCCTGTCTAGATAATGCCCCGGAAAGACTTTCTTATCCAATCACAAATACCCGAATCCTCTAATCTTCATGTTAGGGTCTGAATCTAGGGAAGTTCCCTGAAACAAGAACCTATTATGTTACATCCCCCATATTAGGCATTTGGCATAATTTAACACTGGTACTTGTCCTAGTCCTGAAAGATAGGAATTAGGATCCTCATTTTGCAGATGAAGTGACTGTCGTCCAGAGAGATAAATGGCTTTTCCTGATTCGTCCAGAGAAGGAGTGGCTTATCCAGAATTCTGACTCCGTCTCTAGAAGTCATACTCTTTCATTCTGTGAGGTTTGCTCCAAGTCACGTGAGTCACTCTTTGAGGAAAGTGGTAACAAAGGTGCCGGATGATCCTTGCAGTTTTGCCTGAGAGGGGCCTCTGCCTTAGAAAGGGGTCTTCCCTATGTGCCAGGACAGGAGGTGTTTCACCTCTTCCTAGGAGAGCTGAAAAACTTGGGCAACTGGAAAGGTGTTTTTGTTTTTTCCTAATACAAAACAAAATAGCAGACTATGTAAAAATGGCAGCTGCCAGAAAGATTGTCCTTGTCTCTCTCGAAGTGCCAGTAAAAAATTAAGTTATGATTCTGTCCTCTGCTGAAATGGGCTTTTGTGGGATTGGAGTAGTTACGGTGCTAATCCACACGCCATTCATCACAGTGGCATTGGCAAATGCTTGCACGCGCTAACTTCCCCCCAGTGAGTCTCTTGCATTTCCACAGCTAATGGTTAAGCAGGAGGTGGACCAATATTTGCATCTCTCCCAGCCTCTGGCAATCTGATTATTAGTGCAATAAATATACAACATTTAATAACTCTTCACTTTTCCACTTCGAAACCATTAGTTGTCTCCAGGTTGACTATGAGGAACTTCAAATTCAATTCATTAACATTTCCTTAAATAGTCCTCTGAACAATGCAGGTCTCGCTTTCCCATTATGTACTGTCACTAATAATGGTTTTTACTTCTAACCTATTATTAATTAAAAAATTAAAAAGAGTCTTCCACTCTCTCCATTTCTGAATAAGGTTTATATTCTCTCTGCGTGAACTGCAAAGAGCCCTTCAGAGTGTGGCTTGTAGTGTTTGCTAATTGCCATCAAGGTAAATAATTTAGCTGATCAGACAGAGTGCACTTCTCCATGCCTCGAGTGGACAGTGCAAGTTGTGGCCCGTCGGGCATACCAAACCCAAGGCAAAGAGAATCAGAGCTGCATGAAACTCTCATTAGGAGCAAGCAGGAAAAGGCAGCCTTTCTGAAGAGATGCCTTTGTGACCCCTGAAGCTTGCTGTGACCTGGGTCACACTCATCCCCTGTACATCTGCAGCCAGACCAGGACTCCCAGTCCCCTGGACCACCCCCCACCCCCCAGACAGAGGCATCTTTCCCCAAAAGCTTTTAAGATTTTGCCATGAAGGACAAATGAACAGGCACAGATCCTCTGGATGGCCTAATCTTTTCTTTCCCTACTTCAAAGCCTTCTGCGTTGACTCTGAGCCTGTAATTACCCTGGAGGTATTTTAGACTTGAAGCGACACCAGCAAAATTGCACTTCCTGATCATGGGAGTCCACAGTTGTGTTTAATCAATTATGAGGCTGGTCATGAGATGGAGTTTTTCAGCCATAACCATTAAAGACGAATCATGATCTATCCTAACTCCTTATGCTTAGGGTAAGGGACCCACAATCTGAAATTAAAGAAACACTAGACACTTGATGTGGTTTAATTTAGTCTCTACCTCCTTAATTAAAAGCATACCATTACCCACCCACATAACAAACTGACACTTTTATGCCAGACTGTAACTAGGAAAAAAAACTGTAAAAGTTAGGTGGAGCTAAAACACTGATTTTAAGATACTAACAGAGGCTCCCAAACACCAGAATAGAATCTACATTTATTTAAACCAAAAGTTTTAAACATGCTTCCGTGCTATTTGAGAGTCAGTTCTCTGTCTGTCTGTCTGTTTGTGTCTTTGTCTCTCTTGGATAGTGACAACCATGCATATACCTTTGCTTATTTGCCATCAGAATTCCAGAAAGGGGAGAAAGAGTTTCTTTCTTGAATGCTGTTTTGGAGATCTATGCGTCTATGTGTGGTCAGGCCTGAGGAGTTTCAAGGGAAAGGAATTCAGACCAACTCTTAAGTCCTTGGATTCTGAAATTATCCTGGCCCAGCAGCGGCTAGCCCAAAGAGGACTGGCTTGGAGAAGCTGATCTGGGTGCAGGACGGGACAAGCCACACAGAAGGCCATGAGAAACCTTCCTCTGCTTGCCAGTTCTGCTGAGAGATGTCCACAGGCTTTCAGAGACTTCACCTGTCAGCAAGGGGAACTCATTCCATACACTCAGACAGGTCGGGTCTGACTCTCTTGCCATGAGCCCCCTTCACAGCCTATGAACCTCTGTTAGGGTAGCAGAATCAGCACTCCTCGTCAGCATCCTTAACCCTCTTTCTTCTTGCCCCCAGCGCCACCCAAAGGACCTCATTCCTCTATGGTATATATTTTTTCCCTACTTTGAGAATAACATAGTGGTTCAAAACATGAACGGTTACACTGTTTATGGTCAAATTCTTGTTTTACAATTCCCTGGCTAAGCGATCTGCGTCTCAGTTTCCTCATCTGTAAAGTGGGGATAGTAAGAGCAACAACTTCAGAGGTTATTATGAGGATCAAATGTGTTAATTCAGGTTAAGTACTTAGAATAGCACATAGTAAACACTACAATACAAGTTATTAACTTTAAAATTTTATGCTACTTCTAATTTCTAGCTCTTTGAGTGCTTCGATCATAATAGGTCTGGATATAAAAATCTCAGCAATTCAGAACTGAAATATCTTCATGATCAACCAGGCAGACCACCCTTCATTTTTTAAATGAAGAAACTGGGGCCCTGAGAGATAAAGTAATCAACGTATTAAAAGATGGAGTGATGGAGTGGACTGTGTTTAATCCAGTGATCTTTTGAACATACTCTTTGCAAATATTTCTCCTCATTCCTCACGAGAGCTCTCTGGGACTTAGGATTGCTAGAAAGAGCAGCAGCTCCAAGTGCAGATATTAAGGCTTTGCCGACCAGTTTCAGATTCATGTAGGCAGTACATGGTCTCCTTGGAATGATTTGAAGGGCGCTTAGAAGGCCCAAAATAGCTCCCCCATTGCTACTGGTTATGCTACCATTCTCTAGCCATTATTTTTGGATAATATCAGCACCATGAAAAAGAGACCTCCTGTTAAAAAACTACACAGTACTCCGAATATGCAGAAAGCACCCAGCATTTTAGTGTGAATGAGGTATCTTCTTTCCTCAGAAAAGCTTGGGAGCCTTAGGCCCCAGGGAGAAAATTATTTTTGAAAAAGGGGAAACAAAGTGGAAAGAGCAGAGGTCATTGAAAACAAGCTATTTTGTCTCCACAATTTTGCCGAGGGCTATCTTGATCTCATGCTTCCAGCCGGGTCTCCTCTGCCCCCTCATCTGGCTCTGCCTAGATGAATAATAGATTGGGACTGAATGTTCAGGAAAAAGCCCTGGAATGATTGGGTGACCAGTGGTTGGTAACAAGTGGTTACCAAGCGGGTGTTGAGTACCCATCCCTGGTGAGGGTTACACTGAAGGTACCTTAGATTGCTGGACTTGAATAGGCAAAAATAAGAGTGAGGTGACCCTTCACTCCATCACTGCCACAGTCAGCCCAGAAGAGTGCAAGTTCTGGGCAGAGGTGACTGCCCCTTAGCAGAGTCCTCCTCCCTGCCTGCTCTTGGCTGCCAGGATGCAGTGCTTCTGCTATAGGCCATCTCCAAGAAACTCGAAAGGAACTGAAACTCATACTGCTTGAATGAGGAGCTGGGGGTGGGGTGGCGAAGATATCAACTCAGGAAGTTCATTCTTGGTCATTGTGAGCTAGAAGCCTGGCACACTACTGTCTTACTGGTGTCTCTGAGTATCGCCTTCCCTAGTCCTAATGCACAGCTCAGGTCTGAGACAGAGAGCAGGAGGGTGGAAAGACAGTGTGTGCCTCCTGTTGTGACGCACCGAGGAATGCCTGCCTCAGATGCATAACCTGAATCTAATCATGAGGAAACATCAGGCAAACTGAAATTGAAGGACATGCTACAGATAACTGGCTTGTAGTCTTAAAAATGTCAATGTGAAAGACCAGCCTAACTTTCAGATCAGCTTCAGGTCTCTGTTGAGACCTCTGATGGTGGCTGCCCTGAGAATAAGACTTTCCTTTGTATAAGAGTTCAGAACTCCCCATTCCCAGCAGAACCCTAGATGGTGAAGGAAAACAAGGGCGAGCGTGCTAACCTTACTCCTCCTACTATCAAATGCAAGGACTCTCTGCTCTTCGTCATGAGGAGGTGACTGGCTGGCCAGCTCATGCATAGCATTTTTTGAAAACAGTCATTGGAGAGAAAGTGTAAAAATTCTGCACACAAAAAGTGAAAACAAAAAAAAAAACCCCGTGTTTATAGAAATTGCCACCCTCAGCACAGCTTGCTCAAGCATAGCCCTGTGGGAGCAGCCTTCTGGAAATGGAGGGAAGGGCACAAAGCCATGCCACCCCCAAGAAAATGCCAGATTGCCTCCCAGGAAGGCTGGCCTAGCTTTTCCATAGTTTTAGACCCTTGATAGCTCTTTCCTTGTGTTTCATTCAGAAGATAAGTCCCGTCTGGAACAGGGCTTTATCTGTAACCTTAGGTCTTAATTACTTCTGTACCAAAAGGGAGGCATCCTTGGTTTCTTTTAACTCTAAAATTGCATGACTATATTACTAATATACAGTATATTATACAGATATGTGTGCATTGAATGACATGCTTATAATGTCTCTTATAACATCTGTAATTTAATATTGTTTATAAAATTATAGAATGACTTCCGGGTAGGTCTGGGCATTTTTTTTGTTTTTAGTTAATCACACTTAAAAATAAGACCTCTTTAAAGAGCCCTTATTGATAGCGTGGGTTCTGATCAAGCTACATACCCTGAGAAGAATGCATATTGTATTTCTTTTATTCTAAAAAGGAGGGTTTAATAATCTGGGTGTTTCTGTACCCAAGCACCAGATTCTAGTAAGCTTCTACTATAATATTCTTCACGTATCTAGAAAATATCTCGTATTCCCTGTAACTAAGAGCATCATTTCTTGGCTACATAAGGCAGACGGATGGTTTTAAACCAATTTTAGTTAGTAAATCTCTTTGAAAACTGAGTAAAAATTTATGACTTTTTTCTCCTAAAATTCTCATAGGTGCAAGATACTGCGTACAATGTCAGGGGCTTTTGTGACTGTCCAGAAGGTCTCAAATGCCAGATTGAGAATCCCTGCTGTGCAGGTATAAATACAGTTGTTTCTCTTTATCTGAAGTTTTGCTTTCCGTGGCTTGAGTTACTAGCCATCAATAATGGTCTGAAATGTTAAATAGAAAATTCCAGAAATAATTCGTAAGTTTTAAATTGTGTTCTGTTTTGAGTAGCGTGATGAAATCTTGTGCCGTCCTGCTCAGTCGCGCCCATAATGGGACTCACGCTTTTGTGCAGAATATCCATGCTGTCTTCATTCACCATCCATTAGTCACTCAGTAGCCGTCTCAGTTATCAGATCAACTGTCATGGCGTTGCAGTGCTCATGTTCAAGTGACCCTTATTTTACTTAGTAATGGCCTCAAAGTGCAAAGAGTAGTGATGGTAACACATTGTTATGTGTTCCATTTTATTATTTTTGTTGTTAATCTCTTACTGTGCCTAATTTATAAAGTAAATTTTATCATAGGCGATATAGAAAAAACAGTATATATACGATGTTCCATACTATCTGGAGTTCCAGGCAAAACCACTAGGGATCTAGGAATGTATCCCTCAGAGATAAGGGAGGATATTGTATGTTGAAGAGGATGGGACACAATTAGTTACTTGCTCAGAGGTAGTTTGGAAAAAAGGTACCTAAAATCAAGTAATTACAATTTTTAAACTCTGAGAGGACACAAGATTGCTGTCTCCTGTACTCTATAAGCAGAACTGACTGAGTCATTGTTGCCACCAACATACAGGAGCCCCGTATCGAGTCTCTGCTGGAATTCCTGGGAAATCCTGCCAACTTCAGGCTCTTTTTGATTTTTGGGGACTGGTCTCATTTCTAACGGGCAGATAGAGGATCAGTGAGGAGAACTGCGTGGCTGTTGCAAATTCACACAAGGCTTGCACCTACCCATTTCCCTGGGGTGGTGATTCTCCGTGTAGGTGGAGCTCACTACTTGTCACACAGCTTGCCAAGCAGAGCTCTATGAGAGATGCCTACAGATTTGCTTCCTGAGACATTGCTCTGTTCTCCATCCCTCATCATGTTAGAGCATCCAGATAAGTGCCAGAATAAAAGAGAGAGTAGGAGAAACACATTACTCTATAGCTGTGGAGTTTTCTCTGTCCTTCGATTTTGAATTTTTGGTTGTTGACCATTGGCTAGGACCATATGGCTCTCCGTTGTTTTCATTCGAATCTCCTCTCCAGCTCCCCCACACAATGTTGGGACTATTTGCAAGGCTCCTTTCCATCAGTCTGCCCAGCAGCATGTGACATCTTGGGGATTTGCATTTTTAATTTAATCATTAGCTTAATGTTTGGGGGACATTAGTCATAGGAAGTTAGTCTCATTCATCCAGATGCATTTTTGAAAGTTACAGCTCTTTTCTCTCTACCATAATGCCCCCCCTTGAGCATGCCTTCTCCCATTTCCTTTAAAACACATTCCGTTCTTCTGGAACTTTCAAATAAAGACATCAAAGCTGGAAGGAATTATTAATTCAGAAACTACATTTGAGACTTCCAGAGGAGTTGAACCTGGCTGGAGTTGTGGAGAAACTGTGTTGGTGTATGGTCAGGAAATGACTTAAACTTGATTTTCAGGGGCTTGAAATTGCTCCCCTGAAAAATGGAAAGGCATTTCTCTTGCCTACAACCCTCTGGGGAGACCTGAGTCCAGTGCTTGCTTTCCCCTCAGTGCAAATGGATGAACGAGGCTTGCTCCCCAGGCTTCTGACCAATAGAACTGGAACTACTTTTGGAAGTTGGGCTGCTTTTGTGTTCTTCGGTTTTGTAAGTTTCTGGACAGATGGCTCTGGAGGGGAAGGTGGGGCTTGGCATGGGCTTTGGAAATGTCGACTTTAGATAGAAGAGAGGAAGATTATTTCAAGTAAGCAAGTGACTTGAGAAAAAGTGTGGAAGCAGGTATAATAATGAATATTCTGGGCCCTGTGAATGCATCCATATGAATGTAAGTGGGAGATCAAAGTTGTTCAGCTTGGATAAAGCCCGCTGGAGCAAGGGTAGAAGTCTTTCTTGCTGTGTTCTTTGGAGTTTAGAGTTTATTTTGTGGGTAGTCTAGAGTCACTGGAAGCCTGCGAGTTTGGGAATTTCAGAGTCAAGTCAGTTTTAGAATTGTGAACTTGGTAGCGGCTGTCATGTAACTGGTGTCATGGGAGCCCATTTGCGAAGCTTTCTTTCTCAATTGAACAAAGGCCAGTGTTTTTTTCTTGATGATGTAATTGTCATGACCATAGAATTGCCCATTCTTTACATGACTAAGGACCGTCTTTCAATTTTCAATATAGTTTAAGAACTCTTCCTGTAACCCTCTCCTCTCCAGGTTGAGCCATTGGACTGCAGTTATCTCAAGCACAGAGCCTTACCAACATTTCCCTATAGAATCTACACTTGATTGTTTGTAGACAAAGTCAGTCTGCAATACATAAATTTACTGACACGCCTTGGGCATGGTCCAGAGAACCCAATTCTTTCTGCATTCTGCAACTCTTTCTGGACCACACCCTCATAACTCCCACATGTCCTATATTTCCTCCCTGTCTCTCTTTGCCTTATTCTTAATCTGACCATTTCCCACTCATCATGTTCGGCAACAGGAAAACTATCCTTTGCTCATTCAAGGAACTGAAAAAGTAACCTCCTTAGAGCTCACCTGCTCAAGAGCCTCTCTATAACTCTTTTGGACCTCATTATGGCTTGAATAATTCAATTCCTCCACTTTCTTTCTGTCACCTCCATATGTCATGTATCTAGCTTATCACAGTCACAATTTATAAATACCCTTCCCCACTTTTCTTTCTTTCCACCTGCCCAGAAAATGCACCCACTAGAGAGGCCCAGCAATATACTGTCATTGTGCCCATAAGTAAACAGCCAGGCATTGTTGGAAACAAAGGGAAAAAGGAAGGAAAAAAGGAAGGAAGGAAGGAAGGAAGGGGGAGGGGGAAGGGGAAAGGAAAAGAAAGGAAGGAGGGAGGGAGGGAAGGAAGGAGGGAGGGAGGAAGGGAAGGAGGGAGGGAGGAAGGGAAGGAAGGAGGGAGAGAGGGAGGAAGGGAAGGAAGGAGGGAGAGAGGGAGGGAAGGAAGGAGGGAGAGAGGGAGGGAGAGGAGGGAGAAAGGGAGGGAGAGAGGCAATGAGAGAGAGGAAGAAAGAAGGAAGAAGGAAAGGGAAGGAAGGGAGGGAGAGAGGGAAGGAAGGCAAGAAGAAGTAAAAGGAAGGAAGGAAGACAGAAGGAAAGAAAGAAGAGAAAAAGAGAAGGAAGGAAGAAGAGAAAGAGAAAATGAGAGGAAGTAAAAGAAAGAGAGAAAGAGAATTATCCTATGACCAAACAGGATGTAATTGACCCTCACTATCCTCAGCTGGGCCTTCAACATTGTCCAGTGTTTTCCCTATAATTCTTTATCCAGTAGGATTGCTCTCTCCATCTCCTCAGTGACCAGTGTATCATCTCTTCTCCTCCCCCTTCTATCATCCCTGTGTCCCACCTCATGGACTACCAGGATTCATAATACATACATGCACATTTTTTCTCTAATATCATTTAAACACAATTTCATTTATTTTGGTCTAAGCTATACATTCAAATTGTTCAAAATTCAAAAGGTCTGAAAATCAACAGTCTACCCTGTTTCTTCCTACTTCCAGTTTTCCTTCCAATGGGCCACCAATATTTTCAGTGTGTATGTTTCCAGAGACAATTTATATGTATAAAAGCAAATATTACATATGCATATTCTCTCTCCTCTCTCTCTTTTCTTTTACATATATGGTAGCACTTTGATTTTTGTTCTTAACCACACATGGGAAATAAATTGATTTCAGTGCATAGAGAGAATTTTTATTCTTATAAATGACCTTACTATATTGCATTATATGAATGCATTTTTATTTAGCCAGTCTGTTATTGATGGTCATCTCCAGTATTTTGCTAGAACAAATTATGCAATAGTGAATACATTTAAACCTACATCATTTTGCATATGTGTAGGTATATTTACAAAATAAATTCCTAGAAGTATTATAAACAGGTAAAATGATGTGTCATTTGCTGTTTTAATAGATACTGTTGGACTCGTCTCCACAGAGATTGTACCAATTTACAGTTTCTCCAGCAGTGTACAAGACCACCTGTATCTTCAGGCTTGCCACCACAGCATGCCACTCATCTTTTTTGTTTGTTTTGAGATGGAGTCTCACTCTGTCTCCTAGGCTGGAGTGCAGTGGCTCAATCTTGGCTCACTACAGCCTCTACCTCCACCTTCCAGGTTCAAGCAATTCTCCTGTCTCAACCTCCTGAGTAGCTGGGACTACAGGTGCAGGCCACCACGCCCGCTAAGTTTTGTATTTTTAGTAGAGACGGGATTTCACCATATTGGACAGGCTGGTCTCAAACTCCTGACTTCAAGTGATTCACCCACTTCCCAAAGTGCTGGGACTGCAGGTGGCTCACGCCTGAGACTACAGGTATGAGTCACCACACCCGGCCCACCCATCTTTCTTTATCTCTACCCATCTGATAGATGGGAAATGTTTTCTTACTGTCATTGTAATTCACATTTCCACAGAGAAAATTCAAACCATTGAAGACTTCCATAATTTTATCTCCACTATAACCATAAACATATCAGATTCTGCTTTTGTCCCTTCTGATTCCTACCTGTAACATTGAAAAGTGTATACCCCCTTCAGTCAAAAACTCCATATATGTTCTAGTCCCTTCATGTATGTTCTAGATCAAATTCTTCCTTTCTACTTGGGCAATGCTCTTCATTGATAAACCCCCACCCCCCCACCTTTGTTTTTTGCTTCATCTTCAACCTTTCCCTCCTTATGAGATCCTTTCCATTGACTTTCAAGCATGCATTAGTAGCTCTCACTCTTCAAGAATTTTCCATTAACCCTACAAGCCCCTTCCACTTACTACCCTAACTCTAGTACACAGCCAGACCACACCGAAGGTTTGTATAAATGCTTACTCCTCCACTTCTTCACCACACAAGTTATTCTTCAATACGTCCCAGGTATCTTCTCCATCTCTCCTGGCTGCTCTGGAAGAAGTCATCCATGACCTCTGTGCTGCTACCTCTAATGCTGTCTACTCAGCTCTCACTTTACTTCGTTCCTTCTTGGCAGTATTTGCCAAAGTTGGCTCTCCCTTCTTCAAGCAATACTCTCTTCTCTTGATGTGCGTGACACCACACTCCCAGGTTTCCTTCTCTACTGCCGGTCACTTCTTCAGCCTCCTTTGCTTGCCCTTCTTTCCCTACCTGATCCTAACTGTTGTCTTCCCCCAGATATTCGTTTCTATTTTATATTCTCTCCCAAAGAGAACTTATTTTACTCCCAGTGATTTAAAGGCCAGTTACACGTAACAGCTTCCAAATGTCTATCTCTAGCTGCAGCTTCTCTTCTGAGTTCTGGGCCTGGATGTCCAACTGTCTACTGTCTACTTTAAATCTTGTGTTGGATATCTCACTTGCATTTTAAATTTAAGACGTCCAGAACTGAAAACTCTTTCGTCCTCCCCACTCAAATCTTTTTCTTCTCTAGTATTTCCCATATCTGTAAGTGGTGCCTCCACCATATGGCCGCACATGCCACGAGTTTAGGCATTATCCCAGAAAGATCCTCAGTTCCAGTCCCATATCAAATTTATAAACATTTCTATTCTTTTGATCTTCAATACGTATCTCAATTTCATTATGTTTTCCTATTTCTAATGATCCTACCTTCATCAAATCCACAGCATTTTTTCTGGGATCACTGCAATAGCTTCTAGCCAATGTCTTCTAATTGCATTACAGTCTATTGTCAGAAAAGAAGCTAACGTTTGTAAACACACCAACTAGGTAATGTTACTTCCCTTCTTAAAACCTTTCATAAGCTTTCTATTATACTTACAATAAAGTCCAAGCACTCTGTCATCATGATATTGCAGGCTATTCTGGTGGCCTTCTTGATATCCATTCCCCTCCCCCACGTCCTACCAGAATCTGCCTGGCTACAGGATCACACTTCCTACCTCCCTTGCAAACAGATATGGTTATAAAACAGATCTGGTCAAAGATATGTAAGTGGAAATGTCTGGAAGTTCTGGGAAGGGTCCTTTAAGGAAGCTCAGGTGGGGCATTTTTTTTGGCCTGCCCTTCCTTCTTTCTCCTTCCTGTTGCCTGGAATGCAAATATGAGACCTGGATCTCCACTAACCTCTTTGGATCATGACAGGACCTGTCAGGTGCAAGCCACTTGCTGGATGGCAGTGTAAAAAGATGGAAGAAATCCTAGTCCTGAATGCCACAAAGCTGCAATCCTAGCCCTGGTCTGCCCATCTCTGGATTTCTTATACGAGTAAGAGAAATCGGCTTCTGTTTTCTTCATGCCACTGTTATTTTGCGTTTGGGTTAGATGCAGCTGAACTTAATGTTAACTGCTACATATGGCTTATCAGGCCTTGCGTGATGATCCTGCCCCTCGCTCTCCTCTTTGACCTCCTCTCGTGTGCCTGTCCCCCCTGGATCCTGATCCACTGGCTGCACTGGTATTCTGTCAGTTTCTTGAACTCCTTGCCACCTTGGGGCCTTCCCATCTGTCCTTCCCCCTGTCTGGAATGCTCTTCTACTCCATCTCTGCCTGACTAACTCCTGTCATCTTTCAGGTTTGGGTTTAAACATCCTATCCTTGGAGAGGCTTTCTCTGATTCTCTAATCTAAATTATGTTTCCTGTTTCTCTCACACCACTCTGATTTTCCCTTCACAATACTGATTATGATTTGAAATAACATATATGTTTTTTTTAATGTCGGTCTCTCTATCATGGCAAAACTCATGTCTGTTTGCTCAGTACTTATATCCAAAACCTACTTCAAGGCCAGGCATACACTCAAATAGTAGTTGAATCGGTGGAAGAAACCACAGTTTGGTTCAAAGAATGGATCACAGATCTAAGAGTCTGGGTTTTAGTCCTGACGCTGACTAGCTGTGTGACTTCAGTCTAGTTGCTTAACTCTTTAAGCTTCATTTTACTGATCTTTAAATGAGGTTAATCGTAGAATGTTCCTGAGGGGATTGTAGTGAAGATTCAGTGACCAAATGAAACTAAAGAATTCAACATAGTGCCTTTCACAGAGAAAATGCTCAGTATACAATAGCTATTATTAATGAGTAAACGAAGGAATCAATGAAAAAGCCAAGGTCATTTCTGGCAGTACGCTACCTGCCCCAGAAAAGACACCAGTGCTCAGTAGTGGCCTTCGTTTGCTGTGGTTACAGTGCTTTCAGCCGAATAACAGTGGGAGCAGTGTTCATCACAGGCATTTCAAATGTCCACCTTGGCCTTTTTGCAGAGGCAACTCAAATGCTATGCTCTAACAAGGCCCTCCCTTGGCCTTTGATACTTATTTCCTTTGTTTCTATAGCACTTGGACTCACTCTCCCAGCACCTACTACTGGCTCTTGGAGGGCGGGTCTTACCTATCCTTGAGGATGGGCTGCCAGTCTCTTCCTTGCTGGGCCATGTCATATGTGCCTACCCTTCCCTGACTAATGAGCAAAATTCTTCTAGAAGTGAGATATTAGTCCTTCTTAACCAATAAGGGGAAAACCAAAACACCAATCAGTGAAGAATGTGGAAAAGGAGAGAGTAGCTGACTTCCTGTGCACAAACACCTCCTTACCCAATTACTTCAAACTCCTGCAAGATTTAGAGAAGCCACCTCTGAGTTTGTGTTAGTTCTATTGAGGAAACTCCAAAACCATGGTTTTGGAAAGGCTTCAAACGTTCCCCAGATGAGCTGTCTTCCCATTTATAAGACACTCCAAAGTCCTGTATTTAGTAAGAGTGGAGCAGGACATACACACACACACACACACACACACACACACACACAGACACACACACACACAGACACATACACAGAGAAACATACACAGACACGCAGACACTCTCATGCAAAAACCCACTCTGGATTCGATGTAATCCTGGCTTGAACATTAAGAGAATACTTGAATAATACTTACCTACCTCACTGGGGTGTTGTTAACGATTAATTAGTTAATGTTTATAAAGCACTTTGGAGATGTAAAGTGCTTTTTAAGTGCTAAGTAATATTATTATTAAGCAGAAGTTCTATGGTTTGACTGAAAATATTTTTTTGCAATCACACATTTAACTGTAAATAAATCAAACTTATTTACAAGAGGGTTTTCCTTTTCGGGTCACCTCCTTGTTATTATCATTTAGCTAATCTCTTTTATTCTCCTTTGGATTACAAATAGAGCTGCCTCATCCTGAACACTTCTTTGAGATAACTTCAAGAATATCCCGGAAAAACAAATGCTCAAAGAGACTACCCATTTATTCAAGAAAAACTCAATACTTAAAACTGTGTTACTTAATATCCAAGACTTTCTGTGAAGAGTTCCTAATTTAGGTCTAAATTGCAAAAAGTAATACAATTAGAACAGTGTCTTATCAAATAGGACAGAGGAGTGAATCTGCTACGTTTGATGACAATAGTAATAGCAATTAGAACAATACTAGGGATTGAAAAGATTTTAGGTTTTATTTCCTCATTCCTCTGTCTTTAATCTGTCTTTGTTCTCTAAAAGCCTGTGATGAAGGTGGGGGTAGGAGGCCGAGGAAGAAGCGAGTGGTGTCTGCGGCACAGCCATACGCAAGCTGTCCAGTAGCAGAGCAGCCTTAATGAAGTAGTAAAGTGTCTAAGTCCACGGCAACCTGCAAGTCAAGTTCTTTCTTCCAGTGCCTTAGGCAATTCCATGGGAGTCACACTGGATCTTTAATGAACTTAGTAGATATAAATCAACAAGGGATATGACACTGGGAAAAGGGATGAAACAAGAAAATCAGACAGTGAAGGCTGCTGCTGCTCCTTACTAAAAAGGCGCACTGTGTTTTCGATGCACTATATTCTTCGGCATATTCTTGTGGAGTTTTTTTCTTCCAGGTGTAGTTGGACAGTAGCTATTTTTAGCAGGGGCTTAAGTTGTCCAGATATTGGATCAGTACTATGCAAGAGTTATATCTTTTATGTGTAATTTAAGGGTAGTTGGGAACAACCAAGCTGAATTACTGACATTGTAAGGAAATGAAAAGTCAAACTGCTGACCACGTGCATTTTATATTATTTAATTAAAAGTAGATAATGGTGCATGAATGAACCACAAATCAGATAAAAATGGCAGCATTTTCTCATATTTAACACATATTTGACTTGTGATTGTGTGACAATTTACTAGAACAGGTCCATGATGTCTCCAAATAGAAAATCAGGAGTGTAATTAAAAAATACTGCAGGGGAGAAGCAATATTAACTCCAACCCTGAGCAGAGCTAATCACAGCCACAGTTCTCAACACTGTGACTCTCATTTAATGATTTTCTTCTACTTCTTTCTTTACCATGAAATAAAAAATGAAAATCTCCAGAATTTTGCTAACTCAACGTGTTTAAATATACAATATGTCTTTTAGAGAAAGAAGAGGGATGGTTTACAAATTCTAGGTGTCAAAATTCCCTGCTTATTATTCATTTTACTGGAATCTCATTAAATGACCAACAGTCAGTCACTCAGAGTTGTGCCTCAGGACAGAACTGCTAATTCACTGCACAATCTTTAGTTTTTAGTTTCATCAGATGAGCAGTTGTGGGACTGTCTGCCTTCTTTTCTGTATCACAGGAGCAACCATTCCTAAGTTGTGCAGTAATATTCTAAGGAATCCAATCCCTTTAGCACCCGTTCAAACGTGCCTGTATAGGAGCTGAGACTCCTTAGGCCTTGGTGGGAAACAGTGCCGCAGACAATAATGGTCTCGAGTCTTGCTAGGCTTCACTTGACCTTCAGACCAAATGGAGAAGACTTTGGTGCCTTCTATGCTTTCTGGTCTTTAATTGTTTTATGATTTCATCAGCTCACCTACCTTTGTTTAGAAAAGTTCAGAAAATCCTTCTCCACCTTAGTTCTTTTGTCAGAGCGAGAGCTAAGTACATAGATACATTCAATGACAAAGTGTTGATAATTATTTGATATTCTAGTACCTTTTTCTGCCTTGGATCAGACAAGCCCCTGAAGTGTTTCTACATTATTCACCCTTCCTTTAGTTCCCAGTCAGAATTAATTCCCTGTTCTTGAAATTAAAATCTTGTATTTCTTACCCTTTGTTGCCCAAAACTTAAGGGACACGTTTGACTGATTTTCGCTTAAGGATTCTCCTTGGAGCCAGAATAAAGAACTTGTAATTTTATCCATAGAGAAGGGTTTCAATTCACAGGAGGAGTGGTCTAGAGGTTGATCATTCCAAGTAAACCAAAACCTAACTCCTTTCTCTTATGTCCTGAACCAGTCTGATGGAGAGAGTTGCCTGTGGAGGACCTCTGCCAGGGAGGGAGGGGCTTGGATCAACTTTGTTGGTTTAGCAGATGGAAAGATCTCAGTTAGCATACCAGGTACCACTAGGGGTTGAGAAGATTTGGGAAACAGGTGCTTTCAAGACAAAAGATCAGTGAGAAAATAACCACTGAACACAAGGGGAGAGAGAGAGAGTCAAGAATAGGGTGGAATTGGGTGGGAGATAGGGTTAAAGAGAAGAGTTCAGAACTAAGACAACTCGGTAAATGTGGAAGATCCCATTCCTCCTGAAGTATTGCCCAGTGGGTATTGCAAGAAGGATGATGGCAGCTTAAAGACTTTCAAAAAGTGTGTCCGGAAGTGGGAAAATGAAACTAAGTCATTTGAGTAAAGCTGTGGTGGGAATCTAGAAGGAAATAAGTGTAAACTTAGTCTGAAGCCAATGAACAGGCCAGAATTACTCTATTTCATAGATTTTAAAACATTTATATTATAATGTTTTCCCATCTCTAAGGTTGGCTTGTGTCTCACAATTGATGGCATCTTGGAGTTATAAAATAGGGTGTAGCATGAAAGGCATGAGGGCGTGAAGGCATGGAGGCATAACAAATAGATGGACCTCTGGCTACACACAAGGGATGTCCTCCAGGGATGGGAGGGGCAGAGGGGAGCTTTCCATTGCTTATTAGTGAGAGTATTGTAGCATGACCTTTTCCCTATCACTATGACTTTTCAAATGAAGCTTTTAGAATGTCTCACTCAGATGCTGGATCTCACTTTCCTCTTTTCTGACATTGTCACTCATTCCTCCTTTCTTCTATTTCAACTATGTTATCTTTTATTTAGGGAAAAGTGGGTGGTAAGAGTTCAGCTTAAACGTCAGCCCCTCAGAGAGGCCTTCCCAGACCACCCAACAAATAATCATCCCCCATTCACTTCTATCACTGCATCCAATTTTATTCTCATCATAGCACTTATTCCTATTTTTTATATTTATTATTATACTTTTATTAATTTCTGATAGTTTGTTATTAGTTCACTGATTAATTTTGTTTATGGTCCATTTTCTTTGTTAAGATGTAAGCTCAATAAGCATAAAGGTTTTATTCACTGAAGTGTTCTCTCTGCATGGAATAATGCCTGGCACATAGCTGACTCAGAGTAAACATGTGTAGAATGAATAAAGGAACGTATGACCTTGAAAAGGGTTGAGCTCTTCCCCTGGAGTAAAATAATGAGCATTATATCCAACTGATGTGCTTTAGGGTGTTTTGTGGGTTCCTCTATATTTCCCATATATCTTTTTAATGGAATGAGAAACTTTAAGAACTATGTGTTTCTGGGACTGTAAGACAGCAACTCCTAAAATATAGCTTGATATTTTCTAGAAACTTAAAGTATCTCCATCTCCCTATCTGGGATTATGCATGCTGATCTAGCTTCAAATCAGCTGGCTGCTATTATTTACCCTAAAATTAAAAAGCAAGAAAACAACCTCTCTTCCAGCAAAAACACATTCATGAAAAGTTTTGGTCTTATTATGTTGGCTCTGGTCTTAGTGATCCATATGGTTATAAAATATCTCTTATATGTTTAAAATGGAATTATCATTAATATTATGGAAGTAGCTATAATTACCAAGGTTATCACTTTAAAGAGTTTAAACAAGCTGGAAAAAAACTATCCAAAGAAAGTAATCTGCCTCCACATACAAACAGCTCAGGTATTGCCTAGAAATGGAGATCATGCTAGGAGAAAATGTGAAAATGGACATGAGTCACAGAACTAACTTTGAGTTTAACCTGCATTAATCCTTTGAATGAGCATTCCTCTCAGAATGAAATTCACCTCCTTGATTTTAGCCTATATAGACCGAGTCCAATTATGCCCTCATTTCAAGTTAAATGCAAAATAAAAACAAAACCTGTTAATATTCTGAGTATGTGTAATACAAAGTCATCCAGGAATCATTAAGAAATATTTCTTGCTAGATATCAAAGCATGTGAGAAAGCAGACATATGTAAGGAGAATAACCCTTATCTGATCATACTAGGGCCATCTTGATGTTGACAGGACTCTTTGGCATGCTGGGCAAGCATAGTCTCTGCAGTGTCATCATCATCATCTTCAATTTGGTGGTCAGTGATGAGGCTGGCCACCCATACATGGGTAAATTGTTTTTATCCATGTTATCATTCTTGCTGAAACCCTTGTCCCTCTTTCTTCTACTTAGTGGGTAAACTTGTCCAAACTGTAATGACTCAAGAGGTCCCTCACTCACCAAACATTCACTGAGCATCTACCATATGGCAGGGTGCCGGATTGGGTTTTTGGATACTAAGAGGGAGACCCTGATCATCCCTTTCAAGTGGCCTGTGCATGGCTTTCCTGACAATATTACAGCAGGGTGAAGTGATACTGGGCTGTTTGAGTCACAAGTGAAAAAGCGTCTTCGTGTGCCTTGAACATTTTCTTATTTTCAGGCTATGGAAAAGTGAGGTAAAGACCTACCTTCCCAGTGCTTGACAGAAATTTCCCTTTGGATCTAAATGTTTTATCTTGAATAGACATGATGATTGGAGTTGGGTCATTCTTTGGGCACTTTTTGATTTATTTAAATTCACAGCTTATAAGGTACGTGTCATAGTCTCCATTTTATGTGTGAGGAACTTGAGGTTTAGAGAGGTTAGACTAGTTTCCTGCGGCTGCTGTAACAAATGATTTAAAAACATGGCTTAAAACAAGAGAAACTTATTGTCTCACAGTTCTAGGAGCTAAAAGTCAGAAATCAAAGTGTCATCAAGGCTGCGCTCACTATGGAAGCTCTAGGGGAGAATCTGTTCTTTGCCTCTTCCAGCTTCTCATTTCCATTGGCACTCCTTGACTTGTGGCAGTGTCACTCCAATCTCTGCCTTCACAGTCACCTGGCCTCTCACTCTGCTGTCTATGAGTCTTCTCTTTTGCGTGTCTATTTATAAAGATACAAGTGTTTGTACTTGGAGCCTACTTGGCTAACCCAGGATTTTATCCTCATCACTGGATCATTAACTTACATCTGCAAAAATCTTTTTCCAAGTAAGGTAACATTTACAGGTTCAAGAGATTTGATGTAAATATCTTTTGGGGAGCTAGTTTTCAGCCTTTCTGCCAAGGGTTATGCCTTTGTCCAGGGTTATTCAGTTGGCAGAGGTGCATATTGAACATAGCCAGGTTTTATTTCAGAGTCCATTTTTTAAATGGGATTAATTTTTAAAATTGACACATAGTAATTGTACATATTCATGGGATACATAGTGATGTTTTGATACATATAATATACAATGATCAGATCAGGGAAATTGGCATAGCCATCATGTCAAATGTTGATCATTTCTTTGTGCTGGAAATATTCAAAATTCTCCTTCTAGCTCTTTGAAACTATATGTTATTATTAACTATAGTTATCCTACAATGATATAGAACACTAGAACATATTCCTCCTATCTAGCTATAAATCTGTATCCTTTAACAAATATCTCCCTACCTCCCTCTTCCTCCTACCCTTCTCAGCATCTAGTAACTTCTATTCTATTTTTCACTTCTATGAGATCAACTGTATTTTTTAATCTTCCACATGTAATTGAGGACATGTGGTGTTTGATTTTCTGTTCCTGGCTTATTTCATGAAACATGATGTCCTCTAGGTTTATCTATGTAGCCACAAATGACAGAGTTTCATTCTTTTATATGGCTGGCTAATATTCCATTGTGTACATAAACCACTTTTTCTTTAAACATTCATCTGATGTTGGATTCTTAAGTTCATTCCATATCTTGGTTATGTGAATAGTGCTGTAATAAACATAGGAGTATAGATGTCTCCTGCATATATCAGTTTCCTTTCCTTTGAATAAATTCCCAGTAGTGGGATTACTGGATCAAATGGTAGCTCTGTTTGCAGTTTTTTTTAAGGAAACTCCATGCTGTTCTCCATAATGGCTGTACTAGTTTACAAAAGAAAAGAGTTTTCTTTTCTCTGCATTCTCATCAGTGAATTTGTTATTTTTTTGTCTTTTCAATAATAACCATCCTTATTGGAGTGAGATGATAACTCACTGTGGTTTCAATTTGCATTTCCCTAATAGTCATTTTGAGCATTTTTTCATATACGTTTTGGTCATTTGTATCTCTTCTTTTGTGAAATGTCTGTTCATATCATTTTCCCAGCTTAAAATTGAGTTTTATGTTTTTGGATTTTGTTTTTGTTTTTTTGTTGTTGAGATGTTTGCATTTCTTGTGTATTCTGGATATCAATCCCCTGTCGTATGAGTAATTTACAAATATTTTCTCCCATTCCATAGGATGTCTTTTCACTCTTGATTGTTTCTTTTACTGTTCAGAAACTTTGTAGTTTGATATAAAATCATTTGTTTTATTTTCTTTTGCTGCCTTTACTTTCGAAGTTTTATTTATAAAATCTTTCCTCAGACCAATGTCCTGAAGTGTTTCCTCTGTGTTTTTTTCCTCAAATTTTGGGTCTTACATTTAGGTCTTCGATCGATGTTGAGTTGACTTTTGTATAGGGTGAGAGGGCAGAGTCAATTCTTTTAAACCTCAACACTGATGCTTGGAATATATATATATATATTTTTTTTTTTTTCAAGTAAAGTTTTCCATGTAATTATGCAAGTAGTAGTTTCAACCTGGTAACTTGGCATGAAGAACTAGGACGTAGGCTGTATTGATAGCAGTGTTCTGTTATGTTCCTTTTTATTCATTCAACAACCAGTATTTCCTGAGTGCCCACTATGTTCCAGGCTCTCTGCTGGCAAGAAGAGTCAATGTTGAGCAAAAATAACCACCATCCCTCTTCTTCCAAGCTCACTGTCCAGCAGGGGAACAGAAATAAACATAAAACAACTCATTAATGGAAATCTAATCAGAAACTGAAAAGGAAAAGGGAGACAGAAAAAGGAAAACTGTCCCAGGCTGATGTGGAAACAGGGTTTTCTTGAGAAGTGGTGTTTGGGTCAAGATCTGAAGACTGAATCAAAAGTATAAACTCATTTGTTGTATTTTCTTTTGCTGCCATTTATTTTGGCAGCAAAAGAAAATACAACAAATGAGTTTATATCAAACTACAAAGCTTCTGAACAGCAAAAGAAACAAGAGTGAAAAGACAACCTATGGAATGGGAGAAAATATTTGTAAATTACTTACACAACAGGGGATTAATATCCAGAATATACAAGGAATGCAAACACCTCAACAGAAAAAAAGAAAAAAAAACCACCAAAATCAAAAAACATAAAAACTCGATTTTAAACTGGGAAAATGATATGAACAGACATTTCTTAAAAGAAGAGATACAAAATGACCAAAAAGAGCTAATAGGTAAAGGAGAAGGTTACAGGGAAAAACATACCAGAAGGAGAAAATGGCATGTGCAAAGGCCCTGTATCAGAAAGGATTATCAACCTTTTAGGAATTGAAATAAGGCTAGAGCAGAGAATGAGGCAGCTTTATCAATATGAACATTTGTTTCTAAGTGTAGTTGCTGGGCAAAGAGTAAGATGCAATGGATTCTGTAAGAGGGCAAGCTCTTTGAGAGCAGGGAATGTGTTTTATCCATCTCTGGATTCTCTGTCCAGTGTGGTATCTCACCCAGAGCATACACGTAGTGCTAACTTGTTGATTGACTTAATGAATAAGTGAATAAATAAATTAGCCTTGACCTCACAAATGCAGGATATTTGGCAATGCCAGTGAAGTAGCCATTGTCCTGCTTGCTCAGTGTTTCTTTTTCTTTCTAATCCGGGGGTCATAGTGTGCCCAGGTATATTCTGGCCATTTGTTGTAGCCACATAATTGTTCCATGTAAGTAAAGGGTGGTGAAGGAGCCAGAAGTCAAAGCCTTTTTGCATGCAGTTGTGAAATAAGGGAAGGCCACTGGCTGGAGGAGAGAAAGCCTAGGAAATAAAAACTAAAACATCTTTCTCACTGCTCAACACAGCCTGAGTCCTGGTGTAGACATTGCAGATTGCATCTTGAGGCCAAGGCAGTAGCACCTTCATGATTCCCTGCCTCCCGTGGGGGCTTTTCTGCAGGCAGGCTTTTATCCGATGCTCCATTTTTAGGGTACAACATAGTAAAATAGTTAGATTTGGGTTTTTAAAAAGGGACAGGTTATGAAGAAGGTTTTCTTACTCTCCACTCTGAATCTAACATTCCTTGCTCACCACAGATGGACCATACTGTCTTCTGTTAGAAGAGAGGTTTGTGGGATATATAATTTCTATAAACACTCTAGCTTCTTTATCCGATGAGCTAGAAAGGAGACATTTCATTTCCATACAAAACCCACGTGAAAGGACAAGGTCTCAGAATTCTTGATTAAGAGTTCTCCTTGGGATAAAACCCGACTGGTTGTTTAAGACACACAAACGCTGCAGATGTGAAGGCCTAGCTGTTGAAATCAGGCTTTCAGATGGAAGACCTTCAGAGGCCTATTTCTACAACTGCCACCATTTCAGACAGGAAACTCGCAGGGCTGACGAGTTGTTTGCTGGATTCTGCAAACCACATGTGGGGTGTCAACTCAGATATTAGTATGATGTTTTCAATTTACTCCTAAAATAGAAATTGTATGCTGACCTTCTAGCCTTGTACTTCTGAGATACTCTTTCTTCCATTCTTTACTGTTTTTCCTCTTTTTCTCATCTCTTTCTTTTCTCATTATTTCTTTACTCTAGAGGTGGTGTCAAGTGCTAAAATGGACAGTGAATCAGGGAAACTCTAGACCAGGCTGTTACACTAAGCAGCTATGTGGCCTGGGGCAGGTCACAGCACCTCTTTGGACCTTAGTTTCCTCATCTGTAAAATGGATCAATAGACTCTCTGTGAAGCTACCACTGTGGCTTCTGCCTCTTCTTCCCCCGACACAGTTCTCTCATAAGGTCTCATCTTCTCTTTCCAATTGTATTCTTGACTTACATCCCTCTTCTTTTTCCTCTCTCTTTTCCTTGTTCTTGTGGAACAAATGGAGGATCAGAAGTCAGAACTGGTTTTTATCTCCTTGGAGAATAATGGAGACATTTCTAAAGCCCTAAATTGATAAGATAGTCATGCCTACATGAGCAGGGTCTGCACTGCTTTGATTAGGACAGCCAGCACCATTATATCACAGGCTGGGGAGAAGCCATTGGCTGTCAAAATATGCCAGTGCATGTTATGAAAATGGACTTGGATAAGAGGGGGAGACTGACAGCTTATCTTTCCCTATGCATATCTTGCCCTTATTTATTTTCCTTCTATCAAGGGCATGGTCCCATGGTGACTTCTCAGAGGGGAGGCCGAGAGATTCCTCATTTATGCCTCTTCACTCTTCACAGGGGCCCAGCTTCTCCCTCAGTGGCATGGTGGATGATGCTGGATAAACTCGCCGGAGATTCTCTGTCCTTTCATCTGTTCTCCCAGATTATACCTTCTTTCTACTTTGTTTTTCAAAGACAAGACCACCTTAGAACATGGCTTCTTCCGAAGGAGCATTTGGCAGCTTTCTTCTAAGCCTGAGGGGGAGACTGAGAAGTGGTTTCTTCTCTTTCCTAATGCAGGTATTAAGCAGACTTAATATTCACTTACTCTGAAAAATCCCACTTCACAGAAACATTTTTTAACATGAGCCAAAGCCTTTCTCCCCTAATTCAGCACAATTGCGCCTGGTTTATATCCATTGATGTTAAATTATTTCCCATTTAATATCAATTGGAAATGGCTGATTTCCTACCCCAAACAGTACTTAATGTCAATTATGGCAGTCAGGGCAGAGCTGTTTTTCAATTAACTACAGCACTCCATTTTGTTTGCTGGCGAGTGGTGCAGGATACAAACATACAGAGCTGCCTCGTGAAATGGTGACAGAGAGGGACTTGGTATTGATTTTGCTGCCTGTTCCTGATCATTCTTTTAGGAGGTGGTAATAGAGAGAGGGTGCTTGCCATTTCCTTTCTCCCCCTGGTTTAATGAAAACCTACTCTTCATCGGAGAAAATTTTGGTGTGGTGATGACCACAACTTGTTGGGGAAAGCACAGCACTTTCACCATCAATACTCTTGCTGGACAGAGTTCATAGAGATGTGGAGGGGGATGTGGATTCACAGAGAAGATGAGACTATGATGTGAACTCTATTCCCAAAGTGGGGTATGGGTGCAGGTGTAAGGCATGAGGCTAAGATTGACAGCTAACATTTACTGAACACCTGTTGTGGGTTAGCAACTTTATGTTATTTTGAATCCTCTTAATAACCTTGTAAGAGATAGTATATGCTTGTCTCATAGGTGTCCATATCTAAGGCTGATAGGATTGTCTAATACCATACCGTAGTTTCAGCAGGTATTAAGCAGACTTAATAGTCACATTGTTATGAACTCTGAAACTAGAGTTCAAATCTAGGACTGTCTGATCCTATCTCTCGGACCAGCCCTCCTTTCTAATGAAACTGATGCTTGACAATATCCCTGGTGATTCTACGTAATCCATAGGGCAATGCTTCTTAAGATATTGGAGGATGGTTCTAGGGTGATGCTTCTTCAGATATTGGAGGATGTTGCCAGAGGGGAATGGGATTCCTGTGTCTAGGATCCAAAGGTCTATGCAGTCTTCTTTCTGTGCTGCTGCAATTCCTGTATGATGCCTTGCACTTTCCCACCTTTCTGTGTGTGAAAGGCTTTTCTCACCTCTCTGCCTGTGGTAATTCCACCCACATTTCAGGGACGAGCTTGAGTTGTCTATGAAATGCTGCTTGACTGCACTGCCCACCTTGGGCCCTCTCCACTTAACATTTTCAGCACTTCGCTCTATGATCCTTGGCTAACATTTTCCACTTATGACTCTAGAAAATTTCCCTGCAAGCAGAAACCATGCAGAGGAAAAAAACTTTGAGTTCTTTGGGGGCTAATAGGGCTGGCTGAAATCTACTTCTATGATTCCCCACCTTATTTGTTATTTGTTCAGCAAAGACTTATTACATGCCTGCTGTGTGCCAAGTATTATGCTGGGAGCTATTGATGCCAAAGAGCTTATGTCCCAGTGGAAGGAATAGACAGTAAGGGGACAGCTTCAGTGGAGGATAGTAGGTACTATGGGATTGCCCAAGACAGAAGCAGTTACCTTAATAGTATAAGCAGGGGGTAAGTAGAGGGTGGGTAAAGGAATCAGAGAATTTTCATTGGAATGGGTATCTGAATTGAGTTTTGAGGAGGTAGTTAAGCAGTAGCAGGTAGGGGACAGAGTGTTTTAGGGCAGAAGACAGCAACCACATGAATAGAGGTGACACTGGGCCTGGCAGGTTACTAAAACTCTTGAGTTTCAATTCTTCATCAATCTATAGCCTTTCCCATAGGAATAATGTAAGGATGGATAATAGCACACATTTACTGTGTTCTTATGCTCGGGCTTGCATTAGTATGAGTTCTTTATTTGTATTAACTTGAATCATCATAACAATTTTATGAGGTAGGCATTGTTATTATACTCATTTTATAGATGAGGAAATTGAGGCACAAAGCATTTAATTAACTCACCCAACATAACCAAATTAGTAAGCTGTGGAGTTGGAATGCAGAACTGGTGGTCCAGTTCCTGAGGATAACATCTTAGCCATTAATCTATGCTGTTTCAAAAATTTCATTCAGATACTGCACTGTGCATACAAAACGCACACTGAAATCATCACTGCATTCATAATTTTGCCTTGATTTCTTGGTTTCTTTGCTTGTATATTATACATTTTAAAGCCCTTTCTCTCTGTAAAGACAAGTTATTTCTCTTCAGAACAACACCTTCTGTGGTATAGGACTGTACTCTCTATACAGTTATTTTACATCCCCTCCCCCGCACACATACACTTTGGGGCCTATTTCAATTCTGTGCATAGAAAGAATACATGAAACAAAACAAAACACTGGGACAAATGCTTGTTCACATGAAAGTTGTCAGAGGATTAGGAAAAAGTGAAGCTTCTTGTTTCTAAAAATTTATTAGGCATTAGAATGCCAAAAATTTCTTAAGGGGTATTGTCAGTAGCATGTACAACTCTTTTCTTAGTTACTAAGATGGTTGGGAATGAGCTTTCTGGGAGGTTGTCTTGAGTATTCAGATTCCAGGCTAGCTCCTCACATTTTTTTTTTAAGACAGGGTTTTGCTCTGTTGCCCAGACTAGAGTACAGTGGCACAATCTCTGCTCACTGCAACCTCCATCTCCTGGGTTCAAATGATTCTCCTGTCTCAGCCTCCTGAGTAGCTGGGACTACAGGTGTACACCACTACACCCAGCTTGTTTTTGGATCTTTTGCAGAGACAGAGTTTTGTCATGTTGGCCAGGCTGGTCTCAAACTCCTGACCTCAAGTGATTCGCCCGCCTTGGCCTCCCAAAGTGCTGGGATTACAGGCATGAGCCACTGTCCCTGGCCACTCCTAACATTTTTTAAGGTAGATCAGGTGTCATACTTGCTACTTGCTAATATAAATTAAGCTTCTCTTCTTGACTGATTTATTTGGAGGAAATCTGAGATATCAGTGCATGGCTGATCCCATTGACTGAGAAATACAGTGTATTTCTCTGCTATTGCACTATTAACACTTGAAGATGTACATTTTTCTTTTTCCTTTCCTGTGTCTTCCACTGACCTACATGAGCTACTCTATATGTCACACATGTGTCTGAAATATTCAGGTTTTCGCAAAAATCTGTGGATTATTTAGTAGGAACAGTTGATGATAATTTGGATTTTCTCTGAAATTCTTATTTATTCTTAAGTAGGATTTAGTCTTTAAAACTTAAGCAATAAGAGTCACACTTAAATGTGAGTCACTTTTATTTTAGTACAAGTTTTTGAATAGCATCAACCTTAACCATGAAAAGGGAAGGAGAATGAAAGGGGCTGTTCATATGGAGGGGGCAAGGCTCCTGAGGCTCTTTATGACTTACTGAGCCTGCACGTCATTGTTTACAAAAATGGTACTGTACCAGTGATCACACTCCTGCAGCCATTTCTAGCCTAGGCAAGCAAAGCCGTTTTTGCTATTTGACATTAGGCAGTATTTACGGACATTATTCCACGCATCCTTGCGGTATTTCAGAATGTCGTGAGGATAAATATCTTCTTTCATTCAGACCAGCTCAGGGTCAATGCATAGAAGCCAGACCTTTGTACTCATTTTTACCCCACATCTGACTCCTAAGGGTTGTCCTCTGCCTTAATTGAAAACATTCTTTTCTAGGGTGTGGCTTTCAGAGTTGTGAAGAATAGGCAAAGAAGAGCTTTATGAAGAAAGGAGACGTTTTTACAGAATGCCTACTCTGTGCCTGGTACTGTGCTAGGCAGGTTTTAAACACATTTGTAGTTCCTCAGAGGAGTCCCGGTTGTCTATACCTGACCTCTGTGTCCCCTGGACTTAGTCTTTACGATAATAGGTGTGATTATGCTACATAATCCCAGGCTTTGCCAAACAAAAACGTATATTGGGCATAACTTAGGACATCAGGCCCACACTATCATATCCATCTTACAGATAAGGTGGAATGATGGTTTTACGGTCCCTGGGCAGAAATTCTCAACATTTGGCTTAGGTTTCTCTTTGGTGCCTTTAATTCCTTCCTTCCAAAGGTATCTAATCCAATTGCTAATTAAGGGAAAAAATAGAGACAGCAGATGAGCAGTGTGATTTTTTTTTCTCCTTTTGAAGCGATTTAAACCTTTGGAAGGTACACAAATATAACCGTATTATTCAAGTTAATTTACAATCCTCTCCCACTCCACCACAAGGAATTTATGAACCTGGAGGAGCTGGAAGTCCCTTAGCAAAGTAAACAAACTGTAACTCAGGGTTGCATACTTCCAAGGATCCTCTATCAGCAGGTTTTATTTTCACACCAGAGGTGAAAAGATAATTTGGTGAGCCACACTTTGTCCCATTGAGAGCAGCCAAGAGACTGCACACGTGATACGGGAAGAGAGGCTGATGGGGCAGCTGTCTACGGGTTAGCACACAGCAGCTGTCCTTGTCCTGGTGACAATAATGATGATAACAAGAGCTGGCACTTGCTGAGCCAATACCATGTGTCAGGTACCATTCAACATGTCTCAGCCTCACCAGAACCCTTGAAACAGACATTGTTATAATCTCCATTTTACAGATGAGAAAACTGAGGTTTCTAGAAGTTTGGAAGTTTGAATATTTTTCCTGGAGAAATGAAGTGAGAATACAACCTTACACAATTTATCCACACATAGGACGTTATCTGAGCGCAGAGAATGGACTCTGGTAAGGAGGGTGCAGAATTGGCTAGTGTTTTCTTTTAGAAAGGGAGAGATTTCTTGTTCTTCTTTTCCCTTTGCATTCCCCATCTTCCCCTTTCAAAGTAGAGGGTGAACACTGGACTGGCAGTCAGGAGGTCTGTGTTCTGGTCCTATCCCTTGGAGGCAACGTGTTCTTGGACAAATCTCTTCCCCCTCTTCTGACATCAGTTTACTTATTTGCAAAATGAAGGGGAGGGACAACACAAGTAGCCGATGTCTAGGACCTGTGGTCCTCGATTTCAGTGGCTGCATGATTCCATAAACCAGAGTGGTAAATCTTTCCCTTTCAACCCCTCATTCACCCTTGTGTGCCAGACAGCAATGCTTCTCTCTCAAATGTGCAAGGAACTGAAAAGAAAGCACGTTGTTTTTTTCAGTGCTGTACACCAGACGACCTTGATGTGATAGACTACAGGATCTGGTGACACTGCACACTCAGTACTATTCAACACTTTGCCTGAAAGGGAGGAAGGAATGGATTTATTGACTTGTGACTTTGACTCGGGCCTGTGTATCAGGTCTGTTATTATGTGGAATGATTAGGCTGCAGTGGCAGGGACAAGTTAAACTAGAACAACAAAGGACCTCCTTAACCTTTACCTGGACACAAGGCCATTCATAATGACTTGTATGGTTTGGAAAGCCAAGTCTGTCCCGGAGCACTCAATACTTTTGCAGCCCCAGCAAATGAGCAGGAAAGGGGAAGATGGATGGGTGAGGGAGATGAAATGTAATCCAATTCTGCATAGTCCTGTTTAGAATTCTGAGTTCAGGTCTGTGTCAAAAAACAGCCATGGCTTAGAGATCATCATCATTTTCTTTGGCTTGAAAAAGGGATTTGAAACCAGATACAATGGTTTCTCGCTGAGAAGACTTCCAACTATTTGTTATCCACTAGAGCAAATTATGCTGTTTCTGAAAGATATTTTCCCTGTTGAAGGAGCCATGTGCCTTCTATTAATGTGAAAGGAACTGGATATGTGGACCTTTCAAACATACACACACACACACACACACACACACACTCACTCACTCACACACTATCAAACACAAGGTCTCCTTGAAAACTAAAAAAGCTGTAGCCATCTCAAGCTTCTGTCACTTCTGAAGGATCCTTTCTCCTTTATCCCAGCTCCCTGGTTCAATCTGATGAGTCATGTTTTTGGCAGAATAGGTGCAGCAGCAATCATTTCAAAATCCTGGGCAGGATAGATTTTTATTCAGATACATTTTCCTAAAAATTGTAAGTTCTAATGCATCTGGTTATGACACAAGAATCAGAGAATCAGAGTATTACAGCTTGAGGAAACCTTATTCATCATCTAACCTAAAGGCAAGCCAGACTTTTCTTTAAGCCAGGTAGTAAATAATTTAGATTTTTCTTGCCAATTATTCTCTGTCACAACTGAGAATGTAGCCATAGACAATACATAACCAACGGGTGTGTCTGTATTCCAATAAAACAAGTGGCAGGCCAGAGTTGACCCATAGGCTATCCGTAGTTTGCTACATGGAGGTTACACTCCTGTCTCCTGCCTACATACAAGTTAGACTTCTCAGTTCAAGGTTAGACTCCTGATCTAACCTTGATCAAGTGATAGAGACTAAAGCCAGAGAAGTCAAGAGACTCATCTGAGCCAACTTGGCCGGCTGGCAGCAAAGCTAGGTCTGGAGACATGTAGAGGGGAATCAGACACTTAATTCTGGGGTCCCTCATCTGGAGACTGTAGTCCACTTGAACCCCTTAATATTTCAGTGCAATTTACTGTGAAAATAATTTATAACATAGAATATGAAAACCATGCTTGATTAGGAGAGGCTGTGGCTAGAGTGGGAATGAACTAAATCCTTTCCAGCACTGGGGTTCAGATTTAGGTGATCATGCCTGGAAGACTTGGGATGGGCTTGTTCTGACAGACGCCAGATTGCAGAAAAGGACAGCGGGGCTTTGTGAGAAACACCCCCCATCTGAGGCAGGCACTCATGCATACCAGCACACACATACACACATGCACAGGGAAGAAGTCTACGGGGAGTGGCCCAACGTAGCCTAGTCTCTTTATTTGGCAAAGGACAGTAATTTGGGGGCAATAAGAAGCTCTACTAAAGCCCCATTGCCCTGGTCACCTGGGGCACTCATGAACCCAAGCCATAGGAAAACTGAAAAAAATATAAACTATACCGAGTCCTCACTTAACATCATTGATAGATTCTTGGGAACTGCGAAATGACATATAAGGAAACCATTTTGTTTTTCTCATTGGCATTATAGTAAAACAATGTTGAAGGAAAAAACATTATTTGAGGACCTGCTGTACATTGTTTTGCTTAAAGCTGAAGTTTTGGAGACTCTCTTGACAATGTTAAGTGAGGACTTACTGCACTAGAAGCACGAGTCCTCCCCTCTCTGCAGGGAGATTTTATGACCCCACAAAACAGCACAGCAAAAAAGAACCTGTGTTTCTTTTCATGATGGAGACTCTGATATCTGGAAATCTGGAGTGAGGTAGTAATGAAGAACCAGCTGGAATCAGCTAAGAAAGTGGGTGTCAAGGGTGATAGAGGTGATAGGTGGGTCAGTGCGACCACCTAGGTGTCAGGTTGGCCACTGTGCAGACATTTGCAGAAGCATGAAACACAGAAGATCCGATGACAGATTATAATAGTGCACAGGGGCAGTGGCAGAGAGAAGAGACAGCACAAAGTGTTGGGGAGATCTATAGTGAGTTGGCATCAGTGTGTTACAGGCTCAAGCCAAGCGTCAGTGACATGGTGAGTCAGTGTCCTTGACATAGGTGTGGGTGACCCTAGAGAAACAGAGCTCGCCTGAGAGGGGGAGTGAAACTAATACCTGTTTATAACAGCAGTTATAGTTTCTGGGCATCTACTCTATGTCAAAAGCCATGCTATCTGCCTTTTAGGTGTTATTTAATCCATACAACAACGCTGCAAAGTAGTACTGTTATTATCTTCTGAGCCCCCTCCTACCATGCTAACATTATAGGCTAACAGTGGCCTATAATGTAAGGCATTTCTTTCACATTCCCATTATGTGGGGGCTGCAGGTTGGCTGCAGCTCTGCTCCAAGCTGAAAGTCAACTATAGGTCCATTCATGGGCTTTCTCATCCTGGGACCCTGGCTAAAGGAGCCATCCTTATGAATGGAACTATGAGTCCATAGTTCCACCTATGAACTTACAGAGGAACAGTACAAGAAAAATGTGGACCATGGACTCATGGTGGAAAAATGCAAGGAAAACATAAGACCAGTTGAACTTTGTAATAACTTTTAAACACACACACATTTAGATACACACACATATATTTACTGAATCATTTGAAAGTAAGTTGCAGATATCATGACACTTCACTCTAAATACTTCTGAATGTACCTCCTAAAAATGAGAAGCTTCTTTTAAATGATCATATTACCATTACTATACCTTAGAATAAATCCTTAAACTTCCAAGGTGTCATTTTTAGCTAGTTAAATTTTGGTACCAGGATTCAATGAAGGTTTATGCATTATATTTGGTTATGATGTTTCTTTAGATTTCTGTAACTGAGAAAAGTCCAGTGGTACTCCTAGTATGTATGTCTCTCTCTCTCTCTCTCTCTCTCTCTCCCTCTGTGTGTGTATGTATTTTTTTTTTTTTTTTTTTGAGACAGGATCTTATACTGTATCCCAGGCTGGAATGCTGTGGTGCCATCATAGCTCACCACAGCCTCCAACTTCTGGGCTCAAGTGATCCTCCCACCTGAGCATCCTGAGTGGCTGGGACTACACGCACATACCATCATGCCTGGCTAATTAAAAAAGTTTTTTCTATAAAGACAAGTTCTCACCACATTGCCCAGGTTGGTCTCAAATTACTGGTTTCAGGCAATCCTCCCATCTTGGTCTCCCAAAGTGCTGGGTTTACAGGGATGAGCCACCAGGCCTGGCTCAGTTTTTTCTTTCTTAATAGTAGTGATTTTTAAAAGAGAAAGAGAGAATAGGATAGCTGTGTTATAGATTGTCCCATGATCTGGATATTGTTTGGCCATTTTCTCTTGGTGTCATTTACTTTGTGCCTCTGTCCCCTGTATTTGTAACTAACTGGAAGTTAGCTCGAAAGGCCTGGCAGAATTCTTATTAGACGTTAATGGCAAGAATACTTTACAGGAGTGCTGCATGCTTGATATTTCTTCTCACAAGTAGGCACATGGATCAGGCTGTCCTACTGTCAGTTATCTTAAGTTTGATCATTTGTCTAAGGCGCTGAGTATAAGCACTCTCCGTGACTGGTTATGTTTATCCCTTTGTGATTTGGGATGGTGCTTTGAATTCTGGTGAATATTTGTTCTTCATAAGCCTTTCACCTAATGGTTTTAGCATTCATTGGCAATCCTGGTCTGAATCTACTATTTCACTAAGTGTGTGCAATATCACTCACTAATGAAGATAAACTGCAATTCTCCTAAACAAGCTAGGTGAGTACACCGTTTTTTTTTCCTCTTTACTAATCATGTTTCAGAGGGAGACGTTGGCCAAGTCACCTCCAACACTGGCAAACACAATTTACTTTTGTTTGCTTCATCTTTTTTGTTTGTATCACTATGAACTCACAGATTTTAATTTACTCACCATGCTTTAATACGTTATAGTAGTTTTTTTGATGTACGTGCAATCCCAAACTTGGCCAGTGGAAGTCCCTCTGAGTGGATACTTGTGTTCTTTTCACTCAGTTTATTTTTACAGTGCTTCTTTTCTTTTTGTTACAATAAGA
Organism: Ateles fusciceps; assembly: GCA_036589455.1. Classification (NCBI taxonomy): domain Eukaryota; kingdom Metazoa; phylum Chordata; class Mammalia; order Primates; family Atelidae; genus Ateles; species Ateles fusciceps. The sequence continues at coordinate 28,718,159 of JAZHEH010003205.1, read as the reverse complement.
TGTTCCAGGCTCACCTTGTATTTTCCCTGCCTTCGACCTGGAAATAGTATTTTCACTAAGGAAATCTGGTTCTGTTTGTAAAGAGTGGGTTTCCTAAGTAGATCTAGGCTCTAGGGATGTTCATCCTTTGAGGCATCATTGCTTTTCAGGCCTGTCCATGGATCTAGCTAGCTAGCTAGCTGTATCATTCAGATGTAACCTTGTAAGTTTTTAATTAATTTATTTGATTTCATTTATGTCATTCTTTTATTCTTATATTAAAAATATTGGTTCCTAATAACATTAACATACTTATTTGCTGAATCCTACAATCTAGCTAATATAGCTTCCAAATTAGTCTCAATTGTCATTTGATGGGCACATTGGCATATCCAAATTCCCATCACTCCATAAAGTTATTCCAAAATGAAGTGTTACTGGTCTATGAAATAATATTAATTATATCTAGCAAATAGGGTTGATGCAAGAGTTAAGTCAGTTTCTACAAAGTGCCCATGATAATACCTAGCATATTGTAAAATGTGAAATAAGTATCTGATATTTTTGTTAACATTAAAAATAACCTAATATGCAAAATGACTAGATGTCCTCAAGCTTATGCATTTTACACTGTTGGAGTGGAAGAGAACTACCCCAATTTGAACATGATTTATTATACAAAACACAAAGTACAACAGACAAAGAAGGCAGCTGTCCTCTTATTCAGAGTAGTACGTTTCTTCCTGGAAAATCTCCTAATTTTTTCCAAGAGGGAGCAACAGATTAACATCAATGAATTCCATGAGGGAAGGGAAGTTTTGAGAAATAGAAGTGGGTGGTACCTTTGAGATGTGAAAACTAATAGGTGAGGGTGAGAGGGAGTCAATAAATAGATAAGCCAACTAAAATGTGCAACAGTGTGAGGTTATTTAGTGTGAGGAACAAACAGCTTCACATTATTTCATAGCCACCCCTACTACTGAGATTGAGTTTCCCAAAGAAAGTTAGAGAGAACCATAGCAAAGGCTGATATCTGAGAACAGTAGGAATTAATTAGAAACAAATGACTCTCAACGTTTGATTCTGCATACGAAAGGTTTTATTTCTGGCGGTCACTTGATGATTCCTATTTTGTAACTGTGGGAATATGGCTGGACCAAGAGGGGTTCCTATAGCCAGTCTAAAGAGTATGGGAGTGCCTGAGCACATTTGTCAAACAGATTGGAATCTGTCCCAGGCACTACAGGATAGTGGCTAGGAGAAATAGCTTCAGAGTCAGACTTCCTGGGGTGAATCTCACTTTTTCCACTGTTAGCCATGTGACCTTAGGCTAAGTACTTATCTGTGCCTCAGTTTCCTCATCTGTAAACAGGGATAATAATATTTTCCTCATGGCATTATTGTGAAGTTGAAAATGTTTAAACTATGCACAGTACATAAATTCAGTAAGCAGTAGTTCAATGAATAGTGTCGTTACCAATTCCTCCATTACTATATAAGTAAGAGGTAACTCATTTTTGTGCCCAACCCTGAAAGAACAACATTATCTACCAGGGATAAGTCTCTGTGAATATCCAGGAATGAGCATCTTTCCTCCTGTTACAGCCCAAGATGGTAGGGGAAGATGTAGAGCAGCTCAAGCTGGAGAGATCCGGTCAGTCAAAGTCGAGGTGGGAGAAGAGAGGTGGTAATGAGGGATGCTCACAGAACCCAAGCAAGAGGCGTGCGGACATCATGGTGTGTGCAGCCAGGTGAATCACTGAAGAGCATCACAAGGACACCTGGTCCAGTGGGTTGAGATTGAGACCAATGGGTTCATTGTTGAGGTTGAAGGCAAGGAACTGAGCAGAGATAGGTTGAAAAAGAGTCAGGCAAGCCAAGATGTGGTGGTGAACACAGATCACGACCACAGGTAGACTGTGGTTTGGCCAGCTGTCTTTCCAGGAAATTGAACCAGAAAAGCTAGAGGTCATTTTTGACAACCCATCACCCCGTATATTCAATCCTTGCTCTTACCTCTCAAAGCATTTAGTTTTTTCTTCATTTCTACCTTCAGCTTCACCCTTCACTAACCCAAGTCATCTTTTGCTTGGGCTGGAAAAGAGACCCTGTACTGATTTCTCTGCTTTTATACTGCTTCCTTCCTTTCTTTTTTTATCATCCTGCAGCCAGAGAGACTTTTTAAAAAACCAATACGATCATGTGTCAGCTCAAAAACCTTTTTATGGTTCTTAGGACAAAACTGAAATTCCTTACTGAGTGTGGCCAAACTCCACATGTCCTACTGCCATGTCTTCTGCCAGGGTCTCTGTGCTGTGCTGTGGCATCACTGGCCTGCCTTCAGTCCCTAGTGCCCACCACAATGCACCTAGCTCTTGTGACTGCCATTGCCTCTGCCTGGGTCATTCTTCCCCCCTCCTTTGATCTACCTGACAGTCAAGCATCTCTAGAGCAGGTCCCAATCACAAGTCAAGGCTCTCCTGAGCAGGTCAATCCTCCCTTTCTGTTTAGGCCCTTGTAGAGCACCATCAATTTCTCTGTTGTGGCACTTACAAAGTTGAAATACCTTATTTACTTGCAATTAATGGGTTAATAAGCTCTATGAAAGCAAGAATCATGTTTTCATTTGCCCAGCATTATATCTCTAGAGTATAATATGCTGTTCAGAATATACTAGGCACCCAATAAGTATTCATTGAATGACTGAATGCATGCATGCATGAATGAATGGGCACATTAATGAACAGGAGAGACTAAAGCAGAGTCAGGTGTGGGATTGTATACCAGTACTGGCTCATCAGGAGGCATCAACAGCTGAGTCCTCTTATCTGAACATGGCTCAGATTTTCCCTAAACAGACCCATCCCTTGGGCTGACCCCTCAAGTCAGGAGGGGTCTTCATTCTTCTACAAGGTTCAGGAGTGTAGAGGCTGCATTCTGGTTGGTTCATCTCTGCAACCTCAGTGCAGTGCATTGCATTTAGTGGACACTGAGAGTTTTTCCCTGAGTCACTGAAGTGCTGCCTGGGGGAGAAGCAATTTCCCACATTCTCATCTTCTCTACCATTTTACTGTTATGCAGTTGGGCTGAGATGTCTGGTATCCACTGAGGTTGGTATAGGACCTCTCCTTGGGAGAGGAACCTGAACACTGTATTTTGATGTTTTAGGCCATTCATGATCACAGGTTTAGCCCCTCTCCATCCCACCCCTGCCATGTTATGACACGCCAAACCCAAGCTCTCTTGAAATTGGACCAGGGTTGCTGTCATTCCCCTAAGATGCTAAACTTGGTAAGGAATTATCCCCTCCAAGGCCTGGGTGTACCTCTGTTTCCTCAGTGACTCTGAGGAAGTGGCATTTCTGGAAAGGATAGAGCCAGATCCCGGTTTCCTGGCAGCCAGAAATGGAGGGAGAGTGTGAGCTGAACCTTATACTTTCTCCCAGCACTTTACAAACATCTCATTCTTTATTTCTCTCCGACAACATGTGATGACCCTTTGGCAAGTCCTTAGTGCTAAATTTCCTTTTTATGGAAGCATCAGTAAAACTCGAGGACCTTTGATAGGCAGTGCTGGGCTGTTGTGTGGATGTAAATCACCTGGGCATTGTCTGGATACGGTCGACGGATTTCTAGGTTCGGTGAAACTTCTCTTTCCCAAATAAATCAAATTCTGACCTATGAAGGTCTAGGCTAGCAAACACTTCCAAAGCCGCTGAATTTGGGCTGAGGTTGGAGCTTGTCCTGTTGGGGTGGTGGGCACAGATTTTGTGGTCAGCATGAAGGGAAAATGTACTAAGGTAGAGTTTTGTACATTTCCCATGTGCCTGAGGATTTTGGAAATTTTTACCCTTGGTTCTTTAAATGAAACAAGAGGGAAAGCATGCATAAAGGAAGCTGAGGAGGTCTTGGAATGATCGTGAAAAATTTGACCCAAGTTTTGTGTGGGAGAAGTGAAGAGAGAGAGAGAGAGAGAGAGAGAGAGAGAGAGAGTGTGTGTGTGTGTGTGTGTGTGTGTGTGTAAAACGCTAAACTCTGTGACTTCTTGTTGAAGTTTCTCCATAGCCAGAAAGAAAAAGAAATTACTATAGCTAGACCTTTATAAGGCATTTGTATGTGGAATGGTATTGAGAAGATCTGCCTTTAGAAGGACTTGGAATTTTAGCATTGCCCCTAAAGTGTCGGTTATCTCATTGTGATTGAAGGTACCTTGAGAGTCAGAGGGACCTGTGTATTTGCTTTTAGACTTTGTATATCATTTCAAATGGTATATTATTTCTACTTATAACCCAAGTTCCCAAGAGTCTGTTAACTACAGAGGTCCTAAACAGAAACTTTAAAGGGGCCCAGGGCATCCAGAATGGGTAATTTAGGAAGACATCCACCCTACCTCTTACCTACAGGAGAATTATCACAAATGGAAATGAGCGTTCAGCCTCCCTGAAACCAGGTATCAGTCAGGTGGAGGACTGCCTGCTCGAGGTAGCACTGACACTCACAAATGGCCCAGTTATCACAGAATAGCATATTGCCATTAACAACTGATTATACACATTATTGGGTAGCTCATAGCTAATGGGACCTGTCACAAGATCTCAGAAGACTGGGCTTATGATCTGCTGATAAATAGATACGTGGTACACATGGGTCAGTCATTTCCTTGTTAAGGAGAAAGGGGGAAATGAAGTGACAGCCTCAGCAGATCCACATAAACTGTGCTACGTGCCTGGCTGGAGTCTGGCATCAGGACATGAGCCTGGGGATGGCCCGAGGTGCAGCAGGACCTGTCCCCATTCTGGTCCTGCAAATACAAAGGGTGGATATGGATGAGGCAATGCCAGGGAGATTTTTTTTTAAGTGCATTGGAACTTCTGCATTCCAAAGGAAACTGTTCTCCTAGCACTTCCCTTGGGAGGCTGGGGACTCTTTCTAGAGGTGCTGTCTTTGTTCTTGCAATTCCTCTGTGGGATTTCCTGAGGGAGTGGTGTATTATTTTTGAGTGTCCTCAGTTGTGTCAAATCTTTGAAAAAGTAATTTGGAAATGTGAACTAAATAAGGCTGGGAGTGTTACTGTTGACTAGTACTGTGAAATTTAAACCGTGGTTGATGTCTACTGCCCATCCTGATCCAATTATCCAAGGTCATAGCAACGTAGGTCTGAGGTGTGCCACAAATGCAGGTGTGTGACATTATTTTATTTAAATCAATTAAGTCCGATCTATCTCAGGTTGATGAGAAATGCTACCTCACTCTTTCGGTAGGGGGTGGGGGTGAAGACAGCTCTGGAGGCCCTCTGATATCAGTCCACTCTGGGCACTGCTCACCCTAATCTGCATTGGTTCCTTGAACTTGTGGATGCAGTGCTTCAGCACCATTCTTTTGCCAAGGCAGAGAGCCTTCCTGTCTAGGCTCAGCCTCTTTAATTTCATTATGCCGACACCCAGCCAGAGGCCTATGGCCTCTGCATGGCATTGCAATAGAGCCCTGGATTCTCACTTCTCTCTAAACCTACAGGCCACCTTCTCAGTCTCGGGGAATCTCCAAATTCAAAGGCATTTTTTTTTCTTTCCCTGTGCTTCAAGGAGTGCAAACTTTTGGAAGAAAAATCCTGGTAGGGACTTCTGTGAAGGCAACTTCTACTTTCAACCATTAAAATCCTCCACTAAAGTGAGGAAGGCAAAGGACTTGGCTACTCGCTGGGAACCAAGGAGGGGGAAGTACAGTTAGAACAAAACATATAATAACATCGCAGCACATTATGCGGCTGTGATAGTGATGGTGATGACATGATGATGATAAGAATGATGATCTATGCTGGCTTATTGCTTTCCAGTTTCAAACTAGTACCTGGTGTGGTGATTTCCACTGTAAGTCAGGAAGATAGGATAGTAAGCCAAAAGGAAAGGGAAACTCAGAGAAGTTTCTTGAGTTGGTCAAGGTCACACAGCAAGTGAGTAACCACAAGGCCTCATTTGTGGGTCCAGCATTATCTTCTTTGAAGGAGATCACATGTTGCTCTTTCCCATTTGGAATGCCAGAGTCTTCCAGGGGAAAGTGACTTCAAGTCACTCAGAGATAATCTGATCCAGGACACCCAGGGATGTTAGCAGAGGGGACCCTGAGGCTGGCTACAGCCCTGCAAAGTCTTTCCGCTCTCTGGGCAGGAGGGGTAGCTCTTAGGTCGGACAGAATTTGACTCCCTGCCATAGGAGATGGGTCCTCCTAGAAGGGAAAGAAAGTTTATTTTGGTGATACTTTTTCCTCTGCGTGAGTCTTCCTAAATCTCTACTATTTTTTTCCCCTTATACCAGGACTAGTTGTTTACCTAATTATTCTACCAGTGAAAGTGGTTAAGGGTTGGACAGAGGAAGCAGAAAAAGACTGCACTAGAAGGAAAGAGAAATATTCTATTTTTCCAGGGAGACACAGATTTATTTCAGTTTTAGTAGCTCTTATTCAAATTCATCAGAAGTAATTAATGAAAACTAGAAGAAGGCACGCGCACACACACACACACACACACACACACACACACACACACACACTCTCCTTCCTAGGATTTTTCATTCTTACTTGAGTTATGTTGAGCTGTTTGGTCTATTGGTTCAGTACCCCAAGCCTAGTGCAGTATTGTCATCCCTTGCTTTACAACACAGTCATTATATCCCTAAACCACATTGTGATACACAGTGCCTTCTGTTCACGACTCCCAAACTCCCACTCCATATATCACCTGCCATAAAACCCATCAAACTGCTGCTACTAAAATGGTGCACAGTGGTCTAAGCAGGAGCCAGGCAAATTGTGTGCTACCCTACTGTGGTTAATGAGAGTGAAAATGTGGTTAGGATTTTATTCAGGCGATGTTCATTTGCAGGGCCATTGTAGTGAGATGGCAAAGAAAGATTCTTTTGTTAAGTTGAGTGACAATATATTTTCTATTGTATGGAGTGGCTCAGTGCAGTTTGCCAAGTTATTTGTCAATTGTAAATAAGTCAAACTGTGACCTTGAACGACTAGATTTTGATTACTTAGGGTTCTTGAAAACTAATTAATATACTGAGGTTGTTATATTGAGTATCGGAAACCTGTTGCCAGATTTTAAAGTACAGTAGTGCAATTTGACATTAACAAAGACAAAGTTAAAATAAAATGTCCCTTTTCTGTATAATAGGTACAATTTATTGTATCTTCAGCCTGAGGATTTTTTTTAAAGGAGATGGAGGAAAGGAAAAAGGGCATTGTACCTTTTGAATTCTTTGCATTCTCCTGAAACTTGCACATACGCAGAAAATTCATAGCAATATCTGTAACCATCAATGAGTCACTGAAAGATTTGTGAGGAACTTCATTCAAAAATAATAAGAGCAATTAAACATGGCTTTGCTCTTTAAATAAGATTAATTCTAAGAAATTCTCACCCCTCCCCATACCCTTTCCTCATTTCCAACTCAAGAGCCAAGACATGTTTATCACAGAGACAGGATTTCTTAAAATAATGCAATAAATACAGGTATCTTACTCAAGGAAAAATAACATAAACTCCTCTCTTGTTAATCCATGACCTACCTATTGCCCCACAGCTCTTTCCTTCCCCCTCGAAATAACTGAATGTATGGCATGGAAGACATTTACTGCTAATGATATTAGAAATTTTTTTTCCACTAGCCTTGGTCCACTAGTGAAAACTTTGAAGAAAAATGAACATGGTGTATGTACAGCATGTCTAATCTCATTAACTCATTAATTCATCACTGAGAGTTGAGCATCCCCAGAGCCCACCCTAGGCAATGTCATGGAAACAGAGCTTATCCCTGGCATGCTCCTGCCTCTCTATATTGATCTTCTCCAGCTTCCCCCAAGACGGTTGGGGTCCTGGAGCTGCCCCTCCAGTAGCATTATTGTTGCCAAAGCTAGCTTGGGCACCCCACAGAACCCTGGGTTCTCTGCTTGTATGTTATTCATTTGGTACACACGGAAATGCTAAGAAGTAATTTCCAGAGTATTTTCCACTTTGCAGATTAAAAGAAAAGAGAGAATCTTATAGAGATTAAGTAATTTTCCCAAGGTCAGTTAGGTAGGAAGAGGCAGGACCTATTATTCCTTCTGCCCTTTGTTCTAGACCTCTCTCTTCTTCCTGATCACCTTCTCTGGGGGTTCTCTCTTACCTCATCCTCTTTCCCAGAGTAGTGCTCTTCCTGAGAATTCCATGCTATGGCCACATCAGAGAAATCACTGGGAAGGAGGCACTACAGCCACTTCATAGGTATTGCATGCTGGCCCTGTCTGCAATGAACAGGTTCCTTAGAGGAGGACCATCCTCCCTCTGTGTTCATATCTCAGCAGCCCTAATGATGGAAGGAAGTAGAGCCAGTATTTTCAGAAAGGACTAAATAGAGACTGAAAGAAATGTCCCATCCACAAAGCTTTTGTGGATGATACTGGTACATTCTATGTATTTTCAGGAGGCTTTATTCATCAACCCTAGTACTGCACCATCGTAAGGCTGAGGCAAACAAATCAATCAGATAAACACAAAAGGGGAAATATAATTCTCTGTGGAATGACCACAGGCGATGGGGCAGAGTTTTCAGATTGGACCCCTCTGTGATCTGCTTGATTTCTTTAGGGAAAGTCTGATTTCAATTGAGTCATATTGCTTTAAAAAAATTCCAACTCCAGGCAGTGCCACATAAAGGAAATGAAACTATAAAAAGTGCATTAAGGTAAGGATAGGGATCTCAGTTACTGGCCCAGAAACAAATCAAAATCAAAGTTGAGAACAGAACCCATATGTTGCTCTTGTCAGAGATTACAGATGCCACCAGTATTTACAATTGCTTGATATAAAACAGTCTACCTTGCAATGGATGCTGACGTCATTAGCACAGCACTTATGACTTGGGGATCTCCAAGTGCTTTATAGTACTTTTTAAGCATTCCTTGCTTTTCCAGTTTTTGTGGAAAATCAGAAAAATAGAAAGTACCATGATCCATGCCACATGGATAGGAACACTCCAATTGGAAAGGGATTCTAACCATGAAAGCTTAGTGATGATTTGGATGTTAGCAAGGGGTATTCTTGGCTCTAGAAAGGCTTGGATATATTCTCTCCTTGACTCAGCTGTCCCACACTTTGTAATTTACATTTCTGGCATTAGAGATCTACATTAAGATAGGCAGTTGGGTAAAGATGACTATTAATATTCTGGCCTTGGTGGTGCCGCTAATGAGCTATATGACCTTGGGCAAGCCACTCATCCCTCTCTCTCATGCCTGCTGTCCAACGATATTTTGAAGATCAAGCAAAAAAATAATGTGAACAAACTCAGTAAAGTACAGAGCACAAAATGATTGCATTAGCATTGTATAGGTGAAAAACAAAAAGTCATAATTTAAAAAGTTAGGTTGAGAATGGGCCACAGTGTTTCACATGCATGTAAATGTAATATCAAATTTAATACAGGTACAGTTGTACCCTTCCTAATTATTTCTTACACCTGGATGTGGCCCATGGGAGAATGCTCTCAGAGGCCATGCATTTAGGGTCTTGTATATTTTCAGGTTTCCTTATTAAGTAGAAACCAGAAGCCCTTTTATGTCTCCATGGGGACACCTCCAGAGCTTGTATCAGCAAAAAAGAAACCATAAGCTGAGGTGTTGGGGTGAGGACAGAAAGCCTGAAGGGGCTCAACCCCAGAGAAATGGGAGCCCATTCCATCCGGCTGGTCTGGTGTGCTGCTGTGGTCTTCTCCAAGGCATGGAACATTCGTTATGTTTAAAAGGAGCTTTGCCTTTTAAAGGAAAAAAGAGTTTAGAGGTGCGTGTGCATATGTGTGTGCATGCATGCATGTGTGCCTGTGCAGGGATGCATGTGTATGTGTGCATGCTATGTTTATATATATGCTCTTGATCAAAAAGTTTTGAGTCTCTCCCATTAGAAGTGGGAAAAAGTAGCTGAAAGGGAGAAGGAAGAATAGAATGTCTTTTCTAGCTAAAAAACAATTGTTAGCTTATAGACATTAATTGAACATCTGAAGACAAAGGTTTGGCATGGCTATGTTTTTTATTCTCAATTGCTAATTTTTTTTCAGACTCACCACATCATTTATAGCTAACTCACCAAGATTTTGTCTAGTTTTGAGCTGGATGCTTTGGGGTTAGGTAAAAAGCCTGAGCTATGGTTACTGACCTGGAGAAACTTATGAAATGGTCAAAGGGGAGATATTTATTTTAAAAAAGAGGCAGAGTGCAAAGAGGATTTGCAATTAAGTGCTACATCAAGTGGCAAAGGCACCTAACTTTGGGGCTTCAGAGAAAGGAGAATTCCAGTTTTCTAGGTGGTCGACATTGAAGCTTGGGGTAGGGAGGCCTCCTGGAAGTGGTGGAGATGTGTGGGCAGAATTTGGAGAGACTCACCTCTCTAAACACCTGGGCTTTGCAAGCCTGAGACCAGCAGAGGGAGTAGAAGGTAATAAACAGCTTTGGTTTGAGTTGACTGTGATCTTTTGAGCTCAGAGAAAACAAGGCAGTGAGCAAGAGTGTGTCATCCACGACTGTCTTATCCTCCCTTGCTTATCCCTGACGCCATTTAAAAGCCCACTGTGTCTTGCTCCTCTGCCTCATTTACAAAATTTGTTTCATGGTTAAATGCAGAAACAAACCCGAAACCAAACTAACGAAAAGAGCCCACAAGTGAGCAAATAAAAACTAGACAAGGAAAACACAGTAAGATTAAATTCTTAATTATTCTGTCAAACAACTTCAGTTCTTTGGCCTCTCAATTCTTTGGATAATCAGGCAATGTGAGGAGCTCACAGAATACTATAGCTCAGAGACTTATCACTTTAATATTTTCTATGCCTTGGGAAATGGGTTATTTAACAAAATTTAGCAAATCAATGACTGTTGGAAAGGTGATTTGGAGGGAATTAATGCGATCTTTACAAGGCCTCAGTGGTGAAACATGCATTTAAAAAGGCTGAAGCCTTATGTTTGTTCTCTGCAGAACTTTAAGTTTCTAGAAGTTTGGTCAAATATGGCCATGGTTCTGTTCAAGTGAGGCTCTTGCTTTACTGAGCTGGCTCTGCCTGGCTTTCCAGAGCCCACCTCATGGGTCTCCCATTAGTTCATCGAAAAACAACACAACTCTGGCTACCTTAGGGCCTTTGCACATGCTATTTCCATTGGCAGCCCCAGTCTCCATCTCTTCCCCAAACTTTCCTTTGTCTAGTGAATTCTAACTCAGTGATTCAGCATTCCCCTCCCAAATCAGGCCTCACTGTTTCAGAAAGTCGTTCACAACCTGCAGACTGCCTGCCATACAGTGTCAAGGCACTTTGCATTTTTTATTTACAGTACTCAACAAAGTTTGCAATCACATGTGTATTTTTATGATGGTTCCACTCACCATTCTTTATCTTATGTGGCTGAAAGCTCCAGGGGTTAGGGACTCTGTCCTTTTTACATACCACTGTGTCCTCAGCATGAAGTATAATGTCCGGTCCCTAATAAAGCTCAATAACTAATCATTTGGTGAAAAAAAATACAGACTTAGTGAATAATTATCAACTGCTAATAGCAGACGTTATAGTTTGCTAAGAGATATGAGAGTAAAGAGAATTGAGACTTGAGAGAGGACAATAGGCAGAAGAGCCTTGACAAAGACTGACTTTTGAAGGAGAGGCATGGAATAAGGAGGAGAGTGTGAAGGCTAGATGTGAAACTGGCATAGCGGTGGCTGAGGGTCATGTGGACACGCTTGACAGAAAATGTGGGGGCACACCTGAGGTAGGTGGAAGCACCAGTCATTGCTCGATGTATCATGATCTAAAGAATGCTGCTGATGGAGCCAGTTATTCTCCATTTGCTTCCCAACCCAACCCCGAATCCATACTACATCCTTTATACCCTGCTCTGGGTCCCAGGAGGCTGACCCTGGCTCCAGCGTGGATTTGGCCAATGGAATATGCTGGCAGGGACTAGAACTAAGGAGCAAAGGGAAGGTGGATGTTCTCACCTCCCCCGCTTCCTTGAGCACACACCTCTGAAGGCAGTAGCATCTCTGCATCACTCCAGCTCCTGTTTCCTGGTCCCTCTCCCCTTGGTGCAGCTCTCTCTGGTCTCAGGACACTGCTTCCTACCCCTGTTCCATCAGGCCTGGGGCCTCCGCTAACCCCGAGTCTCCATGTGCTTCTCTGCCCATTCCTCCTCCCTTGTTTGTTTCCCTGACTCTACTCACTCCTCTGTTAGCAGCCTCTTCATTAAAGTCTGTTCATTTGGATCATCTGGAGACAACTCTGTTCCTGCTGGGACCCTGACTTGCTTTCACTTCCTTTCTCCAGGTGACAGTATGTATTAATGTGCTGCATTTGGTACAACGCTAGGCACCAGTACTACCTGCCAACAGGCAACATGATTAAAACTGGCCGTTTGTGAGGCTCCATACTAGAAACATCCTCTTTATTTCTGGGTAGCACTTTGGCTGTTTGGAATTCTTGGCTCTGTCCATGGAGGGAAAGGCATCTCTTTCCCCTTCTTCTATTGCACATGCAACGGCTATACTGTTAACAACCTGATCCCAAACCTAAACTCTCAGTCTAAAGAGATCTGACATGGAAACCCCAAACTGACAAGGGCATGGAGAATAGAACCATTAGCAGGTAAGAGTGCTTATTAGACTTACAGTCTGCAAAATTCAGGTCACCCCAATTTTTTGAACTGAATTACTGCACTGGCTGCCTCAATTCCCTAATTTATTTTGCTGGTGTATAGCCTGGGTCTTTACCCTTTTTTACCCTCACCCCCTCACCCCTACTCACACACACAAAAAAAGTACAGCAAAGTAGAACAGGAGGAGTGCAGGTGCAAGAAATTCTCTCCTGGTTCCACTCCTATTTTGATGTTACTGGCTAGTTAGATTTTTCACCCTAGACATATTGAACATGTACCCCTCGATCTATAAAATGTCCAATTAAGAAACCAAATGAAAGTGTTCAGAAACCAACTCAAGTTACATAGATGCATCATAGAAGGATTTAAAAAATAGAACACAATAATTTAAATATGTTTTTAAACTTATGGCATCATATTTCTCCTGACACTCCCCGAACCACCCCCCTGCCAGAAACTCAGAGCAGGAAAATACTAAGAATGAGTTTTCTAAATTAGGAATTGAAAAATGACCCATTTACTGAAAATCAAATGTGGTCTCTCTCACGTTTTGCAAGTACCTGAAGGAGACAGATATACAGAGGCCTCATTTTAGAATCTGCCAAGGGAAGGGTCAATGCTTGATCTGCAGAGTCCTGCTCACTAAGGAAACTTTTCCTTGCCGGATGGAAGGAGAGAACAGAAGACACAGAGCCCTGGATTGTGTCTTCACTTGGACATAATGGGATGAGGCTGGGATGTCACCCTGAACTCAGACCTGAAGGAAAGGAAACATCCTGTTGGAGATTTAAGGTAGACAGAAAACCTGATTATACTCATTCTGATTTTAGTTTCCTTCAAAAATTTAAAAAACAACACATTACACAACTTGTACTTTTCTGTGAATAGACTCATTCTCTTTGTTTTGCGGCTTCAGTTATTGTTTCTCTCACATTCTGAATAGGAAATCTTATTCAGAGGCCAATGCTCACAGTCGCAAGACTTCAGAGGAGAGCTGAAGTGGCCACCTGCTGCACTGCCTGCGTGCATACCCTCCTGTTTGCTGATTCTATGAACAAAGATAAATATAAAGCCAGACATGGTGGCATGTGCCTGTAGTCCTAGCTACTTGGGAGGCAGAGGTGGGAGGATCCCTTGAGGCTAAGAGTTTGAGGTTGCTGTGAGGTATGATCATGCCTATGAATAGCCATTGCATTCCTGCATTCCAGCCTGGGCAACACAGCGAGATCATGTCTCTAAAAAGCAATGTATATAAAAATATCTGGATCATACTTAAGTCAAGCCTTTGATCATTTTCCTTAGTCAATTTCTCTCTCTAATTTTTTCAGGAGGTATATGGCTAAAGAAAAAAAAATCAGGCTTTTTACTATTGGTCTTGTGTTAATTGCCACATGTAAGGGACCATTTATAGGGCTGATTTATAATTATAATATAAGTATGTTGACTATGGTTCACAACAGAAATTCACTTAAGTAGGAATTCCAAGCCTTACTGTGTTGGTACTCTAGGGTGGCTAGACTCCCTTCAAGGAAAATCAAGAGATGTTCAAAATAACTGTTTTTAAATTCAATTTTATTTTAAACATACAAGCCAATGAGTTGTAGTAACCTGAGAGTCAGAAGAATAGCTGCATTTATGCCACAAGCTTGTTGTGGAAATTGAGGCAGATCCCATAACTCTTCCTCTCTGTGAGATGAGATGTTTGGACTCGGTGCCTCTGTGTTGCCCAACTGCAGAGGACACTACCTGTACTGTAATCTACATGATGCTCTAGGGAAGCCCCATTTCCATAGACCACAGTGAGAATGGTGTCCCCTGAAGTGGCTCACTGCTGAGGTCCAGGTTCAACCTCTAAATCAGTAAGTACCTATTGATTACCCATTATGTGCCCCCAAACAGTGAGTTACTTGGAAGGCAAAAGGCCTAGTGCAAGCATTAAGAGGGAGGACACCTAACTGGGAGTGAAAATTATTCCACTTATAAGTTGATGGACTTGTTTCATAAGCATGTGTTAAGAATCCGCTAAGTGCCAAACACTGTACCAGGCTCATCCATATATCGATCTTCTAAACTTAGCTTAAACGTGACTCCCTTCATGAAGAACCAATCCCCTCTCTCCAGAACTCACAAGCTAGTGGAGAAGATGGGTACATGGACAAATAAACAGAAACTTGTGATAAGTTCCAAGGTAGTGCTATGAGCCTGAGACCCGGTAAAATCTAGCCAGGAGATTTTTGGATTATCTGATATTTTATACTAGTCATATTTCTCTTCTCTGTTGATGAGTCATTGAGATGTCAATGCACGTCAACTAGTATTTACTGAGTAGGGAAAGCACTGTTGAGAATGCAAAGCTGGGTGATGTGAAGTATGTTGTTAAGGATTAGAAAAGTCAGAGAAAATTTTTAAATAACACAAATGAACTTTGTCAAGAGCTTAACAATGTGCTGTAGGACTCTGAGACAGGGAGAGAGAGGAGAGAGAGATGGGGTTGGATGGGTGGGATGGGAAGAGCTGGGAGAGAGAGGGAAGGTGGCGGGGGGGGAAAGAGAGAGAGAGGACACATGCATATTTTCATATTGGGCTTGGAGAATCAGAAAGCTGTCCTTGCCAGAAATGCCATCAAGCTGACCCATACTTGTTCTTCCAGACTAGGCCTAGTCTTCCTGGTTCATACTTTCATGGTTCCTGGTACTTTGCCTTGATGCATGTCTCCCCAGTTGTAACAATACATTATTTTATTATTTGATTAACATCTATGCCACTAGATCATAAGCTCCTTGAGGGTAGACACTGTGTCCTTTTTGCTCATTATGGTATCCCCAGGGTCTTGAATGGTGCCAGATGAATTTAGAAGGCAGTCAGAGTACTTAACACATTCATGAATGAGTGAACATTGAAGAATAAGTAGAAATGGAAAAGAGAAAGAGACCCCAGGTAAAGGAAACAGTTTGAATGACTGCCATGCGTACATGGTCCCATGGTGATCCTTAGACCGTTTATGAACGTTAGAAAAGGCAAACTGTGTCCTATCCTCTTAACCAAGTGATTAGAGAGCTTCCTGGCAGAAATTATGACAGTTGCAAAGAGTACCTCTAAACTTTTCTTCATAACGCAAGAAGGATTTGTTACCCTGATTTGATGTAGACAGACTCTTCTTCAACCTAGTAGGTGCTCATCAAGTATCTGAGAATAGAATTAGAGCATGGATGGATTTACCAATGTTTTCTGTCATACAACATTTTAGAATAACAAGCTATCATTGCCTACGCCCTACCCCCCCCTCCTGCTTCTCACTTAAGCCATGTCTTTATGCTGTGAGAAAAATGGCGCAATATGGGGAAAAAAAGCAGGGCATCTGGTTCACCAGATATGCATATGGCCACAGCATATGGCAGACCCAGGGCATTTGACCATCGTGCTCATTAGGATGTGCCGGAAACCGGGTGCCGCGCGCTCACTGCGTCTGTGTCGTTTTTCTCTCAGCACGCCGACCTGGTGTTAATCATGGGGCACACGCTCCTTTCGGAGCAAATCAGTTCCTTTCACCTTTGATTTTTTCTAAAATTCTCTCCTCTTTTGTGTTCACTTTCAATCGGTCGCTTGTTTTTCAAGCTCCCAGGATAGTCTTACTCTATAGGTCTCACTAAAAAACGTCAACAAGCCATACTAACGACAAAAAAAAAACAAAAACCAAAAAACAAACAAACAAACAAAAAAATGACCACAGCGGCTCATGGGCTTCTCGAGTGGGTGGGGAAGAAAATAACAAAAATACGAGGTTTGATTTTCTTAGCGGATTAAAGAAAATTCTACATTTCTCAGAGAGTTCAAGATAATTAACTTTGCACAGAAAAAAGAAAACCCAACCCACCCCCGGATCCCCTGGTTTTCAGTCCGGGACTTCACAACTTCAAGAAGAGGAGGGCCAGGGAGAGTGCACCCCCACCCTCACCCTGGCAAACAAAACAAAACAAGCAGCAATTCAAACTATTCACAGGGATTGAATTTTCAAAAGCCAGGGAGCTGCTCATTCATTTTGTGTATTTGATAGTTTCCCCTATAATGTGCTGGCTCCAGCGTTTCTAAGCCCATTTTATGTTTATACTCTCCTTCTCCACAGACCTCACCTCCCACTTCTCTAGGAAAATTTAGGTTTTCAGTTCTCATTGGCAACTGTAGCACCATTCATTTAGTATATTTGCATATTCCATATTTGTCCAGGTTGCTCCTCTCCTGTTGTATTTCTGAAAAATAAGAAATGAGATCAAAACTGACATTAACCCAACGTCATCCCCTTTGCTCTCCATTCACTGCTACCCTTTGTCTATCATCTTTCAGCAAATTTTCAATCCATATGACAATACTCTTATCCAAATCAATTAGAACCAGTTTCACAAAATAGACTTCCTGATGCCCTCTATCAATTTTTCCCTGAATTCCAGCTGTATACTATCCATGCATATTCACTTATTGCTGGATACACATTATTCCTTTCATCTGCTAGCAACAATCAAGAAACAGTAACAAATTTGTCCGGAAGGATTTATTCTCCACATAGTTCCCTTCTTCTTTTTCTTTTTAAGTATTGCTGATGATTTGATTGAACTTAAAATAGTTACAGGTTTTTCTCGTTTAATACCCACTCTATTATTTCAAGGTAAGAAGAATGCAGATATTTTTCTTCCAAATAGTTTCATAGACAAAGTGAAAGATTTTTCATTCTTGCTTCAAATTCATTGTGAAAACAGAAGGCAGTTTTCCCAGATGGAAATCTGTCATATCATTATGGAAATGTCAGATTTCCACCCGGGGCATATTGACAAAAAGCCATGGTTTTTGCCCAGGGGGGTGGAATTTCACAAATTTTTCCAAGAAGAGCTGCACTCCCTGGTAGAAGACAGAGGCAATTTCTTTCCCCGTTTCAGATTTGCAAGACTGAGTGCTAAGAGATTGGTTTCAGGCAAATACCCAAAGAAGAGAAAAGAGGACTTTAGCATCCCTATTACTGGCTATGGGGACTTGGCTTTTTGTGTGAATCAGTCCTGGCTGTATTTACTTCAGTGTGATGGTTACGCAGAGCTGTGACTCTATTGGCGACATTACATAAAATGACATGATGTGTCATCTTGCCAGACAGAGGAAATATTTCATTCTTTGGCCACCTGATTCTGCCATATTAACTTCACCCCTTTAGTTTAATAGATACGTTCTTCTTAATTTTAGTAATTGTATTTTCCCCCCTGGGAAGGGAACATTTTAAACCTCTGCTAGTGGAGAATTCATGAGTGCATTAGAAATATTAGCAAATTGTGTCCATGTTAATGAATGATAGGACATTTACAGGAAAATAAAACAATCCCCAAACATTTTCATACATTTATAGTCATCAGTATCTCATGCTTTAAATAGATGAAAGAGATTTGTGAATGGCATAAGTCATGGCAGAAATAGCCTTGGGACAGGAGTTACTCTATTCTGTTGCGTAAAAGTCTTGCTGCTGTGTATAATAGCCCCACAGATTAACAAGTACAATGTAAAAGGATCTAAATATTTTTCTAAAATAAAGATTTGCTGTTCTCAACAAAAAACCTCGTCCAAAGATTACGCTAGTATAGGCACTCTGCTCCATTAATGTAAGTGACTCCAATGTATATTTTTTCCTAGCAGAAATACCTGCATTAAAAAAAAAATGCAGCAATAACTTCAAACTTCAAAGGTCTCAACTTCAAAAGGTTTCTTGCATTCTGCTTGATGGGACAGCATCTTATGCACACATGCTTTTTTCCCTGCTAAATGCCTTAATAATGAGCTTGGGTTCAGATTTTGTGAATCGGAGCCAAGTAACTCTATTTTATTATATTTGCTGGGAAATGAACTAGCTCAGGGTAATTAGGAAAGCAATTTTATTAGCTTCTATTTCATAAAGATTGTTTTTTAATCAGAGTCAGAACTTACTAGAAATGACTCTGTGCTCATTGCTTGGGTCTCAGGAAATGAAGTGGGGCACCGTAGGTCCTAACCCACAGTAAAGCCAATGTGATGAAGACAGAAGCTTTGCTCTTAACCTCTAACAATGCTGTAAAAATAAACCCAATCCGATGGTGTTGTAAATAAAAGGGTCACAGCTAACGATTACCTGTGTCTGTTTATTATAGACCCGAGGCTTGATAACAGAGGGAGTTACAGCCTTCTTTTCATTGACCAAGGAGTTTTGGATTCCAGTTGTGAACAGTCCTGGTTTGGGGACTGGGATGAGTAGTAAGAAAAGGAAAACACCAGATTAGGTGAATGTGTTTTCTGTGTTTTCACGAGACAAATGGGAGAAGGAATTGGGACTGATAGTGTATTTAGATAATGTAGTGCAGCTGTGAAAAAGACAGATGCTCTACAGAGGCCCACAGCATATACGGCAGGGGTGTTGGGGGCTGGGGGTATTGCTTATAGGAAAATGGAGTTTCTGTAATTATGCCTCTCCTGGCAGCCACTTATGGAGCACGGCACACTGTTTGGGGCACCTCATTATAAAGAGAACATCAATACTGTAAATTAGAGAGAACCTAGAGAAGGGTGACAAAAAAGATAAAAGGATTAGAAGAGATGACCCATAAAGAAAGGTTAAAGGAACATAACATTTAAAGCTTTCAGGAAAAGGACCTGGCGAGATGGAAGGCTATGCTAACTGTCTACAAATATTTGAGCAATAATAATTTTAAGGAAAGGAGTGGGTTGCTTGCAGTAGTTGAGAATGGTCTAATAAGAAGTAACGGCTTGAAACTAAGGAAAGGGGAAAATGTCGGTTAGGAGACATTTGGAAAAATCTCTTCCCAGTAAGGGCAATTAGGCACTGCAGTGAATGGCCTAGGGAGGTGGTGAGGCCCCATCACGGCAAGCGTTGCAGGTACTGAAGGGGAGGTAAAACACGCAGGGAACTCTCCCAAAGAGAAGAAAGCCCTCCCTGTCTGAAGACATCCCTGTAGAGGAGGATTGGGCGAGGAAGCCCAGGAGAACTTTCCCAGTGGTCTCAACTGTAATTTAAAACTTGTAAAGTGAGCATGTGGATAGTGGGGGTGGAGGTGGTAAATGTCTGCGAAAACAGCCCGTCATAGGAGGATAGGAAATATCTATCTGTAAAGCTATGTTCTACTGTTGGTCATTAGTGTTGGTGTTTCTCATTTCCCTTTCCAGTCCTCAAGGCGTTTACAGAAATCAGCACACAACACCTCCAGAAGTCAGTGCTCAAGTGGGAATGGAGGGGATGCCTCTGACAAGGAGGCACATCTAAAAATGAATGGTATGAGGTTGTGCACATCGGTTTCTGTTGTGCAAGCAAAGGGAAATAGAGAAAATTGCCATGTTTTATCATGTCGGACGAGCTGGAGCAGGTGACACCGTGATCAGGTGTGCATGCATAATCACTCCCCCAAATAATCGCCATGTGGAATAATATCCCCCCCAAATCTTGCAGCTTCAACTTATTCTCTGCAAGTGACTCATAAATCTTGGCCTTGAATGTGAATCAAGGTTCCAAGCTGCAGGCTCAGGGGTTTGTTGGATTTATTCAACTTTAG
The DNA here is from genome assembly GCA_036589455.1 of Ateles fusciceps. Classification (NCBI taxonomy): domain Eukaryota; kingdom Metazoa; phylum Chordata; class Mammalia; order Primates; family Atelidae; genus Ateles; species Ateles fusciceps. The sequence goes on along the minus strand of JAZHEH010003205.1, from coordinate 28,697,938 downwards.
TCTTTATTTATAGACATAAAAGTGTATTATTGGTTGTAACATCAAAACAAAAGAAAACAGATTGTAAGCATCCATTAATGTATTCCCAAAGGGAAATCACAAGTTTCTCTCGGGTCTTTCATTCTCTCCCTTGTAATATTAAGATGATGTCATAAACTTGTAATTACTTTGTGATGTTCTCGTGCACTTTATATCTGTTGGTCCAGAGACGCAAATTCCCTCTCTGATCGGAATGCAGCAAACAATATGAGCAGGTGGAAGATAAGTCTTCTGTGGCTTGCATAAAGGAACCTGTGAAGTTTTCAATCAATACTACGTAAATTCTTTCTCTGGGGGGTTGGGGAAGAGGCATTTTAAATATCTTGGGTTTTGCATTATGTACATGAGATGAGGTATTCATTTTGTGGAACAATTTACTCTTACTACTAAAAAAGAAAATATTTTGGCTAACAAATAAATGCAGAGGCTTAATAAAAAATATTATTGTTTGTATCAGGTAGACATTTTCGTTCAGTAACCATATCCAGGAAAGCAAAGAACTGTAATAGAAGGGCTATGTTTGTATGCATATTATTAGATGTTTGGCTTTCAAGTACCTGTCATATTGGGTTAAGCAGGAAACACCAAACACAGAGCTGTGAAAAAAAGAATTGATCACAAGATGGTGACTTTCTGTTTTCTTGGCCAAATCTTTGTTCTTTTATTCCCAGCTCATCTCTTCAATTCTGCCAGAAAGAGGCCATAAAGTATCTATTTCCAAGTCCTCTTTAAGCCTTCCTCAGATTTCTTATTGCTCATTGCTAACCATTTTAATTTCTGACCTCTTCTGCTCCACTAGTTACAGCCCCATTCACTGACCCTCTAGGATTTCCAACTCGATGATTTACGTCCTTTGCCATATTCATGTGAAGCGGTACCAGTGTCAATCGCAGAGAGTGGGAGAGAGAAATGCTTCCCTATCAGTCTCCTGCTTGGTGGCAGGAACAACTTTTCTTTATGTCTCTCTTTTCTTATAATCTTAATAATATTGTTGATGCTGGCAGTTTTAGGCATCTCCAGCAATGCCTCCTCCCTCCCCCACCAGAAAATTCCTTTTTTGAGTTTTAGTTGCTGCAACTATTAGAGAATGAGAGGTAACATTTCTTTGGATGGTAGAGTTTGGGGCAGGATGGGAAGAAAGGCAGTGAACCTACAGTTCCTAATCTGATCAATAAATCTATTGATGTATGGGAGAGTCAGATGGGAAGGTGGGGTCTGAAGATGTCTCTTTCTGCCTTGACCTTAGCACTGTTTTTCTCCTATGAGGAAGCAGAGTCCTCATTTCTTTATTATCAAGATATTGTCGGTTCTGGAGCCATTAAGAAGGAACTGAGGCACATTTATTATTTGTTGCTTGTTCTGGTTTTAGAAGTTGACGAACAAATGTAGATGCCATTTGCCGTCCTTGGCTGAGTCATTTGCATTCACAATTTAAAGGTAAATTGGATCTAGATTTTTGTTTTGCCAGTTTATATAGTTTCTTGTACTTTCTGTATCTTTTTCTCAGCGCTCTGTTTCATTTCCAGTTGTTTTCCTCATTCTCTGGTTTCTTTACAATCCCAGGCCTCCAGCTACACCATCACCTCTCCTGTGAGCTCTGCATGAGATCAACTCTGTTTCTCTCTGACCCAGGCACATGGTGTGTGGTAACACTGTTCAACGTGGAATACGAATGCAGACTAATGAGCCTCTTTGTCAGGATGTGGACGTGCCCCACACGTCGATCCTGTTTAGTTATTAGAATCTGAAAACTTAATCATATACTCTAAGAAAAGGCTTTGATAAAGAATTTTACTGCTGCATGTTCATTTTTAAGTCTTAGACTTGACATATTAACGCCAAATTTAAAATTGTGTCCTCTTCATTGCAATCCTCTGTAGTTACAAGGTTCTAATAAATATTATGTCCTCCCATCATGCAATTAAAATTTTCCACCTCATTTCACAATGCAAAACATTCACATGTTGTCAATCATTTTGAAACATGATTTTTTGACATCATATAATTTTACTTCATTTTTTTAGACAGACATCGCACCAGGAAATTATTTAAGAAAGAATCTTATTATATCTTTATTTTTCCACCAAATTTCACCTTCAAATGCAGTCATTTGTGTACATTTCAGTAATTTCAACAATAAACTTGCAAGGAGAGGGAATGGCAATTCCTCAGACACAGATTTACATATGAGTTTTGCCGGTCTTGCAAGGCTGTGGCTCAGTTGTGGGCACCCGGTTAGAAAACACGGTTTTAGCCACAGGAAGTTTACAAGTCTTGCTGAACAAAGTGAAAAGGTTGCTGCTTGAAACAGCTACCACCTGGGAAGCTGGGAGAAAAACATGCGTGGGCTTTTGAACTTTCCTCTGTTTAATAACTAGCAGACACTAATGATTTGCCAAACATCCTGATTTAAAATGGCGGTAGTCAAAAGCAAGGCTGCCTGCTGGTTGTCAGGTAGCCCACCTGTTCTCCATACCAAAGTTCCCTGACCTGTGCCCAACGCAAAGCTGTTATCCTTTAAACCACTGCTATAGGTGCGTGCACATCTTGTAGGGTTCTCTCGCTAACATTCTGGTCTGCTGTCGTAGAGAGGCTTCTTCCTGGAAACTCCAGGTTGCCTTTTTAACGAAGGAAGATCCTTAGGGAATGATCTCATACACAGTCTTTGGAGAGGCTGGAGTGGGAGGCAGGGTGGGAGAAGTGATGAGGGCTCGTTTTGTCTGTGCACAGCAACAGAGTGCTGCCGGGAAAATGTTGACTGAGTTAACTGCTCAATTCAGCATAGAATGAGCATCTTTTCCTAGTTTTAAAAAATATTGGGGTAGATTTTTTGAGAAGGATCAATTGTATTATTTATGTCTTAGTGTAGTGTTTTTGAGGGAAAAAGTAGAAAACGGTTGTTGAGGGTGGGAAAATGTGAAAAAGGGGAGCAGTGCTGAAATGATGTCTATAGTCTACAGTAAGGTGTGAGATGGTGGTTTTTGATTACGGCAAAGGGGCCTGAAGAAGGAGGATGACACTATTTTGGTATGACCTGAAGTAGAAAGGTGATTAGAAGAGCTTGTTAAGTGCCAGTTGGGCGTCATTTGTTAGCACAAGAAAGTTAATTTAATTAGCACTCATATGATCTTCAAACCATATGGACTTTGCAATGGTCCAGATATTTCCAGCCAATTGCATAATGGAAAGAACATGGAAGCCATTTACTATTAGGTAGGTGGGTAGGTGAGAAGGCAGGTGGGCCTAGGCCCTTTCCTTATATTCTGCTTGTTTAAGGCATTCCAAGTTTTTGTAGATGCTGTAATGTAAATATCAATAAATATGTCAGAGTGAAACATCTGATAGCACAGGGAGGAATTCTTTTAAGATGGTTCCATCTAGTATTATATTCAAGTAATTTAGGATTTTATCAATAGTTAACCTGTAAAAGTACATGCTATGTAGTAAGATTTCATGGTACAATTTTCAGTACCTACTATGTACCTAAAATTATGTCATTTAAACCTCACACCTACTCAGTGGAGTTGGTATTGTTATACTAATTTTACAGATAGGAAACCTTAGTCACACTGCTTAAAAAGTGGCAGAGCTCAGAACAAAATCTCCTATACTCTAAACGTTTGTTCAATGAATGTTGACAATTAAATCCATACCGTATTCACTTATGGATATTCAAACATGCATATCCATTAATTATACCCACACTTGTCAGAATGTCCATCTGTTTTTTGATGGGATGATTAGGAAATCAGAAAGAGTGCCTTAATGACAGACAAGAGCATCCTTTCCCCATCCTTCTTCTACGTAAAGGCCTTTGTAAAGTTCTTTCAGTCCCAATCTAGAAGGCTGCTTCCAGGGATCAGGGGATGCTTAACTTTGTTCTCTAAAGCCAATTGTGCTACAAATGAAGATGAAAATTAACATTCATCATTCTTGGTGGCTTTTATCTCCCTCTCTGGGTTTTTGCAGTGCTTATCACTGTGGCACCTACGGGCATTGACAGGCTTGCTATCTTTTCATGAAATAATATTGGGAAGGTGTCCCCTTCCCCTGAGCTGTTCCATGCCTAGCCCACAGATAGCTGTAGAATTTTCTCAGTATTACAAGTCCTTCATCTTCTGAACTCCTATGTTGTCTATGCTTACCCAACACTGATGTCATGAAATTTTAATGTGATCCCTTTGGACCATCACAAGATATACTGAAGAGTCTGTGCCATGATGTGTCTACATACTACTTATTACTTGTTTTAGGAATTATTTGGTATAAGGGAGAGAACCTACTTGAATAAGCTAAAAAGAATAGGTGATATTAAAAGGCTTCACAGGTATTCATGAAACCCACATATACTAAGAGAGCTTTGCTTCACAGAAATGAGGAAATGGGTAACTACTCATTCCTCTCTCTCTCATCGTATTATCCCTCCTCTCTGCTTTTCGTTATTTCTGTGTTTTAGTCTCCTCTCTCTAACGGTGAGTTTCTCTGTGTACATACCTATTTACACATAGCTCATCATGGCTGCTTTCAAATGGTGGCCTTAGCCTGAAAATCTCTATGGCTTTTCAGCTCACATTTCTTACTCTAAAGTAATGCAGATTCTGCTTTTCCTACTTTGGGCTCCTGGAGAAAGAATCTGCTGCAGCCTACGTGTCTACTCCTGGTCTAAGCAGTGTTATGTGTTATGGGGAAGCAGAGGGGGTTGGGGGAGAGGAGAGGGCATGCATGCTGGGGCTGCTGCTTTCGGGACACCAGGCAGCTTTCCTAAGAACTGGATTAAGGGCAGAGAGGTTTGTATCTCTAGTATCAATTATAGTAAGGATTCCATGGGGAGGAAAAAATGGACTTGACTATGTACAAGGATGAATTTTAAGTCACTACACTTAAGAGAGAAAAACAAAACTCTCATGCAGAAAACTGTGTACTGGACATATTTAGATAGCAATGCTTCTGCAGAGCACCAGGGAAGCAGAAGTACCTAATCTTAGATCTGAAGTCAAGAATCTTCATTCTTTCTGGGTTGAAATTACATAGTGTTTCTTGGAAGCTTACATTTCTGTTCCCACACACAAACCCATTTGATGAAATCCAGAGAAAAGAAAAAGTTGAATTCAGCCAAGTATTCTTCCACTCTTCTCTGCCCTAGAAGACACTAAAGAAGCACGTTTGTCCACTCTAGTGCATGTGATTTTCATATGTAGACAAGGTCATCACCAGCTATTGCTGGCTTTGTGATTATGACTCCAAAATATTGAAGGCCACTGAATATTCAGTTAACCATATAGATATGTCTATCAGGCTGTTTTTAGATCATAATAGAGACTTCTAATAATCCTGGGTTCATTTCTCTGATTTGCAGAGAAAAGGTTATGTTATAATCAATTATTGGGGACAGACCTATTGGAGGGCAACTTCTCTCAGTACGTGGGGGCTCCCTTCTCCTCCTGGGGGCACCATTATGGTCTGCTTGTTCATAACCACTTCACTCAGTTCAATTGCTATTTTGCCCGACTTCAGTTGTGCTAAGGCAGTCAATTCACTCTCATGAGATGAAAGCATCTATATTTGAACAGGCTGAGATATCAAGTTTCTTTCTTTCATTTTAAAGTTCCAAGCAGAATTATTATGCCTATCACAGGATGACCAGTATGGCCTATTAGGTAAGAAATATGATCCCATTTCTAATATCCTATTTGCATATTTTCTTTCCCAAAAGGTGCTTTTTGCACAGGTCGCTGGCCCTGAAGTATGTGTCTGAGGGCTTATAAGGGGCTGATTTCTCTCTAAAAGTGCCTCACCCTCCAGTTGGAGACAGGCATGCCTATAGGAGCTTGAAGGCTGTGTTATGGTTCTGCTGAAAAGACAGTACTAGCAAAAAACACCTTTGCATTTCCCCCGTCTTCTGAAAACTATTTAAAAGCATTATATTTTGTCCCTACTGCTTCAGTCCTTGGTCTCTCTAAGGGACTTAACCTTGGGGTGATGCTGAAAGATTGCCATTTTCATGCAGACTATCAAATTGCTCTACCAGGTAAAATGTAAAAATGTAATGAACCCAAGCTTCACTGTAATCACACAGCAACAAAATCACTTGAAAGAGCCACTGGCTTCCATTTTCTTTTCCTTTGAAGGCTTGTTATACGTGGGCAACCTGAGTCCCTGTTCCTTTCGGGGCCATGTAAACAACAACAAAAATAACACCATTTTAAAGTAAGTATTCACCAGACACTGTTCTAAATGCTTCATCTGGATTATTCATTTAATTCTGAAAACCAGGTGTTTTTTTGAGGTAGTATTTTCGCCTAATTTTCTAGAATAAGAAATTGGAGTTCACAGAGGTTGAGTAACTTGCCTAGTCACAAAACATGAAATGTGAATAAACAGCATGGGCCACATGCCGGCGTGGGGGCTCATGGCTGTAATTCCAGCACTTTGAGAGGTGGACGGATTGCTTGAGTCCAGAACTCCGAGACCAGCCTGGGCAACATGGCAAAACCCCTTCTTTACAAAAAATACAAAAATTAGCCAGGCATGGTGCTATGTGCCTGTTAGTCTCAGTTATCAGGAGGCCGAGTCACGAGGATCACCTGAGCCTGGGAGGTCAAGGCTGCAGTGAGCGGTGATTGGTGATTGCACCACTGCAGTACAACCTGGGAGACAGAGTAAGACCCTGTCTCAAAAAAAAAAAAAGAAAAAAGAAAAGGAAAGAGCATTTGTGTTCTTTCCCTTTTTTTTATCTTTCCCTTCCAGCCATACCCACATTCTTTTCCTCAGTGCCTACCTCTCAAACCTGATGATGCACCCCAAACCATCCACTACTGTGAGAGTTTGAAGACAAGGAGGAAAAGAGGGGAAACAAGACCAAGGAAGAGAAGAAAGCTCTAAGAGGAGACTGTGAGGGGCACGCTAAGAAACTTGTGTATAACCTTTTGACGAAGGGTAGTGGAAGAGAAGAGGCACACTGCTTCCCTGTTTGGAAATGCTCATCTGTGTTTTCAGTGGCCTTTTTCTTCGCTAAAGGGACCCCATAGATGACAATAAGCAGCTCATCAGAGAATAGGCACTATGGTAAGACCGAGGCAAAAGGCTCTTCTGGAGAAGAGAAACTTGACATCAGAGTTTCCTGCGATGCTGTGTTCCAGGAATTAGCCCCGCGGGAGGATGTGAGAAGCAGAGTCTGGTCCTTTGCAGTGGAATCAAGAATCAAAAGACTCTGGGTTTATCTTTCCTTCTCCAAACAAGACCAGTGATTTTATGTGAGGGGGAGAGGCAAGGCAGGATGCTGTCTTAGGAGAGCTCATATGGTAAGATTTGGGTAAAAATCTAATAATCAGCAAGTGATTAGATAAGTGGTCTAAGCACAAACCCTCTTCCCCTGCGGGCTGTGTAGTGCCAGACTCCATTGGCGTATGAGGCCCCTGGCTGCACCCACGCACTTCTAACCCTCTAGCCTGCTTTCCTCCTTTAGTCTTTGCTATCACTTAATGCATCTCATAATTTATTTGTTGGGTTTTTTTTTTTTTATGTTGTGTCTTCCTCTGTGGAGTACAAGCTCTGTAAGGGCAGGGATTTTTGAATATTTTGATCCCATTTTGGGGATCTTCTCAGGTACTCCGTAAGCATCGTTTCATGAATGGATGTTGTTGTGGGACATGCAATGGGACAGTGTGGCCAGGGCATCACGCCTTCGCTTTCTTGTTCACAGCAGTTGTTCTGTCTCCCTCTCCCTCCCTGTCTTAAGTCTCAGCCACTTTATGGACAGGAGCTGGCCGAATGGCTTTTGTGTTTGTTTGTTTTTGTCTTTGGTCTTGGCTCTCTCCTTTTTTCTTCTATTCTCCATAACATATTCCATCCAGTGTTTCTTGCTGTCATGTAGGAAAAGTTTCTCTGTCCCTTTTTCTCTGCCTCTTTTTCTCTCCAGAACTCTTAATGTTAAGCCATAAAGTGGAGTGAGAAAGATGAGGAGGACAGTCTAGGACAGATAAGATGACTAGCTATTTATTCCCAGGAGACAGGTAGTTGGAGAAGATTCTGGTGTCAGGGAAGCAAACCCAAGAATGTGCAACCTTCCTACTCTAGGTTCCCTAGGACTAAGTTACTCAGGACCAAGAATCAGCCTACATTCACACCGAACTGTGGGTTAAGAGTTTACTAACATGAAACCGTCAAGATGAAATGTTCTGCTTTTTATAAGTAAGACAGTTTCCAAATCTTCTTTCATAATACTTCCTGGACGAACACCATGCTCATGCATATTTATTTATTTAACAAATACTTCTATCATTCTTACTATGTGCCAGGTGCTGTTCTAAGTGGTTCAAAAAATAATATTAACTCATCCAGTAGTAAGTACTATTGCTATCACCCAGCCCCTTCATTTTATGATGAAAAAACTGAAGCAAAAGGGATTAAGTCACTTGGTCGAGACTAAGAGGTTAAATAGTGGCAGAGTTGAAATTTATACCTGGGTACCCAGATCTCCAGAATCAAGACTTTTATTCACTAGCTAGGCCACTTCTCCAATATTTGCTAATACTTTTGAGGTATTTGTTATGATTTCATTAAAAATATCCTTTAATTCTCGAGATCCTTACAAAGGAGGTAACAGAAATCCACAGTGGAAGACAGGCCACTATTTTAACTTCAAAAAAAAAAAAACCTTTCTGATTTGATTTGTTTTAATATATTGATTATCTAGTATACATATATGTGTATATGTGTACATACATATATATTAAATGAATATAAACATACATATATCAGAATATATACATGCATATACATATATATTCAAATGCTACATGAATATATTTTGCCTAATCCATACAGAGCTTCATCAATATTTCTCTTTATTCTCTTTATGCCAGCAGCTTTCTTTATGCATTTCCATTTTCCACATTTTTCAGAGTGATTGGATTAGGTTGCATACACTTCTCCTGAAATATTAAGTGCATACAGTCTGCATCCACACGCATTGGGCCTATAGTTTTGATCTATCATTTCAAAAATCCACACGTTAAAAAAGAGCAGAACAGGCCTTGAGTGCTGTGAAGTATTAGGTCCAAAGAACCCCTTGCCATTCATCTTTTCACTAATGCAGGGACTAACAAGATCCCAGAGTTCCTGTCTCACTGACAAATCCTTTGTCCTAAAACCACTGAAACTATGCACGCACATGTACACACACACACACACATTTGCATACCCACACTCATCTGCTCACATCCACTTTGTGTATCTAGAGAACTAACTCATTTCATAATGAGTAAGTTGCTGCATACTCAAGCAGAAGGTCACCTGATTAGTGTGCCATTCCTGAAATTTCTAGAGGGGATATGGTGTCAGCACAAGTGTCAATCCAGATTGTGGAGCTTTGTCCCCAGGACTATTTTGGGGAAAAAAATTAGATAGAGGAATGGTTGGGCAAGACATCATTTTTAACACTGAATTGACTCTACTTGATGTTGTCTCTCCCTCCATACTGTTTCTCCCTGATGATTTTGATCATTAAATACTCCCAGTGTTGAAAGTTCCACTGCTGGGTCTTCCTTCTTTATTCTTTCTCTCTTCCTTTTTGAAAATATGAGAAGGCAGGTTTTCCTGTGTGGCTTATGAAAATCGGTCTTCCCGCTTTAGAGTCAAGCCGTTTGTTTTAAGTATAATTTCCTGGCTGATAACTGTCTCACTTAACTACTGTCCTCAACACCTGCTTGCCTTCATTGGACCCGCAATATTTTCCCCTTCTGGCCAAGCAATTCCTGCTGCGATGCATGCTCACACCTCTAAGCATACATTACTTACTTCTATCTTTCCTTGAACCCCACTGTTCAGAACATCTGATTTCCTGTCGTCTGTCTTGGAAGAGTTTATGACTAGTCTAACTAGTGAAACTCCAAGGAGAACTAAACCGCTAATCCCTTCAATATTTTCATTGATAATCCATGACAAAATCAATTTGATTGAATTAGTTTCTTCCAGATGGAAAAATCTTTTGTCATGTGTAGACATGACATTATTCACTGAGTATTTCAATCCCTATAGTTATTTATGCCTATAAAGTCTACAAAGCCCAAACATTCAGATTTGGTCAGTCATCTTTGTGTGTACAGTTCACCAAATAAGGATACTCTCATATATGCACATATCCCAGTGGTTAAGATCAGGGACCAAACATCCTGATTATTTTGTGATTTTTTTCGTATTACAGCTGGATGTTTTGGCTTTGTGTAGACAGATTACAGAGTGCTTCCCAGTATGCGTCCCTTTGAATCTGCTTTATTGATGTAGAACAAAGTTTCATTTGCTCACAGATTTTAATTTAAAAAAGAAAAGCTAATGAATGTTGGATTGCATTCTTCAGGGAAGGTAATAAGCCTTGTGTGTTATATAAAAAGCTACCGCCCTCTGATTGTCAAAGTTTACTTCTTTCTTTTCAGATTCTTCTTTGTATTGTTTTACAATCTAGGTATATCTGTTTAACATGAAATGCAGAAAATGACAGGGCTCAGACAGCTACTGCATCCAGTGACAAAGATTACTGTCATCCTGGCTCATCAGTTAATTCATCATTGGCAATGGTCCATTCCATTTCCCTGGTAGCCTAGCAACAGCCAATGATGGGGAGGGCTGTTTGCCATGTGACAATGGTATGTGGTACTTTCCAGAATGCTTTTACATAAAAATAGGATGATAATTTATAAATTTACATTTTTATTTTAATAAATGGGAATATTTGGTTTTAGGGGTTGACATTCAAAAGGGAGACAATTTTATTTTGCAGACCATGACTTTAAAGTGCTGGACTGGTGACTTGATAACAGAAATGGAGCTATCAATTTCACACATAAACAGGGTTTAAAGTTGAGCCTGTGAATGCCTTACTTTACCTCAGTGAGAGTGATATTCTCCCACAGATTAACTATACAGAAATAATATAATTAAAGGAGAGCTATTCTCATTTCAGTAAGCACACATGCACACACACACACTCATGCGTGCTCACACACAAGAGCTAGAATTTTGAGTCTGGACTTTGACTCCTAATTTTTTAAAATCACTGTTTAGAAAAAAAAAAGAAAAGAAATCCATGAGCAAAACAGTAATTGTTGTCCTCAATATTTTTTTTTTTTTTAAATCACAGTTTCTCACAATCCTCCTAACCCTCTATTGATAATTCATGGTTCGGCAACTCATTTGAAAATCTGCTCATTTGTTTTCACTGATTGAATTCCCTGATTGTTAGTGTGTATAAATGTATCAGCTACTTTTGAAGCTATCTTCTGTTAAAGAAGTGATAGGAAATCCTATTTAAATGTCATAATGCTTTTTCTCTTGTTATGACAGTACATTGAGTAAATAGTTTTATTTTAGTGCTATAGTTAAGAAAATCTATAATCACTTTCTCATAAATCTTTTTTTAAAAAAATCTATATTTAGCCCCATCTGCAGAGACAGGAGTGGAAAATAGGCGACTACCTAAGACATGAATTCCGTTAAATATTAAAGAGATCTCATCAATGATTTTATTAGTCTCTGAGCTCAGTAAAGGCCTCACTGACATCTAAAGCCTAATGATTTTTCTTAAATGTATTTAAAACCCTGCACTGCACCTTTAAATATTGAACAATATTGAAAAATATTGAAGCCCCTTTTTTGTATATTAGCTTTAGGCAGAACTGTTGTATGATTTCCACTCCTTTCATGACATTGTAATGATGTTACCACATACAACTTTATCTTGCATGAAAAGGTGAAGTCATGAGTGATTTCTCCAATTTAAAAGCACTCAACCCTCACAGTGCTAGAAATGAATATTTTGCATATATTCATGCAACAATGATTCAATTTAAGATTTCTATTTTCAAACATTGCTTGAAACCTTCACTATGTTAGTAATAAAATTGCCAAAATGTGTAATAAGATTTATTATAGATGAGTAACATTTTATTTAGTATTTCATGTTAACATGCTTTTAGGGTTACCTGGTTTAGCAAGAGAATTCATCTTTCTTTTCTAATCAGAGATAACATTTTATTGTATTTTTAAAAATACTCTTCCCGTACACATGTATATTGTGGCACAAACTGAATCTTTGCTTGCTGGAAACGCAAACCTAAACATTGCTCATGTCAAAGCTTGGTATAACCTCGCGCAAAGGCGCTTTGACTTAAAAAAAAGAAGGAAGACTTCCACTTCTCCTTTGTAATTTCTGTCCCTTCTCTTCAGAATTACTGTAAAATCCTTTTGCTGTGCATCCTTAAAATGGGTTCAGAATTTTTCTGCAGACTTGTTATACCCTTGTTTATACTGTGTAGATGCTTGATGCTGTAACAGCACAAAAACGCACGTTATAAGTTTCCTAGAAGCCACATCAAGGCATATGTTACAGGCACAAAAAGTATAGGTTGGCGGAAGCTCTTAATTGAGGGGCTGCGTTTCTGAAAGAGGTTTGCACAGATGGAGGAAGAGATGTATCTAAATGTGGTTACCTATGAGCTTATGTATGAGAGAGAGGAGAAGTGTGTAACCATTTCATGACTGCACCTGTGATTGTTACAGAGGAGGCACAAAAAGGTATAAACCTTTACTGTTTCTATGTTCATTATCCATCTTTAGGCCCTTAGGTCTTTTCATTTTAGATTTTTAATCATTTCAGCAGTGGAAGAGGGAACCTTCCACAGACTGGTTTCACAGACATTAAAGCAATGCTCTTCCCCCCCCCAACTATATTTATAAAGTATACACAAATGCACATACACAGTCACAAAAATATATCCTCATACACAAAACAAGGCTTTGTGTATATAGGAAAACTTATACCTATACCTCATGCCCAAACAGAAAGAAATATTAACCTGATGTTTGTTTAGAGGAGACCTCTAGTTGCTAGCCACTAACCCCATTTGCCTGTGCAGAGCTACTCACAGATGATATGGCCATATGAATGCAATTTTTCTTTGATTTTCTTTCATTTTGTAGTTGAAAAATCATTTGAAACTGGGGAGGCAACATACGAGTTAGTGCAAGATAGTGACTTGTTCTGCATTTTTGGGAGGGGAAAGAGAGCGGCAATCTTATTAGGCCCCTGTGTGGGTCAAATTTTCCTAATTACATGGAAATCAGAGGCAGCCCCTAGACCGCAGTATCTTACCTGCACAGAGTAAACACTCCCCCGCTGTCACTAATGTCCTATAAATCATGTTAAAGAGAAGCATAATTAACATTTTTGATCCAATCAAGCTTCAAAGCCATGAGGTGCTTGAGTGAATAAAGCCACATTTCCAAATCAGCAGTGAATAGATTCTCGAGGGAAGGGGAGTGCTCAGGATGGCTCTATGCTCCTCCCCAGCCACCCACACCTACCCTATGCTAACCAGCAATGAAAGTTTGGTTGAGAAAATCCTCAGCCATCTAACAATTACATTCAGTTTCATGGATCTAAGCTCATCATGAGCAAAGGGTGTGGGGAAGATACAGAGATAGGAAGCTACCCTGTGTCTGAGAAGAATGAGCAACTTCTTGTTTCTCAGTCTGCTGAAAACGTATCCTTTCTGTGCATAGTCAAATTAGTTTTACTTGTCTTTAAAACTACTGAAAGAGGATGGTGTTTCTGATTAAAGGACAGGTGGATTTGCATAAATCATTTCTATCTTTGTTTTTTGGATATCTTGAAAAAACATCCACCCAGTTGCAAAGGCTAAATAGAACTCAAGTTCACCTGGAGGTGGGTGCCCAAGTGGAATAGTTGACAACATCCATAAAGAATCCTGGAAGTCTTGCCATGGGGAATAGTGATTTTCCTTCTCTCAGTGATAGAAAAAAAGACTTTAGTTGCAAATTTCCCTGGAAGTTGCTGATTAATTTCTATTCACACCAAGGCATAAGCAGTTGATAGCAAAGCCTTGATGAAAGAAATAAACAAAGGTGGCAGAAAGCAGGAGCCCTAGATGTACAATTAGGACAGTAACAGGGAGTAGAGGGAGGCCAGTAGGGGAATCTAGGTATGATATGTAATTCTCTTCCTGAACGTGACAATTCTGATCTAAGTCAGGGTCTGGCTGTGAGAAAGTCTCAATAAACATCAACAACAAAAAAGAGGTGGTAATGGAGGATCCTCGCTCATCCCGTATACATTGTCACTGAGGAAGGGCATTTGGCTTCATTCCCTTCTTTGGCCTGGGTACTCAGGGAGGAAATGCCCTAGTTATATGGGATGTGGGGGAGCAACAGTACCTGGGATTAGAGTCCCAGGTTCCTCCTGCATTCCTACTGGCTCCTCCCCCCATATACCTTAAGTGGATTTGCTTTCTTCTAATTTATCATTAGCACTGGCTTTATCCCTCCCACACTAGGTTGGGGGTAGAGCCTCTGTGAGGAAGTGATCCCAGCTACTTCCTGCTCAGGCTGGATGCCTGGGTTTTGGATATTTGTGATGGGGGCAGGAGGGATAAGCCTGGAGCTTATCTTATTAGTTATTACTAAGAGTCCTTATTTAAGTAAACAAATACAATATGAAGAGTCTAGGAACTGCGTGTACCTTGGAAAAGAAGTACATTTTCTACTAGGGTAGTATAGATTATGTAGATTTTGACCAATGTATATTATGTGCATTGGTATGTATAGCACAGGGACCATAGATTCTGGGTTTCTGGAGTCTATTCCAACTTTAGAGTTTCAAATATTATATTTACTGATACAGATGTGTACGTGTGTTAATGAAGTATATATTTTTAGTTATATAACTATAATCTTTTCAAGAAAGGCATTTTTAAAAATAACAAGAACTAAAAAGATTTTGCATTTTATATTTGAAAGGCTTTTTATATAAGTGAATTCACAAATTAGAAAAATAATTCTTTATTAGGTCATGAGTTCTAAATTGTACTCTGGGAATATGGTCACTACAGATGTGCTTATTATTCTTCTTTCTTGAGTCTAAATGCCTAGAAACCAAATAACATATAAAGATAAATTTGGCCAAACTGGTTATTCATCCCCCTGGAAAGACCAGGTCCCTCCTTACAGCTTTCCTCATTTCTTTCCATTTGCTTTATGTTGTTTTACTTTGCTGAGTGCAGACCAACTTATTTGTGTTTAAAACAAAGAGAGAAATACAGTTAGAATTATTCTGAGTAAAAATATATGTATTTCCTCTATACAGAGGAAACCTGTCAACTTGAATGTGTATTATTATACAGGAGTTCCACTAGATGCAAATTTTTCTTGTAATTCTTGAAGTGATTTACCAAGGTTATGTTTTCAAGAGATTGTTAGATCAGTTTGATCATCTCTGTTCCAAGAGAAGAAAAGCAAAGCTCATTCAAATGACTGAGTTTTAATCAAAATAGGTCTTTACTCAGATACTGCCCCCTTGGAGATGTCTTCACAGACCTTACTTAAGTTGCATAACCCTCC
The DNA here is from genome assembly GCA_036589455.1 of Ateles fusciceps. Taxonomy (NCBI): domain Eukaryota; kingdom Metazoa; phylum Chordata; class Mammalia; order Primates; family Atelidae; genus Ateles; species Ateles fusciceps. Next base: position 28,682,488 of record JAZHEH010003205.1, on the reverse strand, counting down.
ACCCTGCATATACTTTCTTTCTTCTTTTCTGGGCTTCATTTGTCTTCAAAGTACAGCCCCATTTGGTCTACTATAGACCTTAATTATTTGCTTGTTGCCTTTCCCTCCAACCCGAAACTGCCCCCTACACGTATGATGTCAACTTTATGAAGGCAAGAGGTTTTGTCTGTTTTAGTCACTGATTCTCCAGGGCCTAGAATAGCATAGGGTATGTAGTAGGCAATCAAAATCAAATATATCAAAAATAAAATCAAAATAAGTATTTATTTCATAAAATATTTATTTTTATTTATTTAATATTTATTTAATAAAATTTAATTTTATTTAATAATTTTATTTATTTAATAAAAAATGGAATACATGGATTTAATTTATCAAGCTGTTTTTCTTGTGTATAACATAAACTTAGATGTGAGTAATTAGCCAAAATTATTCTTTTGTGTTCTCTCTCTCTTCTTGTCTTAACCTTTTTGGTCACTTTCTTTTCCATGTGTTGCTCCTTTAATAATCTATGTGATTATTAAAGTGTGGGGCAAGACACCAAAAATGTATCATTTAAGTTATTCTATCTCACGTAGACCAAGACGCTGGTGGGATCAGAAAAATTTTCACCTTCCAACTGGTTGTTCCAACTCTCTGAGGACGTCACTGCTGTTCTATGCACTGTCATTTAGCCTTCATGGATTTCTAGACTGAGAATTTGATCACAGGACACTTGACACATTCCCCAAAGTTAAAGAACTTAGGTGGGCAACATCAGGCTGCCATACTGGAGCGCTGAAGCCTGAAGCCTGCAAGTGCTGAATTCGCCAAAGTTTGCCATCTGTTGCCCCTCTGTGACACAAACACAATTTATATTAGCCATAGCTACTGACCATCAATAGGCACTAAAAGCCTAGTCACCATGTGTATCTCATCCATCTTTTCTTTCTGGCAGGGAGAGAAGAAGGGGGAGAATGAAGGAAGAAATGATATGCTGAATAATGCTTGAATCAGTGAAACTGAGTATACTTCAGCTTTTTGCTCCAGGCTTTTTCTTTTTCTAACCCTGCATGAGGCATCTTCACGTCTTTACTTTTCTCTTTGGCTTTCTTTTGGATGAAGAAACATGTCTTACACCTGCTGGTGTGTTTTTATGAGATGTTTGGGATTTTCTAGGGCCTTCCCCAGAGGTGACTGTGTTTCGGTGGTGAGTGAATAATGCAAAACAGTCTACAGGCTGTATGCACTGAGTAATCACTGGGAATTCTTCAAAACGATCTCAGGTTGGTAAAATTTTCCACAGAAAATAATAATAACAGTAACAATAACAGCAACAGCAACAATAAACAAGATATGCCCTGTATGCTTCCACCCAATTATTAGCTAATAATGCATAATTATGAAGAATTCCACTCTTTAAATGCAGATTCTAAACAGCAATAACCATTTATTTTATGTTTTCACGTTATTTTCCTGAACGTCCTTTATGTCAATTATGTGTTTTCAGGCACATCTGACTGTGCTCTGCTGTGGTTGCGATGGTTTGGTAATTGTACATTAAAAAAAACAACAACACGTGTTTAGTATAAAAATTAATTACGTTAAGCGTTCCTACTAATTTTGCCAGGCAAAAAAAAAAAAAAAAAATGGCATCCCACAAATTTTCAGCATAAAGCGGGTGGCCAGCCTACTTAGGAGCTTTATGATCTGTGGCTGGGTTTTGCGAGTGAGCTCTGTCAAGGCAGTTTTCTCAGAACTGGAGACGGAATGCAGTGGACGGCAGTCTGCCCCTGTTCAGTTCCCTGGGTTCCCTTAAAATTTGTCTCTGGCCTCCATCTAATCAACCACTTCCCAATTACAATTACAATAACAGCGCCTAAAATATCATTGTGAAATGTTGCTGCAATCCAAATTGACGGAGCTCCTGCCAGCAAGCTGGACGGTCAAGGATGCAGCTTCCTTCCTTTGGTTTGGTCCTCTTTTTAAGGGGTTGATCCCTGGTAATATTGAAGAAAAGCGTTAGATATGCTATAGAAATCTACTTAGAAAATCCATGGGAGCAGAAGGGGGCTTGGGGAGGGGAAGAAAGGAGGGGCAAAACCAGAAGGAACTGGATTTAAAAAAAAGAGTCTACTCAATAGTGCAATCTTTTGGGAATATTTTCTTATGATGCATTAAAAATATCTCATTCTTAAAACAATTTTCTGCTCCTATAACTCAAAATAGCATTCAGTAAGGGGGAGGGGAAATGTAGCAATTAGTTGGCTTTATTTCTGAGGTTTTATTACTTTGATTTTTTGATTTAATCAGCCACAAATACAACTACCAGCAGACGGTGACTTTTCCCTGAAATGTGCTTCCTGCCCAGAACAGTGGCTTGTGATTGTAGGTTAATGTTAATGAAACATGAAAAGGCAGACCCTTTTAAGGAAATTTGTTATTAACAAATAAAGGCTTGGTAACATTTAGAATCACACCAGGAATCACACCATCGGAAATATGGCTGGAGCAGATCCTAGAGCCAGCCCCCATGCTCAATGACAAATTTGTTTACGTCTCTTAAAAGTTCTGACTCGGTACAGACGAGGTGACTTCCTACTTTCCTCATTCATGTTCAATTCACAAACATAAAGAGACTCTGAGCCATTAGGGAAGCTTTCATTTTGGCCGAGGAAGGATGAAATGATAGTGATAGTGGCTTTCATAGCAGAAAATAATTGTATACTTTTCTTATTATTATTTTTGGCAAGGCACACACATTTCAGCTTTCCAATGTATTACATCATTACATTGTATAATGCATCATAATGATAGAGTGAATAGAGATGAAGAAATGCCAGCATCTGCTGCAAGTTTAAAGAGAGACATTGCATGATTTTCATCTGGGGAGGCTGCTGTTCAACGAAGTGTTCTCTGAGATGAAACAAAGCTGCCTTCCCACTTGGCATTCACATTAATTGTGGGCTTGCCAACCGGCCAGTTTCATTGGTGTATAAATTAGTGGGGAATAATTCTACTTGTCTCAAAAACCAGAATATCTGAGGAATGCTTCCTGACGTGGTTTCTTATTTGTTTTTCCGTGGTTTGCCCTGGGCTCCTAGAAAACCTTCAGGATCTGCTGAACACACACACAAAAAGGTTCTGCCCTGGCATACCTGTGTGAGAGGTAATGGCTATCATTGGATCAAACAGAAGTTTTTATTATTTTCAACAGTGTGTTTTTGAGATGTATTAAAATAAATCATTTTTTAAATCCTCATTTTTGTAAAATGAAAGTCCATTGAGGTCCCCCAAGAGAAAACTTAAACGTACGGATTTCTATTAATAACAATAATAGGAAATGGTAGTTGAGAGTCAGCGATGGTCTAGGAGCTGCCATTTGGGATATGTCAGTGGGATGCTAAGATAGACGACTATGAAGGAAAAAAATTTATTTAGTTCATTTTCTGTTATATTTATTTGTCACTGCAGTGTGGGATAAATGCTTTCTCAGTGACTAAATTTTTGTTTTAATACTCCAAATTTAGCTAAACCTATTTAACACTGCCTTCTAAAGTGTCCTGTATTTCTTAGTCCTACAACAGGCAATTACAAGGACTATAGATATGGAGTCCCAGGACTTTCAATGACCCTTTAACCTTCTACAATCACAATTAACTGAATCTTAAACTTTCACTTTTTCATTCCGTAATTGTGAGCTGGCTGTGCGCTTTGTATGGTGTTGGCCCCAGGGAGATAAAGGTGAAAAAGCAGACCTGGAGCCTCTGTCCTTGCAGCTTACCATCTAGAGGTGGATACTTCATCACACTAAAGCAACAAAAACAAAAACGACAAAACCCTGACACTTCTTGCTGTACTGGGGTTTTCACATTTGCGTCAATGTTATTCTAATAGTTGCTTTCTTTTGGACCAATCAGCCTTGAACTTACTGAGAAGGGCCACACTGATCTTAATATTTGTTGTGTAGCTTTGAGCCTTGGCAGAAAATGAAAAATTAAAAATAAAAAAAGCCACGTTAAACCAGTTAGTTGGAGGCAAAATGCATGGCTGTTCCCACTGTCACTTATTTATTTGGGCATTTATTTGGCCCAAAGATACCCAAATTTTCTGTCTTTTAGATAATGAAATACTTTGGATTTTCTCCATTCATGCAGTGCAAGGTTTACATAACCAAATAAAATGGAAATGTATTTAGTTATTAAGAAAAATTGGATTCCTTAGTTAGTTACCTAGCTAGTCTGTCATTTTGAGTATGTGACTGTATGTGCCTGTGTCTACACACATTATAGCTGCCAAGTGCTTTATATTTTATTTAAAAAAAAAGTTTTAAAATACAATACCTTGTTTGCAGAGTGGCTAAAATCATGGGCCATGGAGTCATATCAATAAATACGCCTGGATTCAAATAGTGGCTCCACCATGTAGTTACCAAGTGACCTTAAATTCTGTAAGCCTCAGTGGACTCCTTATAAAATAAGGGTAACAGCCATTTCACAGGTTTGCAGTGACAGTATATGAGCTAATCCATTAAAATAGCTTACAGGAAACAATGGTAGCTAATATTTTTGTTGTTTTATAAAATAATTTTTAACCCTTATTAGAACTTAAAGAAGCAGCTTACTAATGATCTCACTAGATCGTCCTATTTATTTTTACCTCTACGTGGCTGTAAAGGCAGACTCCCTTTCCTAGAATTCCTACTTTTCTTTCACCAATTAAATATTTTCTACCCATTTATTCGAGCTCAGTTAAATACTTCTTTCCTGACTTTAGTACTTCAGTGACATACATTGTTCCATAACATGTATTTATTTATCCCCCCGTGTATGCCAGTGCTGTTTTAAATGCTGGAAGTACAGTGATATTAATAATAGGAGAGACTCTAGTCCCTGCCACCATGCAGCTTACATTGTATCAGAGGAAGCAAACTTTCCACAAATATGCTAAGATAAGTTTTTACTTCATGTTGGGGTAAGTGCTTAGAAAGTGAAATACGGGGTATGAGGAAAGCATATTCCCAGGGACTGTTATGGTCCAGGGTTGGAAAGATTTCCTTGAGGAGGAGTACTGAGTTGAGACCTAAAAGATAATGAGGACTAACCCAAGGGAAGAGGGTGGGGCAGGGTGGGGAGAGAATCTAGCAGATTCTCCACCTATGCAGCACCCTGAGGAGCATGCAACCTGCTTTCTAGGAGTTTCTGGTTTAGGGGACACCTTTCCTGACCACTCTTATGAAAAGCAAATTGCCTTTCCTTCACCTTCCAGGAATGCTCACTGTCAGAACTATTTATCTGACTTCTTTCCAAATATGCCTTGTTCATCCATCCATTCATTTATTCAACAAACACTGATAGAACATCTAGAGAAATCTCAAGTAAAGAAAACTTAGGTGTTCTACATGCCATTTATATAACCATTGTTTGTTTGTTTGTTTTGAGACAGCCTCACCCTATTGCCTCGGCTGGAGTGCAGTGGCATGATCTTGGCTCACTGCAACCTGTGCCTCCCAGGTTAAGTAATTCTCCTGCCTCAGCCTCTAGAGTAGCTGGGACTATAGGCATATTCCACTGCACCTGGCTAATTTTTGTATTTTTAGTGGAGACCGAGCTTTATCATGTTGGCCAGGCTGCTCTCGAACTCCTGACCTCAGGTGATCTGCCCATCTTGGCCTCCCAAAGTACTGGGATTACAGGTGTGAGCCACTGTGCCTTGCCATAACCAAATATTTTTGAGGTATATTTTTATAACTCTAGATCTGGTGTTGTTTACTACATTATAGCCCTAATAGTAGGAGACATGTCTTTCATCCTTGCTGCCCCCTTTGGTGACTCACACCATACTTGGCACTCAGTAGATGTCGGTGACCCCCTGTGACCCCTGTGCTAATCTCTCATATGGCCATTATCTGCTGCACTTTTAAAAATCCCTGGCAATGTCTTGCAATGTTGAATGTTTCTAGCCTAACAAAAAACATAATTAGGAAGGTAAATCTGCTGAAGCTGAAACAAATCATTTAATTCATTCCACAAGCCAAATGGAAAATGATTTTGAGATTATCCACCGTATTGGGTTATCTGCTCTACTGCTCTGTACCATTAGCTCAGGCAGTTGGGAATTGCTTGCAATTCACAAAGAAGCAGATTGTGTTTGGTTTGCGTTGGCTGTAAACCCTCCTCTGAAGTGGCTGCAAGTCCTCTCCAATTCAGCGAAGGCAGCCAGTCAGGGTGGCCGCTAAGCCAAGTTGCTTTCTCTCATGGTGGTGCTTCTGTGCAGTGTGGAGCACATGTGCACACGTGTGTGTGTGTGCCTGCCTTCTGACATCTAATTCCCCATCAGCTGAAGGTGGTGCCTGGTAGCCACTTATTCATTTAAAGTTTGGGGTGAAACAGAGCTTCTTGTTAACTTTTCACCTTTCTTAGAGGTAAAAGTGACTTGACACTGGCCTATCTAGGGTCATTTTCCTTTCACGAGAGGTAAATAATGCTTTTGTTTTTCAGAGGTTTTGGAGCGGCATCCCAGCCATTCAGAAGCTTCCTTGTCCACAGGGGAGGGTGAGGTGCTGAGCATTTTAGCAGTTGCATTTACTCGGCTGCTTTTATGTAGTTCAAAGGTCTGCTCTAAGATCTCTTTCAGCTTCCTTGGCTTTTGAAAGACCATATGTCTAATATGAAAGAATAGGGTAGTCCCATCATGAGACACTTCTCTCAAGGTTTGGGGAAACCTACCCTTGGATCACCTTACCTTAATTCAATGATCACATTGAAAGGGAACAACTGATAAAAGCCACGTTTGTGAAAGGTGCAGTTTGAAGGTAACTGGGATGCAAAGTGGCAGTTTTAAAGAGGGTTCAGATGTCTATTTGCAAAACCTGGGAATGAGTCCTTTAGATTTATAACAAAGAAGATGGGAAGCATACTGATGGATGAGTAGATAGGCAGATAGATGATTATTAGTTGCATAAGAATTGGTTTTCCTTTATGGGCTTGCTTCTCGTACAGCTAGCGAATTATTTAGATAGTCTTAAAGGATTTTTTTCACCACATTTGATCTATGAGTCTGAGGCTCCATTCTGTCCTTTAGAGTCTGAGGCCCCTTTCTGTCCTTTAGAGTGATAGTATCACTGGTGATTTGCAGGCCTGGCTGTACCTGTGAGGCCAGTATGGGCTATTCTGGAGAGGCTTCTGTTAGACCAACAGAGGCAGACCCAGGCACTGGCAGTAGTCGTGCTTTATTAGCAAGGCTGATTATGTGGTTGGCTGCATGTTCTCAGAATGTAGGAAGGCTAAAGCCTTGGGGAGAAAGAAGTCAATAAAAGAAAACACCTGACTCAAAGCAGGTTATTTAAATTTGCAGGCAATTTGCTAATATCACAGTACGATGATGCTTTTCTTATGCTAACCTAGATAGAATAAAAGACAACTTTAGGGTGTCTCATTAAAAGCACCATAACTTTTATATCAAAAATATTGCTGCAATCTAAATGCAGGATTATCCCATCTACATTAGCATACTTTTATAAAAGCATGAGAAAGGCCTTGAACCTATAAATCTAGCGTGATGATAGGGTGGCATCCCACAATGGAAACTATCACCTAGACTTTTTGCTCAGGGAGAACTCTCAAGCTATTTTTTAATAGTCTTTAATAATCTCTAATAGCTCTGAGGAATACTATCTACATAAGTTGTGGCAGCGATTCCCTTCCATGCATCTTTTCTTCTCCCCTATGCCGCTACTTAAAAGTTGGCTAAAAAGGTAAGGGCATGTGGTAACAACCAGTAAGAAGGCAGGACTCTCAGCCGTACAACCACAGAGAACTGAATTCAGCCAGTGACCAGGTGAACTCTAAAAAAGGACCCCAATCTCACATCTCCGACTGACCCTGTGGCTGCAACGCCATGAAACCCTAAGTAGAGAACTGAGCTAATGTGCTCAGACCCCTGACCTGCAGAAACTGTGAAATAATTAATGTAGACTATTTTAAGGCACTAAATTTGTGGTGATTTGTTATATAGCAACAAAAAACGAAGGCAACTATACTCTTTATAAAATATTCCATCATAAAACTTTTAAATGGAAAAGTCCCTGGGCACTCTTGTAGGAGTCAATGTACCAGCATAAAGTTGCGGCTTACACACAATTTCTGGCCTATAAGCATGACAGCATCAAGGCGCCACAGTACTCCTCTTGCCACCGATTGCCTCTACCTCCAAGGAAGACCTTCAATGGTGGAACTGTATTGTGTCTACCCCATAGCATCCCTCCTGTTCCTGGTCCCCTTTTCAGTTGTCTTAGCACAGAGAGATTTGATCCGAATAGGAATTATTAGCCCTAAGGGGCCTACGGGGGAGGTGTGGATGATGGCAATTTCCCTTTCCATACTAACAGCCCTCTAACCCTCCTGGAATTTTAACTACAGCTGCACACTGAGAATCTACAGGGTTATCCAGGCAGACTTTCATGCTGATCCTTTCCTGTTTCACCCCAGGGGAGAATCTGGCCAACTATATATTCATTGCTATTTTCCCCATTATTTATTACCTAGACAGAATAGCATGATTAATTATTGATCATAGACCAGTAACTGATTAAAGTGTGGTTCTGATCAGCAGTCAAAAGTCATTTGTTTCCAGGCATTCATAGTTCCTGCATAGAGAGTGGCAGAACAATACTCTCTCTTTTCAGTGCATAAAATATAACACCTGTGGATGGGCTGTAGTAAGCCAGCAACAGAACCCATCAACCGTACTTTGTCTTAATAAATGTGAAATAATGATTTGCCAAAAGAGAAAAACTGTTTGGAAGATTTACATGTAGAGAATACAATGTGAAATATAATGGGAGGATTCTAATTAGAATTGTTTCTCATGGACTAAATGCTTTGCTGAAGAGAAACTCACTAGGAATAGCTCTTTACCATCTGGGAAGCATATCGCGTTTTGTCTCATTCTTACGTTATTTCTGGGTTTATTCTCGCTCTCCACCTTTTCCTCAATCTCTCCTTCCCTTCCTTCTTCCCCCTGTTTCCTGCTGCTTTTCCTCTTTCCTTTCCTCCCTTCTTTTTTTGTTTTTTGTTGGATGATGTATGTCAGAAGTTGGCAAACGATAGCCCAAGGTCAAATCTGGCCCACCACCTGGTTTTGTAAATAAAGTTTTGGAATGCAACCAGGCTCATTCATTTTCATGTTGTCTATAGGTGCTTTTGTACTGCAACAGACGCTGAGTAGTTACAACAAGAACATAGTATCCACAAAGCCTGAAAGGTGTACTAGCTGGCCCTTTATAGAAACACGCTTGCTGACTCCTGTGTGCCAGGTACTAGGGACACAGTGAATAAGACAGAGTCCCTGTCCTCAGTGGCTTCAGAGTTTTATATGAGTATCTAATTATACCATGCTGTGAAGGGTAAGATGATGGTCCTCTGAATGAAGTACTGTGGAAACCAGGCAACAAATTTTATTATGTATTTAGGATGTGGAATTTGAGGACACCATCTCAGCGAAGGTAATGTTTGAGCTGAGAGTTTCCTGGCAGTTTGGAAGTGGAGAAAAAGAATCAGGACTTGAGTCTTGTAGCACAAATATCTTCTTTCAGCCTAGACAAAATACTAAATCGAAAGTTACAATTCCTTTTTTGGAGGTATACATTTTATTTTTCCTGGCCAGTACCACAGTTATTTCTGAGTCTTCTACTGCAGTGACGTTAGCATTTGAAGCATGTGTACTTCAAGAGAGGTGTCCCTGCAGTTCTGGTGGTGAGCCCCCACCTCTATCTGAACTTGACTGGAAGCTAAGTTCATTCAAAACTAGCAAACATTATGGTTTCTTCTTCTCTCCTGTAAAATATTGTTCAAGCTCAAAGTCAGCAGTTCACTTCAAGAGCCTGGTCTTGAAACCTGGGATGCTTTCCAGACCAAGCCAAAACAAAAACCCAATTAGGAAAATCAAGTAAAGACCAGAAGCCACCATGTCAGATTCATGAGCTCTTTCCCTCAAAGCAGAAAGTCAAACTGGTACCAGTTTGCACTCTACAAAAAGGAAAACAGAAGAATATGCAAATCATTTGAAAATCACTTTGAAAAAAATCTGGGCAGCAAGACTTTGCCCCAAAAATAATAAAATCCACCAGAATAAGTCAAACCACCAGACTTAATCTCCCAATTATCAGCATGTCAATTCTTATGTGAGAAGAGTTTAATCCAAAATTCTACGGCAGAAGAAAGTTCCCTTTATGGAATGTGAAGTGAATGATGGCTGAGTGAGAGGCTCCTTTTGACTTTTAAACTTGTGCATCAAACTCTGGAATCTCCTCCCTGGAGTTATTAGGTTCTCTAAGAAGACACTGTAGGTGCTTTGACACACCTAGGAAGTGATGGTGTCAAGTAACAAGCCAGGACTTGAGTCAGCCGAGCCTGTGTTTGAATTCCCCAGTTGCTATTTCCATGGCCTTAAGTCCTCTAACTTCTCCGGACCCTGAGGTATTCATCTGCTACATGAGGATAGTAATACTGATATCATGTGGCAATTGTGAGATTGCCATGAAGTAATATAAATAAAACAGTACCATGCCCAGCACAAAGCAGGTAATTAATAAAGTAGCTATTTTTATTTTTAGGTTAATGTTATAGTCACTTGATTTTCCAGGAGGTGTGGCGTATGGTAGAGAATGACTTGGACTATAATGCTCATACTTTTGCCCACACATATTTAGAATGTGCTCACTGAATCAATTAAAGTTAGAATGGCGCTAACTGAGCAATTTGTGAGTGCTAATTTCTGAATGCCTGAAGAATGGACAACAGAAAGGATAATGGCATCTTCAGAAGACAAGTCTATTTACTCAACATCCACTGAATAAGCATCAATGTATTAGATACTGGGCAATGGCTTGGGAAACAAAGATAAATAAAATATTGTTTTTGGCTCAAGATTTTATAGTCTAGTTCCTCTATGAAGATGTTACCAGAAGACAAATTCTGTGTGAAAGTGCTATAGTGGAGTCTATAGGATTCAGATGGCAACAAGAGGACCAGGAAGGTCTCATGGAAGAAGAAACTACTGAGCTGAAATTCAAAGAATCAGCAGGTGTTTTTCAGGTAGACATGCGGGGGGGAGGACATGCCAGGCAGAAAGAACGATGCAAAAAGACACCAAGGCATGGAAGACTGTAGTTAATTCAGTACATGTAGGAGATAGTGGAGAAAGATGCAGCTGAATAGGTGGCCTGAGCCTTATCTACCCCATAAAACATTTGGTTTGAATCTTGCAGATGAGGGGAGCCATTAAGAAATTTGAAGCAGATGAGTCACCTGGCCCTGTATGCTTGTTAGAAAGATAATCTGGCTGGCAGTGTGCAGGACTAATTGGAGGCAGGAAAGCAGAGAGATAGATCAGTTATGAGCCTATTGCAAATACTCAGGCAAGAGAGGATGAGGTTCTGACATAGGGTTGTGGCAGTAAAGAGGAAGAGAAGAAAAGGCATGTAAGTGATGCTGAGAAGGTAGGAACTGATACAATTGACAGGAGCTGATTATTATTTGAGTTTAGGTGTGCAGATCATGCACAACATTGACAGAAATTTGATGCATGCATCTGAGAACTCCTATGATTTGAGGTGGGATGTAGACCACAGCATGAACTCTGGTTGGTTTCACCCGGGAGACCAATGTTGTCCCACTCATATTAGCTCCTTGAGACTCTAAATAGACAAGAGACTCCCTTCAGCGTCAAGCCTTGTTGACTGATATGCGATTGCATCACCTACAGTGGGTCAGCCTAAGTTAAGGTTAAGGAGCACACATCATTTATGGACCTTAGTTTGTCATCAAAAAGGAATAGCCTGATCATCAAAAATGAATGTGTCACACATTTCCTACAAATTCTGGCTTCTTAGAAACTCTAAATAAAACCTTCAGTCTCTCAGAGGTCATATTTAAATATCATACTAATCACAATAATTCAACCCTTCATCTACCCATCCATACATCTGTCCATCTACCATTGATTATCTCTGGCTAGCCACAGAAGCCACCAGAGAGTTTTAACAGATCCAAATCAATTTACCAAGCATTGCCTTCATGACAGAGTCAGGAAAACTCAAGATTAAGATTAGAAAATATCTTTTGTCAAATATAAAATCTACAAAGTCTACTTGTTTGACACTTGCTCTTATAATGCAAATCTTATGTTTGTTAATATCCAGTATGCAATTTTATAAATGTAAAATAAGCATTTTGTATATAAAAGATTTGTGTGTGTGTGTGTGTGTGTGTACGTGTGTGTGCATAATAATAGAATACTTTTTTAAAGGGTACTTCCTAATGAGGTAATTACTATGAACATACATTTTTGGTATATGTGTGTGTATAAATATGTATATATTTATGTGTGTATATATATATGTATATATATTATCTCTAAGTCTTAACATATGCTAATCTCCATAGCACATGTAATATTAACAGAAAATTTGGTAATACTTTAAATGTCCTATCATTGTGAATTCATTTTATATTCATTGTAATAGCATTGATCAAAATGAATTCATTTGATATTCATGTAGATGTCACATGTACTTCCATAGGTGTTTCATTGTAAATTAGCATTTCTCAGAGGACACTTAAAATAAGTGTTACTGAAAGTCCTCATTACACATATTGCTGAGATTAGTACATTAAGGATCATGTACTTACACAGTGCTAATGCATTTCTGCCACTTAAAATACTACATTACCCATTTCTGATATCTAGCAAATATCTAAGGCAATTTTAAGAATTACATCTAAAAAAAAGTTGTACCTTTATGATTAAGCAGGTTGCCTATATTTTGCTCTAGTTTTGTTTTTTTTTTTAAACTAAAGTTCTGGTGGATACTAAAAGAAGATTAGAAGTGAAATGTATATGATGACAACAATGGCATTTTAATGACTTTGGTACAGTCAGGCACCCAGTGAAAGTAGACTTTATCTCATTTTTTTTTTTACAAGTTACCTTATAAAAAAATCAAATGAAGTTAAGAATTTGTGGACTAGAAAATAAATTTGCCAAAAACATTGATGTACCATTTTTGAGCCTGACTTATCTCAGAAGCTAAAAACAAACACACAAGCAAATGAAGGACCATTTATCTTTGATGCGTATGACTTCCTCGTAAGTTTCTTATTATTGTTTCAGGCAGAAATTTTGTTGAGATCATCACGGATGTTGGGAAGGAATGTCAGTGACTCACCCAGGTGGCATCTGGCTGTGGGAGAGTCGAGTAAGTCAAGAAAGTGTTCTTAGTCCTTCTCAACTGCCTGAGAATTCTGATAGAGAAAGGTGTGGTGAGGGACATGTAGGTGGCAACAGGCTTGCACATCAACCAGATTAAGGTTTGGGATTTACTAGGATATTCTTAGTGCTCGTTATGATGTCTGTCATATAGTTAGAGTCATGCTTTAAAAAGATACAAAATATGCTTTCAAGAATAGGATTTCCAAGTTCACTGTTGGTGGGAATGCAAAATGGTGCAGCCACTATGGAAAACAGTATGGTGGTTCCTCAAAACATTAAAAATAGAACTGCCACATGGTCTAGCGATTCTACTTTTGGGTATTTATTCAAAAGAGCTGAAATCAGGATCTCTGCACTCCCATGTTCATTGTAGCACTATTCACAATAGCCAGGATGTAGGAACAACCTAAATGTCCATGAACAGATGAATGGATAAAGAAACTGTGGCATATACATACAATGGAATATTATTCAGGCTTTAAAAAGACATTCTGCAATATGCAACAACATGGGTGGATCTTGAGAACATTATGCTAAGTGAAATAAGCCAATGACAGAAGGACAAATACCGAGGAATATGAGAAATCTAGCATAGTCGAATTCATAGAATCAAAGAGTGAAATGATGGTTCCCAGGGGCTCAGGGGAGAGGAAAATGGGGACTTGTTAATCAACGGGCCTAAATTTCAATTTAAGTGCGATAATAAGTTCTAGAGATCCACTGTATAACATTGTACCTATGGTTAACAATATAGTATTGCACAATTAAAAATTTGTTAAAGGGGTAGATCTCATGTTGTGTTCTTATGACAACATTAACTTTTTAAAAAGAATTGGGGTTCCCAGTTAAACGCTGGGCACTAAGGGCTTTAGAGTCACACATGGGAAAACGCTTAGTGCTTCTAGGACACACTGATCATCATCAACTCTAGCTCTGAAGTTCTTTTACTTTTTAGATTCATTTATTTTTACCTTCCTCTCCACAAGGATGGTCTATTTGCTGTCTACACCTGTTACCACATTGAAGGGCTGTTCCTGAAATGGACTTCTCCCTTCAGCCACGCTGTCAGGAGACATCACCTTATTGAGGGTTGACTCAGTGGGAGCCAAATTTTCAGCAGGCTACCAACTCACACCTGCAGAATTCGCCCGGCACATCCGTTTTGCAAACACACAAAATGGGTAATTGGGCACACAAATGCCTATTTGCGTTGCAATTTGGCATTTGTATACACAGTGATGAATTTTTTCATGTGCAAATGTGGGGGGATGCAAGTACAAAATGGATGTTCTCAAGCAGGAAGGGTGCCTTTAAAAACATATATCTTTTCAAAACCCTTCTAGAAATTTGAGGAGCACCAGGAAAATAGTTAGGTAGATGGATCTACTTCTCTTCCCACTCCTCACCTTCCTTCCCCCATTCAGGCAAAGTCCTGATATAACACATTTCATTAGTTACTTTTTGAAGATGGGCTGCCTTTTTCTCAAATAGGCAAAGAAACATCCCAGGTTTTTTCCCCTATAACAAAGGACTTACCTGAAGTGTCATGGAGTCAACTAATAAATGTTAATACTTTAGCGCTAATGAAATGTAAGGAGTTTTGGATTCTTAGAGTGTTTGGTGTTTTGTAACAAGTGTCATATGCTGGTTTTGAGGTGCATTGTCCTATTTGATATTGAAGTTACACACAGATACACACAGAAACATTTGGCACCATAGATTTTTGTAACTAACTGGAATGGTGCAGAACAAAATGATGATGGCACTTGCACAGGGGATGGCTGCAGAGCTTTGAGGTGTCCCACATGTCCAGTTCATTCTCTGGTTTCTTTGTCCCTTCTGTCTGCCCTTGGCCCTTTAAGCCTCAGTGTTGCTCACTCAAATCTCATATTGTTTAGCAGGGCTCAGGAAAGGAAGCCAGGAGCACCTAAGGTATCCAAGGCTATGGCTCAGGACTCTGCCCTCCTTTGCAAGCCACTCATCTGTGTCTGCCTGTTGTCCCTGGCTCTGGGCCTGGCTTCATACATTCGAGTCCTTAGCATCTGCGAGTCCTTATCATTTTCTGAGAAGCCCCTCTGGGCTCTGTGTACTGGCTTTCCTGTTCTATTGCAGCTACACCTCCTCCTTTTGGCATGCTTGTGATGCTCCTTAGAATCTGCTTCCAGGAGGGACTGACCTATGACCAAGAAATGATTCATACAGGAACTTCTGCCCAAAAACTATGGATCTCAACCAAGGCTTTGTCCCTGTCTCCCTACTCTTTCCTCCAAACATTCTCATCCTTTCTGAACTCAGGTGGGCTTGTGACTTCTAATATTGCCCGTAGTCTGACCTACACCACCAACCTACGTTTGTACAGTTTCATTGTGCTTTAATGAGTTCTAATTTAACACGCCTACAGCTAGATCTGGATTTATTTTCTGTCTTCTCCTCCCAGGGTTTGACTTGCCATCCCAGTCTCTCCTCTCCAGTCCTTTCATCCCCATCAGTGCCTTTCTTACCTCTTCAACTCTCATCCCAAGGTCCATCAGGTCACATTGAGACATCTTTTGCAATATCTCTTGGGTTCTAAGCCTTTTACTTTACTACAGATACAGCTATCTGGTCCTCTTATGTCTGAATGGTGGTATTTACTGTCTGAGATGTCTCTTGCTTGGCTACTGTTTCATTAAAAACTCTGCTTACCATGGCATTCATCTAATTATGAGCTAGAATGATTCCATGTTAACAGATCAAATTCCAACTTCCCATCATGACTTTCAAGGTGGGTCATTTGATATGGTTTGGCTGTGTCCCCACCCAAACCTCATCTCAAATTATAGTTTTCATAATTCCCACGTGACCTGGTGGGAGGTACTTGAATCATGGGGTGGTTACCCCCATATTGTTTTTGTGATAGTGAGTGAGTTCTCACGAGGTCTGATGGTTTTATAAGGGGCCTTTCCTCATTTATTCAGTGCTTATTATCTCTTTCCTGCCACCATGTGAAGAAGAGACATGTTTGCATCCCCTTCTGCTATGACTATAAGTTTCCTGAGGCTTCCCCAGCCATGCACAACTATGTCAACTAAGCCTCTCTCCTTTATAAATTACCCAGTCTTGGGTAATTCTTCAGAGCACCGTGAGAATGGACTAATACAATATTCAACATTATATCCCGCAGTAATCATGGAAACTTCTTAGGACAAGTTTTTCACTCCAGGCAGACTTTTCTGTTCATTTGCCCCTGTATGCTCCTCCCTTATGTACCTCTGTGCCTTTTTCTGTTTGGATTTCCCAGCCTGGAATGGTTTCTGCCTCCTATTTATTTAAATCTTCAAACAATGGTGAAGGCTCCTACAAACTTTAGCACTTTTGAATCAACTATCTAAAGTTACCCCAGCCCAATACAAGTATTGCTTATTCTAAATCCTACACACTGGGGAAGGCTTACGCCAACAGCCCTACCTGAATCGCACAGTTCCTGGAATTGGTTTTTGGGTCTCACACTAGACTGGAAGTTCCTCAAGGAAAGTCACTATGCTTTGCAATACGTACAATGTTATATGTTTTGCAATACTTAGCAAAGTGCCAGTCATGTAGAAAATGTGTGCTTAATACTTCTTGGCTTTGTCTTCACATCATGGAGGGGCTGGAGGTTAGAAGAGAAAGCTGACGAGTTAGTGACTGGGGGAAAGTCATGAAGCTCCATTAAATATTCTTTATTTACAAAGCTGCCAGCACACTGGGTTATTATTATTATTTTATGTAACTCCAGATCCTCCCCTTTCCTCCTCCTCCAGAGTAACAAGGGCCTAATAGGCTTCACGTGTAAGTGCCTATTTTTATTAAAGACAAGTGTAATCTTTTGTAGACCAAATGTCCCTATCGTAAATGCTAACAGAGAAAAATATTAGGACTCATTTATTTATGAACCTGTTAATAATGAGGTGCAGTTATGAAAAAAAGGCTTCCTCAGCATAAGCTCCTGAACAAACAATGCACACTGGGGGAAAAGGAGCTAGTTAGCCTTCTTGACTTAGATAAAGCTATGGAGAAATGACAAGTGCCAGTAATTAGCACAGCCTCTTCAACAAGATAACCCTATACATCTTTGTCTATTTCAATCACCAAAGACTCCGATTCAGTGTGAAATTAAACCTTGGATGCCATCAATTTCTGTTAACCTCTTTATATTGTTCTGTGTTCATGCCTATGTGATAGATAGATTTTGTCATTTTATTAAATGGTGACATCTCTACAGACACGTGACCTAAAAATCTGTTTGCTCCTTTGCAAAGTATTCTTAATCATCTCCTGCTATGTTTCCCAACAAGGGGACAAGATTTATTCCTGCATCCCACTGGCAAACTCCTAGTCCATAAGAACTTGACGCTTCTGTTCGTTAGGGCTACCCTGCATTTAGCAGCTTACCTAAAACCTGCATTCCCCCAAATAATCTAGGTAGAAGACGAGTCAAGACTAGGTATAAGATTCTGGTTCAAGCTGTTTATTATATTTATGTACCCATTTTTAAAAGTGTGATTTGAAGCATATTGCCCCATATATATTTATTTCCTTCTCTTACCCAATACAACCCACTATTTTAGAGGGTCCTGACTACCTACAGCTTCAGCAGTTACTTTTTATCTGGGCTCTTTGAAATTTTATTGCTTAATATTCTTTGTGGCCAATGGATTTTTTAAAATTAATTAATTCATTATTGCAAGGAATCACAATAAAGATTATCATCGAAATTGGAAAATAATTAGAAATCATAAGATATCACAGTTTGACCTTGAGGTCCAGGTTTATACACAATATTCTTGTGCAGACGCATGATGGAGCCAGCAGAACCAATGGTTATGGAGGTTTTTAAGCTGTCCTGCCAGGCTCGTGAATGAGAGAAGCCTCTGATCAGGGCACAGGGAAACATTACTTAACTTAGAAGAAAAATGTACAGAGCTATTTCTATCTTGACACGCTCTAAGTTCCTACTTCCTTTCAGGACGTTTTTCTTCCAAATTTTATTTCTTTAAGATATTTACTACCATTTAATTTGCCCAGGTCTGCATTTTTTCTTCTCCTCTTGCTAGAAACCTCACTTCCCTGATTGAGTAACATTTATGTTTTCATGTTTTTTTTTCCCCCTCACCTTTTCTTATCCATGTTGCCTTGCTCTCGCAAGCACACTCTCTCTCTCTTTATTGAGAAGACAACATAACTAACATGCTTAGTCCCCTTTGGTGGAGAAATGTGCCAAAATTCAGCTTCTGTAAACTTCTCCTCACTTTGAGCCTTAATTGCAATGAGTCCCTGGGAAGTATTACAAGCTATCATTTAAATATGTATTTACACAACATTTTAAAGCACACATTATTTAGCCAGTAGAGCAAAACAGCTCACAACAAGTAAATGGAATAAAGCACATTTAGATGCTGCTTAAAAGCACAGGTTTGCTTTGTGACAAATAGTGAGGGAGCCTTTGAGACAGGTGCTGTTTATCAAGGGGACTCTGCTCCAGGCCTTCTACCTTGTTGTGGTGACTGTCTTTCATGACCTGGGGCATCCCCCTGTGGGTTAGATGGGAAAGACCACTTAGTGAAAATCACTCTGATCTTTAAATCTGTGAAGGTTTCAGTAGTTGAAGAGGGAGGTGGTGATGTGGGGGAAGGAAAGACAGAAAATTAGAAAGTAAGCAAGAAGAAAGAAAAATTAGAAGAAAAGGACACTGACATTTTGGAAACAAAGAAAATCTACCTAGGTAGCTATTCTGAGCTAAAAAGAGGTACAGATCCTCCTGGGAAAGATGCACAAAAATACGCTCTTTGCCTCTAAGTAGCTATGACTATGGCTGTTTGGGTTATCAGGCAGCCCCCGGAAAGGCTGGCTGATCATAAGCAAAACCCAGAGGCAGCACAGGTGTGAATTTTATTTGAAAGCTCCATCAACAAACCAAACAACAACAAAAGGAGCAATTGGATTTTTAGAGAGTATTACTGTCCAAATTGCACCCCTAGATATTGAAAAGTTTATGAATTCCATGCACCTAGTCATATTCCAGTTTTCCTTTGCTCGCTTCTGGCTCTTCCCATTACCTGTTACTTTTCATGTTCCCTGCCTAGAACCCCCCCCCCCCCCCCCCCGCCCTGGGCAAAGTCTCTGAGATGTGCCTGTCATTTCTGCCCCGCCTTCCTGCGTTTACTTTGCCTCCCACTTTTCCTCCTTTGTGGCTTAAGCTTTTACACCCTTCCCCAGGCACGTTATAACTTTTCAGGTGTGTTCTGAGCACCACACCTTCCCCATTAGAGAGGGAGAGAGAGAGAGCGTGAGCCAGAGAGCGAGTGAGAGCTCATGTGGTTTAATTTTCATTATTTTTAGGTGTTAAGTTTTAGATTAGCATACTATGTCTTAAACTACTGTATTAGAATGCTGCTTGACTCACTTCCAAATTGAAGACCTTTTAAAAAAATTGAAGCAGTCCAATAATTTTAAATCACTCTACACTGTGCATTGCAATTTAAAATTATTGGAGTGCTTCAAATTTTTATAAGCCCTTGAATTTGGAAGTGATCAAGGTTCTAGGCATACTCAGTGTAGAGCAATTTAAAATTATAAGAGCTGTCAAATTTTTATATAAGCACTTCAGTTAGAAAAGGGATTCGGGTTCTGGGCATGTGCAGAGAAGAGCCATTTAAATTATTAAAAGTGCTTCAATTTTTTTTCCCCCAAGCACCTGATTTTGGAAGAGTTTTGGTTTGCGCAGCCCAAAGTGACAACTTCCTTTGAGAGAGTCTGTGTAAAGAGACTTTCAGTCTTTCAAATAGGGCCAGCACTGTGGGGGATACGAGTAGGTGGCTGACTTTCTGATGTGATCTGTAGGAGCCACCAGGAAAGTGTGTCCCCTGCCCCAGAGTCTTCTCAATGGCTTGACATCTTGTCACATTATAGTTCTTTTTTGGATAAAGGCATTTCCAGAAGGCCCCTGTTAAAACGCTAATCTCTTACATTAAATCACAGATACATTAATGGGATAAATTTATCATTGAAGGGGCTGGCCCTGGGGGACTGAAGACACACAAACATTTTGGTGGTGAGGAGGGGGAGAGATGGGTCTCTGACACCCACCGTGTCTCCTGGGGCGTTCAGCTGTGGGCCTGGGCAGGCCGTAAGGGGTCTCTTGTTTTCTAAGTCTGTGGCTGAGAACATTCCTGGTGACATGATAGTAGGAAGCGGCCAAGAATGTAAAACTTTATCTGTGTCAAGATTTTATTGAGCGCAGATCCCCACCCCGACTAAAACTAATCGTTAAAGAAGGTGGATTCTCTGTTACTTTTAATGCTCATTTGCATTATGGCTTGCCCAAGATATCAATTTTCTCTTTTCTGAGAAGTGAAATATTATTCATCTGAAGCATTTTAAGGGGAGAATTGAAAGGAAGGTAGAATCAATAGGTTCAGCTTTAAGGTTGATTTTCCTTATTTCATCCTTTAGTTGGGAGTTTCAGTGATGTGAAAGAAAAAAAGGGACAAATCTAACACAATGAAAATAATGTTACCCTTTCAAAGCTTTATTTACAGCAAAGTGAAAGGACGATAAATGTTGTAAAATATAGATACTTTAGAACTGTAATTTTTATTAATTTCTCACGTCAGTGAGGCTTGGGTACCCAGAATGTAACAATCATGTTGTCATGTGTGACCTTGCTGTTGGAAAAATGTTTGTGGGTCCCCAAATTTCTTAAAGAGGGATGCCCTTAAATCAGGAAACTTTAACGTTAAGAAATGACTCACTGATCTGAACTTCAGAGGGATGTTGATTTTCTTTGGGAGTTGAAACCCTGGTTGTTGCAGTGTGTGAAACATTTAATTTATCCAATGCCTCTGTGAATGCGTGGATGAAATTTCCCAGAGGGCTCCCCCATACTTATCGTTTTTCCCTCTCAAGCACACACAGCCAAGGAAGTGGGCCAGCAGACACCCTGAACTTCTGCAGAACCAAGCTGCTCTGAGCCTTTCCCACCTGGCCTGTGAACAAAAGACAAGCCCTCCTCCTTGCTTTTCCTTTACAAGTGGATGTGGGGTGTAGGGGTGGGAGGTGCTGAACAAGTGTTTAGGAGGTTGAGGTCATTTGACTTGGAAAACTGTAGTTCCTTAAAGAGTAACAAGAGGTTAGCATATGTTTGTGGCTTTGTCAAAAGTCAGTGAACTCATCTAGGGCCCGCAGGAGGCTTGGTCAGGGGTCAGGAGGCTCTCCTCTGTCCAGGCAGTGGGCACAGGACAGCGTCAGGTCTTGGCCCATCCTTGTCTCTCAGATGAGGGTGTGTGACCTGTTTCAGAGACAGCAATGCAAGGACAACTTCCTGTTTCTTTCAGACCAGATGAGTTTGAAGTTAAAATGTCATTCCTTAACATTAATCCAAAAGTTAACACATTAACAATTATATTAATTAATGAAATCACCATCTGTTTATTGAATATGAGTCATGGTGTTAGGTGCTAAAAGATACAAAGGTAAATGAGAAACAATTATTCTCAAGGAACAGCAGTAGAAAGACATGAGCAAATAGCTAGAATATAAGGTATTACACCTGATATGTGTTATACATGACAAAATGTATAATACATATTGCATGTTATTATTACTTTTTATATTGGGCCTGATTTATTTCAGTATCCCCACATATAGCACAACTGTTTCACGTGGTGTATTTGCTCAATAAATAAATACTGATTAAATGTGAACAACAGAAAGGATATAAACCAAATGCTTGGTAGGACTTTTCAAACTTGGATCATATGAAAAGAACTGGGGAGCCCTTAAGAAATGCTGACCCCGGCTCATACCTGTGATGTCAGCACGTTGGGAGCCTTAAGTGGGTGGATCCCTTGAGGCCAGGGGTTTGAGACCAGCCTGGGCAACACTGTGAAATTTCGGCTCTACCAAAATTACAAAAATTAGCCCAGTGTGGTGGTACATGCCTGTAATCCCAGCTACTCGAGAGGCTGAGGCAGGGAAATTGCTTGAACCCAGGAGGTGGAAGTTTCAGTGAGCCAAGATTGTGCCACCCCAATCTGGCGACAGAGCAAGACTCTGTCTCAAAAAAAAAAAAAAAAAAGAAAGAAAAAAGGCTGACTTCCCCAGGGTTCTCCTTCCCAGGCATTCACATTCTGATTTAATTGGAACAGAAAATTAGCATTGGGAGGTGCTGCACCAGGGGACATCAGGAGGAACCTATGAACGTTGAACTGTGCTTGAAAATGGAGGTTGCTTCATAGAGGAGGTCGTGTTTGAGACTGAAGGATAGGTTGTAAGGTAGGCAGGTTTTGATGGAGGGCGAGGAACAAGAAAATGGCATCCTTAGGAGAGGAAGCAACATGGGGAAGGGCACAGACTGGAAAGGGCATAGTATGTTCTGTATGAGTCAAAACCTGGGGTGGCCCTACCATCTGCTGTCTGAGATGGCGTAGTGGGGGAAAAAGAAGAGGCTGAAGCAATAGGTTGGGGTTAGACTGTGGAGGGACTAGTATGCTTCTCCAAAAAGTTTGAATTTATTTTACACACGCTGGGGAACCACTGGGGGTTTGGAAGCTGGCAAGTGGTGTGGTCAGATCTTTGTTTCAGGAAAGCACTGCAAAAAATGAACTGGATGTCGGGAAAACTGGAAAAAAGGAATCCAATTTGGAAGCTATGGATTCTGATAGAATACATAAGGGAGGAGGCAAATTTGAGCTAGACCAATTTGGATGGGGGCATAGAGGGGAGAGTGGATTTAGGAGACATTTATGAGAGACCACCTTTAATAGATGTGTTGGATGGTTGTATAGTGGGTTAAAGTCCGCAGTGCAGGGAGTGAACACAGAAAGCATACAAGATGGGGAGCAGGTTCTGAAACACGCAATGGTGTGGGCAAAAGAACAATATAGAGAGGCCTAGAGGACTTTGGTAATGTTCCTTCTGAAGTCACGAACCCCATCTTTCATTGCTTAGGCCCTTGTTTTTGGTTTTCCTTTTATCCCCGTCACATAAAACAAGTACCCATTTTGTTTAACAGTGTATATCAAATGCTAGCTCTTTAGTTTTGATCACCAGAGCTGCTGTTTAACTCATGGCTTCTAGAAGCAGGCCATTTGCAGCTCTTACACCTTCCTCAAAAAATGAAGGTTTTGAATAAAAGCCAGTCATAGAATTAAGTCAGGGCAAAGTGGTGTCAGGGGTGAAATTCAAAAGACAATACGTAATAATTGGTTTTAAAACAGGAGCCAGATGAATCATAAGGTCATACATATGAAAGGAAAAAGCTTTCTCCAGAAGACTTGGGGGCTAAGGCTGCAAGGGGCTGTTTGAAAACAAAGTGTCAGGGAACATGGTAGGGCCTCCAAGTGAGACCTGCTCTGGGGAAGCTGCTCTCCATTCCGACATGTCTGAAACACTCGCTGAGAAGAAATAGATCTGCCTCTTCCAACTTTATATAACTTTCATAGAAAGCTATTTCCATTAGAGCATCCCTTGGTCAGAGAGAAGGAACACAGGGTCAGCATGTCAATGTGTCTTCCAGAACCCACTGGTCACTGTGGGACCCAAGTGTGGGGTCTCAGAGCTGAGAAGCAATGAGCGCTTGTCTAGCACCCCAGCTCCACAGCTGGGCACAGAGGCAGAACATGTAGGGGTTTGCTCAGAATCTGGTGGCTCGGTAGCAGTGTGGTCAGAAGGAGAACCGACGCCTCCTGGCTTCCAGAGCTGGTCCACCCAGAGGCTGCCCCAGGACTCTGCATGACTCTGGGGTTGTGCCGTGTGCGTATCAGTGAGAGGGAGTGCAGAATGAGGAGTCAGATGAATCCCACCCACTCAGAAACCTATTTTTGTTCATTCACTCTTGTTTTCATACACTGCTAGCATTCACTCTTTTTGTTGTTGTTGTTGGCCTGAAGTGCAGATTTCAGATGGCCTTTTGAAACTGCTGTGCAAAAGGCTGAAATGTGATTTATTATTATTATACTTTAAGTTCTAAGGTACATGTGCAGAACATGCAGGTTTGTTACATAGGTATACACAGGCCATAGTGGTTTGCTGCACCCATCCCCCCGTCATCTACATTAGGTATGAAATGTGATTTTATTTCTTTTTACGAGAAACAAAGCTACAGTTATTGCCCTGTCTTGAGTTTCCCCTAGTACTGTGGTAACCCCAGCTCTCCTCATGTAGACCTTTTGTTTTATTGATGGAATCATGTTTGAAAGATTTGTTTCAAAATCGAGATGTTAGCATTCATGATTATTGCCTCTAAGAAGGTCCTCTTTGTCATGCTCCCTTCCGGGGAGGCTGCAGCACTGCAAGTTATCAGTCCTGCTGCCCAGACCATGGCTAATGGAATTAGGGACGGAACCCTGACCTCAAGCTGGCCCGTCTATTTCCTCTCTGCAGTTTGGAATTGGGACACAGTGGATCTCCAAGGGTTTGGAAACTGGTGGGTCCCGGTCGGTCTGACTTAGATGTTGACAGCACAGCCCCGGGAGCTAACCAGCCAGCGTTCACATGCTGGCTCTCCATCTCCCTAAGAGTGCGACCATGTCACCTCTCTGTCTCAGTTTCCACAGTTGTAAAGTGGGGATAATCATCATCATCATAAAACAAGAAATGATATAAACAAATAATAAAATAAATGATAAAAATGAGGTTATTGTGTTAAATGAGTTAATATGTATTGTGTACTTAATAAAGTGCTAGTACCTATTCAACTGCTTGCTAATATTATTATTATTACGAGGTATAGTAAGAGTACCATCATTACGGTGCCTTGAAGATGGGCTGTCACTAAAGTCAGAAAAAGAGGTTTTCTGAGACAGATGGGGAATAAACAGATGTACATCACAGTCACCATCTCCTTTGTCACCTGAGTAAGAGAGAAATAGGGAGAAAATAAGTGTATGGGGTTTGACCCTTCTCCAGGCCACAGTTCCATTATCTCTCAAGGCCCAAATATACTTCTCCCTCTTGGATCCTCTAAGCTCCTCTGTATTAAAACTTCTCCCTTGAGTTTCTTTGAAGGAGAAGCTGTTGCATGTGGTCCAAGGATTCTTAAAATAAGAGCAAAATTATGTACAGCAGGGCTGAAAGAAGACAGATATCTCTTCTCCATGTCCTTTGCCTTCTTGAAAAAGGTTCCTGGCTTAGGCCACTCTTCATGCCCAGGTGGGTCTCTGGCCAAACATGATTTTGATTAATTCCATGTCAATCAGCAAAGACTGATCCCACCGCAGCACATACTGCCCTAGCCATTGAGGAGAATACTATGAGCTGTAAGGCATGGCCACGAGGAGCCTGTTGTCTCCTTGAAAGCAATACAAATTCAAGGAGAGAAAGTATGTCTCATTCAGGCTTGTTCAGTGTTGAATCCATCACCTGGCAGAGTTTCTGGCAAATAGTATGTAAAGGAAGCAATGTGTGATTGTGGCTAACTGGCCAGGCAGTAAGAACATATGAAGTCAGAGGAAGATGTGACCAGAGGAAGATGGGGGTGAGAGTGGAAGGTGAGGACTATTATTTCAGGCTTTAGTTTCCTGGCTGGAAGTGAAGGAAGTGTCTTGTGAGACAACTTTTGGATTGTAAATGCATCCCATTTTTACCCCTACTCCTAGACCTCCTTCACTCTCCCAATCGTTTGCTCTTTCAAAAATGTCCAAAATAATCAAAATGGGAAAAATCAGGACTTACGCTTAAGTACATTTGCTTTAGCTTTTAGTTTTTTCATTAAGTTTTAAAATTAATTATTTGCATTGTGAATTTTATGGTGGGTCACAGTTTTTTCATAATCTTTGTAGTGCTTGGGGGCCTTCCAAGCTTTCAATGAATGGAGATTTGTTTTATTTCCTTTACCCTTCCTCCAGGCTGAGGACGGAGGACAGGTGTGGAGAAAATCTGTATTGACACATTAGCCTTCATCCTCAGGACTTGTCAAAGGGCTGCAATTTAAAATATTTAGCCACCAGTAGCACATCAGCCCAACAAATGGGACAGATGTTGCACCAGTCAGCAGGGGGCTGGCTATAAACAAAAGGACCTGTCCAGTGAGTTCTTGCTGAATACCAATCTTGTTATCTCTGGATTTAGTTCTAAGAAGCTGGAAGGAGTTTATTTTTTTGGAACCTATAGATTCTAGTGCTGCGCTTCTAAGCATAAGATATTTGAACACTCTCAGTGTGCCACATATATGCACCTGCTAGATCTGCTGACCAGCCGGCCTGCAAGGATCACTACAGCAAAGCCCATTCCCATAATTGAATATAATCCTACAGTTACCTCGAATCTCTCCTGGTTAGGAAAATGGAGGCAATTTTCAACACTTGCCTTCATTTCATTACTTAGAAAGTAAACGTAGCCAAAAAAAAAAAAAAAAAACAACAACACAGAATTTTGTAGCATGGCTCCTGGCCCCTGGCCTTTTGAGTCATTCTCCACCTGCCTTTGTTTCGTGGTAACACCTTGCACAGGACACAAGTATGTAGTTAGACCCAGGTACTTCATGAAAGGACACAGGGCCTGGTGGAGACCATTTCTAGCGTGAAGAATGAGAATGGCCGGATGCTTGGCCCCATGTCCTGTGACGTGCTTCACACAGAGACACAGGCAGTCGCCAGCAGCCTCTTTCTTTCTCTTTAACCGAAACTTCCCTCCTTGATGATTACACTTCAGACACTGCTTTCCCTAAACCTTTCCTTGACTGGAATCATGCTAATGTTGACAGTTCTTCCCCACCCCCACCCCCTTTGCTGTACCGTGCAACCCAGGGAGAATGTGAGGTGAGCTTGTCGGAAGAGATGAAAGACGGCAAGAAATAGGTGTTTGGGGACCAGTTCTTTGGTGACATCGACTCTGCAATCCTTTTTTCACTCTCAGTACCTCACTCTCTCTTGCCTTCTCCCTCTCCCTCTCTCCCCCCTTCCTGCTCTCCCTCTCATTCTCTCTGAAATGGCGTGTGCCTCCAGTAATTTACATAATACTCTTCTGACACCGTTACTTTAGTCATCAATCACGGTACCTCTCCCAGTCTATCTTTTGTCTGAGCATGTCTCTTCTTTATCAGGCCATGCGCAAAAGATTAATTTCACAGTTTTTCTCCCTTCTTTCTTTCCTTGCAAGATACAAAGCTCATGAAATGACAGAAGCAAGATAATGAAAACAACAATGCAAGCAATTTTTTTTTGTTCTTGCAGGTTGGATCTCAAGATACTTTTTCTAACCTCATTGTGTGCCATCTGTCTTAGAAAAGGTCTGTTCTGTATTTTTTAAATACCTTTCTGATGCTGCTCAGTAGACTACCTGGTGGGGGTGGGGGACAGATTACATATTTAAATCAGGTCAGAGGCTTTGGTTTTCAAAACCTTTAGAACAATTAAAGCAAGAGGCCCATCTCTAATGGCATCATGGGCTACTGCACAATGCCCACGCCCCAATTAATATTAATGAGGTCTTATGCATAGCCAATTTATGACATTTGATTGACTCACCCAACCACCCTTCAACCTGTCTTATAAAGTGAAATATATGGCGAAGAGGGTCTTATTTGCATATGCATATGTTCTTAATATTAATTAGGCTAATGAATCTAAGGACTCGGAGATAATATGGTCACTGGTAAAGAGGGGAAAAAATTACCACCCACAAAATAGAAAAGTGTTCCATGTCCCGTCCCTGCTCTTGAACAAAAGAAGTTGAGCTGGATGATAAGAACAACACATGCCAGTATTTCCTCCTGCTTTTCTTGTGTTATACAGAATTATTCTTCTTAAAAAATAAAAAATACTTGCCAGAGGCATTCATATTATTTTTCTTCTTTCAAGTAAATTGGGAAGGGCTAAATAGACAACAAAATAACTTGTAAAAATAAAAGCCTAGTTCAACGGCATGCCTGTGGCCGTAGTCGGAGCTCTCCCATCAGCTAGGGAGATGCTGTGGCTTCCGGAGGATACAGTGTCTCTCAGGAATCCACGTGGGATACAGGACAAGGGGTTATGTCAGGAGGAAGTGTTCCCAACAACATATGTTTTAGCAGGGTCACTAATGGAATTTATCTCCACAGCCGAGTGGCTGAAGAACCCCTTTGATGTAGCCTAATTAAGCCTGGAGGAATGAGTTGAAACTCCATGGATTTCATTGCAGTGGGGGGGGGAACACACACTCTGATTTTTTTTTTTCTCTGAACTATCCTGTAAAGCCCATCCCTGGTGGTCTTTGACTCCAGTGATATGAGGAAATACATTTCTGTATCAGCTCACCCTATATATGTCAAAAGAACGTTAAGAATAGCTAGCTAACTAGCAGGCTTTGGACAACAGAATAGTGCCTGGTTATATGAGCCTGCTTCATGGCACCATAAATATAATCACCATAAATAATAGTAGTGGCTATTATTTGAGTGCTTATTCTGTACCAAATATCATGGAAAGCACATTTCATATACTACCTTATGCCAGCTCTGTGAAGCATGGAATTAGAACCTTACTCCAGAAGTCCCTATTTTGGTGAATTGAACACTAAAGAGATTATGGGATATGCCCAGGGTCACATAGCTAAGAATGGTGGGGTCAGGATTCACACCTCGGGGAATCGTGACTGCAAAATGTAATCTCTTTCCCTTGGTCTTCCAAGGTCGGGGCCACTCAAGGATATTATGGACTGAAAGTAGCTCAGCCTAGAGTCAATAAAAACAACAGATATAGAGAAAGAAGGACGTCCTGGGCTTTCTTTTAAGATAGGCAATGGCTTGGCTAACCCCATGATGCTCATGTAAATAGTTACATTCAACAGTAGAAAGGATTATTCATTGCCACACAGCTAAAAGGATGAGAAATAAGGAAAGAAACCTGGATTGATGGACAGGTCAGTGAAGGGCCTTAAAACAACAAATATTTATTTAAATTTAACATTTTTGAGTGAAGACTGTACGGAATAAAGTCACATTGGAGAAGAACCTTTCAGAGCTTGCTAGGATGGTCCCAGGCACAGAATGAAGAGTGGGATGAAGATACGGCCCTAGTCGAGGCCTGCATGGGGGGAAATGCAATGCAAGGTGGTAACATCAGAAACAGGGAAGGAACTCTGGAGCCAGGGAGGGCCTTCTCCACTCTTCTTATCTTGAATCCCTGTCCCTTCTCTCAAATCCAGTGGCTGAACACAGTTGCATCCTAAAACTCTGTTTCGGATTTTGCTTTCTAATAACATCCTAGTGAGTCTTGTGAGATAGGCTGCCACGCCCCTCCCCTGGCTCTCCAGTCCACACCAAGGCGAGTGTGGCTGTGTGTGTGTGTCTCTTGTGAACATGCCCTGTTTGGGGGAGGGAGGAGGGAGGAGAGGCGGAATAGTGCGGAGATGCCTGCAAATAGAAAAGGAGGAGATGCCTCTTCTAAGAGGTCCCAGGCTTGAGTCCAGCACTCCCAGGACTGGTGGGTCCCAATATGGTGAGCCCTCCTCTGATAACCATTTATTCTGCCCGAACTTGCTACTTTTTTTTTTGTTTTAATACTCTGTGCTGCCAAGAATGCTTTGACTACATCGTAAAGATGTGACAGGAAGTGAAAAAGAGTGTGTATAAAACAATCATGGAGCTGATAAGGCTTGATTCTCTTCTCACATTAAATATATGTTCATCAGACAAGGGCTCGTTTGTGGAGAGACAGTGGAAGAAGGAGGTGGAAGCAGAATAGGACCAAGTGTGCCTAATGCCTGCTCTCGTCATTTGGAGCTGACTCGGCAAGAATCAGCCTTGCCAAGTGGTTAAGTGTGGAGTTACGTGGGATCCAACTTCCTGGGACTGTATTCTGCTCCTCCCTGCATGTCGTTTGTCCTACAGTAACAGAGGTACCAAAAGGGCACTTATCTCACATTGGATGTGGTAAAACTTAAGTAAACGTCCAGTTCTGGGCACATAGCGAGTGCTTATACCCATTAGTGCCCACTGTTACTCGAGTTACTCCACCGAGTTGATACACTAAACTGCCTGCTTTTTCTACTAAGGATCCTTGGAATTCATTCAAGAATATTGTCTTCCAATGAATCTGTACTACCATTGCCAATATTAGTAGTTGCTGAAAATCACAAAGTTGCCAATCACTTTGCTAGTTGCTAGGAATGAGAAGGACTGCTGCCCTCACAGAGCTTATAGTCTAGCCAGGCAGACCCATATTACGCAGCTGAACACAACAGAGAACGGTAAGGGTTAAGAATGAAGATTTGTGGAAGTCTCTGGAGGAGGAAGCACAGGGAACTGTCCTGGTTGAGATGCAAGGGGGAAGTCCCTAAGCTGGGATCTGAAGGACAGATCAGAGAGCCCCAAAGAGAGATCAGGGAGATATGAGGCAGAGATGGTGGCAAGAATAGCACAAATAAACTCCCAGAGGTGGGAAAGGGCACGGTGTAGGCTCAAGGGATGGAAGGAAGAAGAGAGTGGCTGCACCTTTAAAAAAAATGCATGAAAGAAAATGGCTGAGGAGAGGAAGGAGAAGTGGCAGAGCCCAGGCCACATGAGGCATTGAAGGCCACTCAAGGATGTGGGATCTGTGCTGTGAGGTAATGGGAACCCCTGACTCAATTCAAGCAGGACAGCTCTATGTGATCTGATGCACACTTTAAACAGATTACTAGACTGGAAGCATGAGAAGGAGAGAGAGCATACCTGGATGAGGTGAGGAGCTGCAGCTGCTCCAGTGATGAGGGACCAGGGCAAGGAGGGAACAAGCTTGAGGGGTAAGTCGTCCTCCCGTGTTCGTTGGCCAAACAGCTGTCCCTTAGACAATTGCTGGGGCCCCTCTGAAACCAGTCCCAGGAGGGCAGGTCCTGCTGTACTGCAGGAGGGATCTTTCTAAAACTGGAAACACATCTGTGAGCTCCAGGAGATTGCTCCAAAATCATTTTCACTTCAGTCCTCCAGTTCTAAGTTCCTGTCCCGCACCTGTCAAAAAGAATATGTTTCAAGAGCACTTCTGGAGAAAACATACCAGCAATTTCTCCCCCTTCACCTCCTTTGCTTCTGCCTCTTCTGAAAGTGAAAAGACTGAGCTGCAAAACTATTTGTAGTAGGAGGAAGTGTGTACTGGAAGCTCTCCTTCTCCTTCCAGCCATGCCAACCTCAGGGCTAATGCACAGTAGGTGCTCACTCAAGGCAGGTGGACAGACCGGTCCACTGTTTTCTCTCCTCCTGAAGAGGAGCCAAGGTCTGGGGACAATGATGTTCTGCGATTGCCAAATTCTCTTTTTCAGTCTGCTCGGCATTTATCAAGGAACTAGTGGTCGGGCTTCAGTGGAGGAGAGGACATTGCAAGAGCCCAGGCTTGGCTGATGAGCCCAGGCTCTGCTGCAGTCAGAGGACAAAAGTGTGAAGTTTTATCCCAAGCCTGTCATTCAGCTCAACTGCCTGTCAGGCCCCTAGTGTTCCCTGCCATTTGGACCAACATTTGGGAAGCAGGATGCTTATGGAATCCATTTTGGGTTTGGCAGCCAGAACAAAGAATCCAGGCTGGAATGGAGCAAAGAGGTGTAAATGTAGCCCAGAGCTGGGGGCTATCTGGTATCTCATAGCTGACCCTACTGCAGCAGGCAAGAGGGTGGGGCGTTTGCGTTTGCGGGAAGGGTGTTTGTAAGGAGATCGTTGAAATTCTTACCACAAGCCAAAAAAAGGGGGAGCCAAATTGCCAGTGAGGTCTCTCAGGCAGCTGCCTCTCAGGAGACGAGCAGACCCAATCCTTGCCTGTTCATCTGTAAGTCAAAAGGCTTTTTTTTTTTCTCTGTGCTGTACAGTTACGCCATGCAGGAGGTGAGACTGGCATCTTGCATATCTATGGGAATCAGCACCATCCCCTTAGCTCCTATTAACAGAGTGTACCACTTCCTGGGAAGGCTAAAGCAAGCTTGGCTACTAGTGATCCCTGTAGCCCTGCATCCTAAAGATACGGCCACTTGCATTCAAATCTCTGGGTACCATCTTCCTAGCTCCCCAACTCCGCATACACTCACACACACACCCCAGTGAGCCCTGTTCTGCTTGAAAACACTCTAAAATATTCTCCGTCCTTCATATACGGGGGAAAACCCTTTAGGCATTAGATACTGCAGTAATTACTATATAATGGAGTAAATACTATACTATAATAATTAACTTGTAAACCTTGAAATAACATTTACTGTAATTTAGACCGAATATGAACTGTGAGTAATGAAGCCCGATCCAACATGAAATCATTTGCAGGGCGCCTTAAACATATGCCTGGGAAAGGGAACACAGCAGTTTCACATCGTTACCAAAATGGGCTCAAACGAGGCCCTCACATACTGTAAGTGCATGCAGCTGCCATTATTTTGAAATATCTTGTTAGCATTTTTTTTTTCCTTTTTAATAAATTGCTTCCCTCTCGCCTTTTCCTAAACTGTCCTTTCAGGCTGTCAAAAGGAGCCGGGGGTTTTGTTTTGTTTTTAATTTAGTTTTCACCCAAATGATTGCAAGTGCTCTATGCAAAACTAACATTTAAAGCCTGGGCAAGAGTGTTGAAATTGGGCAAAGGGTAAGAAGGTTCTGGATTGCCTACCTC
The DNA here is from genome assembly GCA_036589455.1 of Ateles fusciceps. Taxonomy (NCBI): domain Eukaryota; kingdom Metazoa; phylum Chordata; class Mammalia; order Primates; family Atelidae; genus Ateles; species Ateles fusciceps. Next base: position 28,649,678 of record JAZHEH010003205.1, on the reverse strand, counting down.
AGCAGTAAACTGTGGATGCTTCCAGAAGGCAGAACCGTGGGGACACAGCTGCTTCTGACCACAGTGATTCCAGGGTCCTGGGACACCCAGAAAGTAACAAGGCCATTTGTTTACCCAACACATCTTGCCACTGTTTCCAAATCTCTTTTCTATGGGCTTGTTCAACCTCTAAGCGATTCTGAGTGCTGGATAGACGCAGAGGGTAGATTTTTCTCCCTTACCCCCATCAAAAGTAAGGAAGGGGCCTACATTATGTTTAACCAAATGAAACTGCTGTTTCTCTAGGTCAAAAACAACAACATACCAGCAACATCATTGGTTCTATCTAATACAAAGTTCACAATATGCGCCTTCTGACATCAGACTCCTGTGTCTTCCTCCAGCCACTCCTTAGACTCCAGACTAAACTTAAAAGGTGCTTCTGGGCTGAGGCAGGAGAATTGCTTGAACCCGGGAGGCAGAGGTTGCAGTGAGCCGAGATTGTGCCACTGCACTCCAGCCTAGGCAACACAGCGAGACTCTGTCTCAGGAAAAAAAAAAAAAAAAAGTTTCCTTTGTTGGTCTCATACTGTCCAGCTCCCAGCCCTCCCTCCTCAGAGTCATGCTTTTGGAAAACATCACGTGTCCTTTACTTACTTTTCCAGCTTTTTCTCTCTCTGGTCTACAAACAAACCTCTCATTCTAGTCTAACTGGCCCCTTTATTGTATCCTATTTCCAACTTTTCTAACTTGGAGACTTGGTGCTTTCAGGTCTGCTGTCCTCCAGAATCCCCTCTTGGCTGATTTGAATTCTGCCCACCTCTTAAAGAGACAAGTTAACCACCACCCTTTTTCTGATTCTTTCTGTGAACAAAGAACTTTTGAGCTCGGAATAATCACAGCTGGCATTCATTGAGCATTTACTATGTCAAATGCTGACTAGGGGTATTATATGGATTACTGTGTTTGATATTCACACATCCATCTGAGATAGGCCATATTCCTTCTCCTATTTTAGAAATAAGAAAACTGACACATAAGCTCAGGTTCAGTAATGTACCCAAGGTCACACAGCCGACCAAAGGATTTCTCTTTGGTGGTCTTGGCCTGCAGCTGATAAGCATATCTTTGCAAAGGATGTCCAGTCTAAGAGCAGTCATGAGAGGCATCCCCAGGTACCTGAAGGATTGAATGCAGAAAAGGAATAAGATGTTTGCAGTTGTTGTAGAGAGATCCAGGGACCTGTGTGTCTGCATTTCTGACGCGCTCCCTGGTGATGCTAAGATGCTCTGATACAGGGACCCATGCTGAGTGGCAAGCCCTTATACTCTGTGTCCAAACTCTACCTCCAAAAAGCTATATTAATAACTCACTAAGTAGGTTGCAGATAAATAGTATTTATTCATTGCTTTGGATATACTATCCAATCCAATAAGGCCAAGTTTTGATAATAAGAAAAACCTAAAAGCACCCATTCTCCAATCGCCCCCATGACCCATATCGCTCTTTCCCTTCATGCCATCTAGTACATTGAAAAAATTCGGTGTAATTTCCTTCTTTTACTCTTTTGTGAAAATTGCTCTGACACATCTCATTGTGTTTGCCAGCAGAGATTTTAATTGGGACATGGATACATTTTGAGGAAATGGCAAGCAGTGAGGTAAATCCTCTAACTGATCTAAATGATTAGTTAGGCCGGCAATTTCAATGTTGGGTGTCTCTGCAGAGATACATTATTTTAGGAGAAAACACATTTAAATCTGTCAAAATCTTCCAATACGTTTTACTGGTTTTTATCTTCAAATAACATCACACCTACGCGTCAGATCTTCTCTCACTTTACATGTTTAGAGTAAGTGACCATTGGGCTCTCAATTCTCGGTGACCTGAAAGTGTTAATGCTCTTCTTTCTGTCTGTTGTAAGTTGTTGGCATCACAGATGGGTTTCTACTCAGTGCTGGATCCCAGAGACCCTGTGTGTGCATCCTGATATTTAACACAATGGATTGAAATCATATTTATTGTTTTCTTTTTCAGAGAAGGATCAGAGATGGGGGAGTTGAATGCTTTTAGCCATTTTTCAAGAAACAAAAGGCTACATTTTTGAAATGCCAGCTATTACCAGTCCACAGTTCAGACTCTAGGAACGCTCGTTAGCACTTGCATGGATCCCTCCCTCCCTGGAAACAGTGCAGGAATTACACTCTGAGATGTGACCGTTGAAACAGACTCAAAGTCAATGTGCATAATTACTTACCACAACAGTGGTTAATGTGCCCTGAAATATTCCCAGCTCCCCTTGGCCTAGGGCTTGATGGTTGATATTCAGATTTTCTTGATAAATGCCTTGGATGCTTTGCTTACACCATTTCTCAAAATACTTCTGGATTATAATGTGTGAGTTTTTCCTCTCCATTTAGATGTTGGACTGAATGAGGAAGGAAAGCCTCAGAAAGCTGTCACATTACAGCTGTGATGGGGAATAAATAATGTTCTAGAGTCTTAGAGCTAAAAAGGGCCATAGTAATCATCTTCCTCTAGTTCAACCCACTCATTTTGTAAATGAGGAAATGGGAGACCCAGAGAGGTAGAGTGAGTTACCCAAGGTCACACAGCTAATTAGTGGCTGAGTCAAAATAGAAGCCCAATTTCCCTGAATCATAGTCCTGTGTTGTTTCCACATCCAAGTGAACGGCTTCAGGACTGATTTCTACTTTGGCGTTATGTGAAGGACTGGTTCTCCTTGAGTTACCCTGGGACACGACCTCCTGCTCCTCTGATCCTCTGACTTGGGGGAGGAGAAGATGTTTTGCATTTAGGAATTATCTTCTTGCCCTCTTCCCCTGTTGCAAAGCTGTCAATGGGAAGAGTGAGTTCAAGGAAATGTTTGTTGCCTTTTTCTTTTTCTTTCTTTCTTTCTTTCTCTTTCTTTCTTTTCTTTCCTTTCTTTCTTTCTTTCTTTCTTTCTTTCTTCTTTCTCTTTCTCTCTCTCTTTCTTTCTTTTCTTTTTTTTTTTTTTTGCTATGTAGCCTGTTTCTCTTCTGACACTCTGAACTCTGAAAAGTCCAGTGTGGTGATGAGCTGCCCTCATACTCTGAGTTCTAGATCTTAAAGTTTGGTTGTTTTTTCCTCCCTTCTATGTCAGAACGTATGCCTCCTTTATCTCATTCCCTCTGGGTCCCACTCTGTGATATGATAATAGAGATAATGGACAAATGTGTTATTTCCCAAGCCAGGTTGGGTTCTGGCCTTCCAGAAGCACCTCCAGCGTTAGCCCAGAGGAGTGACGGGCATGCTGGGCTTGGGTGCACCATGGACAGAGTGGGCAGGGTGAGGACAAGGGATATGAGATGCTCACAAAACATCTTGACATTTCCCTCTGTGTTCTGGCCAACCCTGTCCTACCCCAGCTGTGCAACCATCACCCACAGAGTATTAGCAGCCTGGTACCAAGCACCAGGAGGACACAATATGAAAAAGACGTGGTTCCTTCCATCAAGAAGTTCACAGGAGGAGAGAGCAATATGAAATCACACTAGATTACCCTCCAGCAGGGGGTTGCATGAGCACGGGGGAGGAGGGTGCAGGTCCCTCAAACGGGTCAGAGCAAACTTTGTAATAGGAGGTGGTAGTTGGATTAAGCCTTGAATAACAGTGAGGGGCTTTTTAGGGGTATGGAGGAGGGTGCTGAGGAGGGGTTGGGTAGGTAAAAAGGAAAGGAGTTTTGTAAGAGAGGAAACAGGATGGACACAGCCAAGAGGCAAGCCCAGACCCCCTGGCCCCGTGTTCAAGGCTGGCCAAGCCTGGAAACACAGTCTTATCTCCCCCACAGGCCCCCACCTCCCATTCCCGTCCAGCTGCTCTTGGGCTCTGTGCAGATCTTGTGCTTTTTGTCCTCACAGACCTTGATCTTGTGCCTTCCTGAACTTCCTTCTTCCTCTCTAGCCTTGACTCTTCTTTCAGTCACTCAAGTTCCTCTTCCTCCTTCCTCCTCTCTGAAACCTTCTCTACACATTTTGTAAAGGGAAGAAGACTCTCACACCGTAAGCTGAGGTCTGCAAAATTTGCCCATGTCATAATTTTCTTTAAATCAGATTCTGACTGAAAGCCCCTGTCTCCCCAAAGTGACAGTAAATTCAAGCTCAGTGATTATTGCATCTTTATCCTCCTTCCTGGAAGTTGCTAGCCTCTCTGTAGCTGAAAAATGGAAACAGGATCTCTGGCTTTCGGTCCAACATGGTGCTTCAGATCTCCTCTCTCTCCAAGCCCGTGTTCTCCTTGAAGATGGGTAACTCTCTCACTCAGGCTTTGCTGAGCATGTGAAATATTGATGTGAGGCCACAAGACCAAACCTTCCTGAGGATGCTACAGGAAGGACAGCACTGTGTTCCTCTGAGGCCTTGCACTGCTGGGAAGAGGAGCATGGGTCTTTGCCCTCCAGGCTCTGCTCATCTTCTGTCCTAGTCTTGGAGCCTTCTTTCCTCTCTCTGGCTCCCTCCAAGCTACTCATTTCTCCCTGTGCCCCTAGGATTTTGGCACAAGCTCTTTAGTGAATTTAGGCTTTCATGGAATGCAGAAAGGGGGGGCATTTATGAATTGTCAGCTTTCATGCTGCTATACAAACCTTCTGGGGCCAAGGAAGCACCAAGGGCTTGGCCCCTTTCTTAGGATAGGTAGGATTTCCAGAAAAAAGGAGGAGAATATGCAAAGAATGAAACTCAAACTCAATATGTCAGTAAATTATGCAAATCAGAATTCCATCTATCCTTTAAATTTCAGATTTGCATTAAGTTACTTGCTTAGACAAACTCTCTGCCCTAGTTTCATTATATATAAAATGATGATAATAATAACAGTAACTATTTTCAAGGGTTGTTACAAGAATTAAATTACTTAATACCTGCAAGTTACATAGAACAGTACCTGGATCATAATTAAGCTCTTAAAAATGGTGAACTGCTTCATTGGTTATTATCCATCTGACCATTAACATACCACAGAGGACTGTAATGATTTTATTATGAGTATGGTGCTAAGCATGCACACATGATTAAAATCTTTTGCCCATTGCAGTACTCAACACGTTCTTGGTGATTTTGACTTGACAGAAGGAGCAAGATTTGTCCCACAGATCCCAGAGGAGGGCCTGCACCCTGAATGAGTATTCCAACTATTGCTCACCATATGTCCACAACCAGAAAAATAATTTTGGAGGGCAGGAAATCAGCACACATGTGTACGTCTGCAGAGTAGCCTGCTGAAATTGACATGTAAGATGTGTTTACCACTGAGGCAAATGCCTTCGTGTGTTTGTAAGAGGCTATTTCTGAACACCCAAAAGGGAAGAAGAGAGAGCCAAAGTCAAATGGCATCATGTGTTTGTTATTTTGAAGCAAGGTTATGTGGAAGGAGAGTTCCCCTTATGCCTGGAAAACTTTAAGGGGGAGAAATGAAGTATTTAAAGGTATTTTTAATGATCATGAAAGGCACTGGCTTAATAGGGCAGGAAACTACAGCTCTCCTTTTAGTCCCAGAAGGAAAATAACAAGGCTGTAGCTTAGCCTTCCCTGAAGAGTCATAAACTGGACTGCAAAGAGGCAGTCCCTTGAGACACCAACTCTGAGTCTCCACGGCCCCTTAACTGTGGGTCTGTCTGCCTAGGTTTCCAATGTGCTTATTAATTAATGATCATGTTTCTGTGCTTAAGTAGAGGCAACCTGCACAGGTTTCTGGGAGCAGCTTTTGCCTTCTTGAATGCAGGGTTAGAGACCTTCCTGAATGAGCTGACCTGTTTAGTCCTGCGTTTTCTGTTGACTTCCCAGTCCTTTATGGTCAGGACTCAGTATACCTATCCAACCCTGTCTTCTATTCTTTCCTTACTTAAACACAAAGTCCCTCATGCTATTCCCTACTTCCTGCATCAGCATCAAACACAGCTGAATCTCAGCTTTTGCAGTGGTTATGATGCTAAGGACACCGTGAATCTGGAATTAGTGAAATACTAAACCATTGCCCCTAGGGGAACACAGGGTTACATTCCTGCAAGCCCTGGGACACAATGTTTTCAGCAACTGATTACTACATACCCTTGTTGTATGCGTGTTTCTATTTCAAGACACCTTAAAAGCTGACTGACTGAGCACTCTGAAGTAATCAATGATCTAGGGGTTAATGGGAGAGATGCCTCTGGGTATGCAGGCCCTGAGGAACTCTTGCCTCTCTGCTCCAGCTTTTGTGCTTGAATGTGAGCCCAGAAGGTCTTCTTGTACTTCTGGCCTGAAGCCCACTACAGTGAACCACTGGGTATTCTTTACTGTCTTCATGGCGAGACCCTAAACCCTTCTTTTCAACATCTCCTATTCTGTAATGGGATCATTGTTTAAAAGTGCAAAGAATATATTTTTCATATTCTGAATTCTTGTCATCTCCAGAATGATCTGACTCTCTCCATTAAACAGATATATACCTTAAAACTGTGGTGGGGCTCTCAGGCCAGTGTGTGATGGACACAGGCTGCAGAGGTCAGGTGGAGGCCATCAGTAGCTATGAGCCGGCCTGGATCAGCTCAGTTCTGACAGCTCATCCAATGGCCATTCCATGGAACTCATCATAAGACAGAGGAAGAGTACAAATAGTACAGCTCCAAATGAGATGACATAATTGAAAAGCTAGGATGGGCTCATAAAAGACTAGACAGCTCAAAGAAACCAGGACATAAGATATAATCAAGGGAGCATTTAGCAGAAGAGCCAGAAGGCTATCGATGAATGGATGTTATGTTTTAATAGCCATTGCCTCAATAGCAGGACACTGTCTCCAGGTTCTTAAAAATGATCACCCTTGAGTCAATGGTGTCTTCTCCAGGATAAATCTTGGTGTATTTTTGAGTGAGTTCTCACTGGTTTTATGAGTTTAATCCCATTTATGTTTCAGCTGTCTCAGCTCAACTGGCATTTTTTCTGTTTCCATTTCCCTCAGCCTCATCCTCTGACTTTTAGGGCCTTCATCTTTTATTCCTGTGCACCCTATTATCACCCCATTCCTCATCACCCCTCAACTGGAGCATGTACAAGTATTGAATTAGAATCCAAAGCCAATCATCCTTCAAATGTGTAAGAAATGAGTTGTCCACAATGACCTTGGGAAGTGCTTTATGAAGGGGCATATTTTGAGTGCAAATGGCCTGATGTTAAACTTGAAAGGAAATATGGTCGTGCACCTCATGGTGACATTTTGGTCAACGATGGACCACAACATATATGACACTGGTCCCATAAGATTATTACGGAGCTAAAAAATTCCTATCACCTGCTGATGTCTTGATGGTCCTGACCCTGTTTAGGCCTAGGCAAATGTGAATGTTTATGTCTTCCTTTTTAATCAAAAAGTTTAAAAGTTTAAAAAAATGCTTAATAGAAAAAAGCTTATAGAATAAGAATATGAAAAAAGAATGTATTTTTGTATAGCTATACAATATGTTTGTGTTTTAAGCTAAGTGTTCTTAACAAAACAATTGAAAAGTTAAAAATATTTAAAAGTTTATAAGCTTTATGAAGTTGCAGAAAAAAGTTACAGTGGGGTTAATTTATTATTGAAGAAAGAAAATGAATTTATAAATCTCGTATAGCCTAATGGTACAGTGTTTCTAAGGCCTGCAGTGTGTAGTAATATCCTAGGCCTTCATGTTCATTCACCACTCACTTAGTGACTCACCAAGAGGAACTTCCAGTCCTACAGTCTCTATGCATGGCAAGTGCCCTAAACAGATTTACTGTTTTAAAAGATTTACTGTTTTCATTTCTACTGTATTTTGACGGTAACTTTTCTATGCTTAGGTATGTTTACATGCACAAATACGGTTGTGTTACAATTGCCTATGCAGCTGTGTCCACCCCTTTGAATGTGATGACATTTTTGCTTCTCTGTGCTGGTGGATATTATAAAAATTATACAACGACTTTTCTTTGTTTTTAGCTCATCAGCTGTCATTAGTGTTAGTGTATTTTATATGTGGCCCAAGACCATTATTGTTCTTCTTATGTGGCCCAGGGGAGCCAAAAGGTTGGACACCATGGCCTAGCGTATTCCATACCGTAGCATCCTGTAAGGCTTGCAGCTTAGAAATAATAGGTCATACCACATAGCCTAGGTGTGGAGTAGGCTGTACCATCTAGGTTTGTGTAAGTCTACTCTATGATGTGTGCACAATGACAAAATTACCTAAGCACACATTTCTCAGACTATATACCCATCGGTAAGCGACACCTGATTGTACTAATAGGGAAAGGTTTATTGTAGCTCAGAAAGAAAATCTCCATGTAAGAATGATGTCACCTTCACAGAGAAGGCCAAAGAATAGCCTCATAAATATTCCCAGGAAAATAATTTTGGGGTGGGGGAGAATTCTTGTCCATGATTGCACTGAGAGAGAAATGGGAACACAGGTACATCCAGTGACTTCTCAGACTCACATCGGTGGCAGAATGAATGTTGCATCCATGACGACTTTCTGGGAACTGCAGCTGACCACACACACAGCTTAGCTTGCATGTGTCCCTGTGCCACCGACCAGATTCCTGCCCGGAGGAAGCTGCCTTTGCTCTTTGCCAAACCCAGGCAACTAACCCTGGACGGCCCAGAGTTCCTCATGTGCTTCCTTTTTAGGTGGCTCAGGGGTCCCAACATTTTGTGACAAGAAACACTCCTCTATCCAGGGCCAGAATACCTGCATAGATGCAGCCGCTGCGTGACTGTGAACCGAGCTTCGTGTGTGCAGTGCTTTATGGGAAAGCTGCCTGTGGAAGGGCTAATGCAATTGGATTAGAGTGTGTGCATCTCCTATAGGTATATTATTGTAAATACAGTTTTATGCCACAGGAAATCTTTTCTCTGACAAATGCTTGCCTCATTTCCCCCTGGCCTTTGTTTTCTTAATTTTATACTGAAGTATCAGTGTGCCCAGGACACATCCATCTCCCTTCGCCTCTCTTTGACTCATCTTCTCAAAGGCAAGGGCTCCCTGCTTCACGCAGGGGCGGGGAGAGGGAAGGAAGTACACAAACTGATTTATCTCTGCCTGTCAGTTGTTTGGAGGACATCAGCAATGGAGGGTGCCCGCTCCTCCTCAGTCATCAGCGGGCTCTGAGGAACAGCTCTGCCCTTTGTTAAATGACTGCCAAGCGTGTATTCCCTGCTTTCTAAGGCAACCTCAGGGTAAGGTCTGGAGCCTCTGCTCTCAGGTAGCCTCCTATCAGAGCTGAGAAGAGAGGCAGTGAAAGCGAACCCTTCTCTTCTGGAAAGGTTCTTCATGGTATTAGTGCCATGCTGGAGCATTTCATTTGTGTATAAATGAGAAGGAAGTATTGCAAGTAGCAGTTACAGCAAATCACAGTACAGTGGATGGTTCCGATCTTTACTCACATTGTGTCATAATAAATGTCTCTTTAGGAAAGACAGAGTGTGCAGCATCAGATGGAACACCCCAGGCTGCAGCTCTGGAAGGAGTAGGAGGAATAGCCGTTGGAAAAACAGATGTAGCCAGAGGATGAGATCATACTTCCTGCTGGACCACTCAAATTCTTCTCCTCTGTCTTCTCCAGAACAGTGCCTAACACTGAGTCCGTTATTTTTTACCGTTAAGTTAAGGAATATCTAGTTGCATGTTGATTGAAACTTTGGAATAGAGCTGGATGGGAAAGATGTTGCTGGCCTTGATTTGTTTTTTAGCATCTCTAGGGAAAGAAGCTCAAGGCTTATACAAGTTATGGGCTGGAATCTTTTAATGGCCAACAGGAAAGTTGGTTACATAGCATATTTAAGCTTTGATGAAGCCGAATACACAAGGTTCCATGACATACCTTAGGTTCTCAGCTAAGTGACCAGCAAAAACTGTTCTCTGGATCTTGGTCTACTCAGAAGAAAAAAGTGGTTTTCCCACTAGTAGAGGATGTGCTCTACATTAATTTATACCTGCTCAACATCCCAGATATTTTGTCTTTTGACTCCTCTTAGTCATAAGCCAGTGAGAGCTTATAAGCATTAGGACCAAGTATACCTGCATTTGTCTCTCTGGGTTTACTTAATGCCAAAGGCTTTGGTGATTGACGAGGTCTATCAGCATCACAGACTGGTGTGATGACTCATAGTCATCATGATCTCAGTATTTAAACTACTCCTCCAGGGTGACTTTATGAATCTAAAGCAATGATCTCCAGGATTCTAAGTGGTACTCAGTTGTGTCTTCAAGACAGATGGGAAAAGGAGGATTATTTACATTGATCCAAAGGAAGCATGTCCTTAGAAACAGAATTCACCTCGCCTTCTCCAGGAGCAGCAGTGACTACAAGATCTGGCAATTATTAATCAAATCAACAGGTGTAGAGATGTTAAGTAATGGATTCAGAGTTTCATGGTTAGCTAAAGTCTGTCCTACCTCTGGCATTTCCACTATTTGAAGGAGAAAGTCACAGCTCCTTTACCCAAAACATGGACCACAGAAGAAAGGACACAATGGCAGCTTTCATGGACCTTCCACTGTTGAACTTGGGTTCTAAGTCAAAAAGTTGGGCACACAGGACTCTGCTCCATTGTGTCAATTTCAGCCGTAGTGAAACGACTAGTGAAGCATGGGGTGGGTGCTGAAAGAACAAGGCCAATGGTAGGGTGGGCAAACTTCAGCAAGGAGCCAGATAGAATTGTATCTACAGTCTCTCATCTACTCAACTCTGCCATTGTTGAAAGAAAAGAGTAGGCTGGATTTGGCTCATAGGTCTTCATTTTCTGATCTCTGATTTATATGGTAATGCTCTGGTTTTTTTAATAAAAGCACTACTCTCCTGCCATTGAATGGTGATCCCAGTATTTTGTTTGTTTTGCTTTGTTTTCCCCCAGGTAAATATAAAGGGACAGGACAGAGAAGGGTGGGATGTTTCTGTGCTGAAGAATAGCACTATTGCTTTGTGCAAATACTGCTTTTGCTTTGTACAAAACTTTTCTCCTCTCACTATATAAGTTGAACATATACAAATAGACACTGACATCAATCCCTTACAAAATTCAAGTGCAAATGCAAATATGCATGCAGGTATGCAAAGACTTGTGCAACACCAGATTTGTATTCTTGAACATGTCTGGGCACATATTAGCACATGAACACAACACCTCTCAGGAATCCATCTGACTTGATTCCCACATTGGGTATTTCATCTGACTTTCTGAAATCACAGCTTTTCTTAAAAAGTCCTCAAGTATCCATGCTCTTCATATGGTTCTTTGCTTCACATGCAAAGAAATATGAGTGTTGATACCAGCAGGAGCAACATTCTATATGAAAGGTGAAACTTCCTTCCATCCCCACCCTGATTTTACCCTTTGTTCCCCATCTCATCTGTGGGCTGCCTTGAGCAATGGCTGAGAAGTAGCAGCTTTCCACTTTCCGTCTGATAAGGTTTGGCTGTTTCCCCACCCAAATCTCATCTTGAATTGTAATTCCCTTAATCTCCATGTGTCATGGAAGGGACCTCCCATGGAAGCTGGGAGGTGGTTGAACCATAGGGTGGTTTCCCCCATGCTATTCTCATGATAGTAAGTTCTCACGAGATCTGATGGTTTTATAAAGGGCTTCCCCCTTTCTTGGCTCCCATTCTTTTCTGTCTTGCCCCTTTGTGAAGAAGAACATGTTTACTTCCCCTTCCACCATGATTGTAAGTTTCCGGAGGACCCCCCCAGTCCTGTGGAACTGTGACTCTTTCCTTTATTAATTATCCAGTCTCAGTATTTCTTCATAGCAGTGTGGGAATGGTCTAATACAGTAAATTGGTACCACAGAGAGTGGGGGAACTACTTTAAAGATACCCCAAAATGTGGAAGCATCTTTGAAACTGGGTAACAGGCAGAGGTTGGAACCATTTGGAGGGCTCAGAAGAAGATAGGAACATGTGGGAAAGTTTGGAACTTTCCAGAGACTTCTTGAATGGCTTTGACCAAAATGCCGTTAGTGACATGGACAATGAAGTCCAGGCTGAGGTGGTCTCAGATGGAGATGAGCAACTTCTTGGGAAGTGGAATAAAGGTGATTCTTGCTATGCTTTAGTAAAGAGACTGGTGGCATTTTGCCTCTACACTAGAGATATGTGGAACTTTGAACTTAAGAGAGATGATTAGGATATCTGGTGGGAAAAATTTCTAAGTGGCAATGCATTCAAGAGGAAGCAGACCATTAAAGTTTGGGAAATTTGTAGCCTGATGATGCAATAAAAAGAAAAACCCATTTTCTGGGGGAGAAATTCAAGCCTGCTTAGAAATTTGCATAATAAGGAGTTGAATGTTAATCACCAAGACAATGGGGTTAATGTCTCCAGGGCATTACAGAGACCTTAGCAGCAGGCCCTCCCATCACAAGCCTAGAGTCCTAAGAGGAAAAAGTGGTTTCACGGGCTGGGCCCAGGGCCCCTTGCTGTGGGCAGCCTGAGGACTTTGTGTCCTATGTCTCAGCTGCTCCAGCTGTGACTAAACAGGGTCAAGGTCCAGCTCGGGCCATGGCTTCAGAGGATGCAAGCCCCAAGCCTTGGCAGCTTTCACGTGGTGTTGAGTCTATGGAGCACAGAAGTAAAAAATTGAAGTTTGAGAACTTCTGTCTAGATTTCAGAGAATGTATGGACATGCCTGGATGTCCAGGCAGGAGTTTGCTGCAGAGGCAGAGCCCTCATGGAGAACCTCTGCTAAGGTGGTACAGAAGGGAAATGTGGGGTTGGAGCCCCCATGCAGAGTCCCCAATGGGGCACTGCCTGGTGGATCTGTGAAAAGATGGCTGCCATCCTCCAGACCCCAGAATATTAGATCCACTGATAGCTTGTACCATGCACCTGGAAAAGTCACAGACACTCAGTGCAGCCTATGAAAGCAGTTGGGAACAGGGTTGTACCCTGCAAAGCCCCAGGGATGGAGCTGCCCATGGCATTGGGAGCCTACCTCTTGCATCAGCATGATCTGGATATGAGACATGGAGTCAAAGGAGATTATTTTGGAGCTTTAAGATTTAATTACTGCCTCATTGGATTTTGGACTTGCATGGGGCCTGTACCCCCTTCATTTTGGCCAATTTCTCCCATTTGGAACACGTGTATTTACCCAGTGTCTTGTATCTAGGAACTAACTTGCTTTTGATTTTACAAGCTCATACATGGAAGGGACTTGCCTTGTCTCAGATGAGACTATGGACTTGGACTTTTGGGTTAATGCTGGAATGAGTTAAGACTTTGGGAAACTGTTGAAAAAGTATGATTGTTTTGAAATATGAAGACATGAGATTTGGAGGGACCAGAGGTGGAATGATGTGGTTTGGCTGTGTCCTCACCCAAATCTCGTCTTGAGTTGTAGTTCCCATAATCCCTATGTGCCATGGGAGGGTCCTGGTTGGAGGTAATTGAATCATGGGGATGGTTTCCCCCATGCTATTTTTGTGTTAGTAAGTTAGTTCTCACAATAGCTGATGGTTTTCTAAGGGGATTCCCTTTTCACTTGGTTCTTATTCTTCTCTCTCCTGCTGCCATTTGAAGAAGGATGTGTTTGCTTTTCCTTCCACCATGATTGTAAGTTTCCTGAGGTCTCCCCAGCCCTGTGGAACTGTGAGCCAATTCAACCTCTTTCCTTTATAAATTACCAAGCCTCAGTATATCTTTATTAGCAACATGAGAACAGACTAATACATCCTCTGTGTGCAGGGCTGAGATCCTGGCATGGAGAACCTTCCCTATGTGGGCTCAGAGCTGTAGAGGAAATTGATTTTCAGGCTCCAGCACAAGATTTTCTACTGCTGTGGACTACCTACTGTGTGTCCTTTTCAGAGGGGGAAAAACTGGGAATCTGCAGAGTCCAAAATGCTCATTTTTTTCCCTCCTAAACACACATTACTTGGGGCAAGTTGCTGTGAGTATGCAACTGAGTTCTTTTCTGGGCTCTGCAGGTGAGGAGAAAGCATAGAAGATAGGGTTTCAATGGTTTTTACTCCAGAGCTCATCTAAAGATTTGCCCTGAATCTCCTGACCATCCCAGAAAAGGAGAATTTAATAGTCTACAAGGATGTGGTAATGCCCTTGAAGAGTGTAGTGCCCTTTAATTGAGGCTGGGGCTAGACTGGGGTGGAGATACGGCAGTTTCCTAGTAGAACTCTCTCCTTTCCTTCATTGAGTATGAAAAAAGAAGAGCCATCTCAACATGGGTGGACACATTAGCAGAGTCACCTGTGAGTCCCAGGTGACTCAGGAATGCTGGTAGCTGAGTGGCACGAACCAGCAAGGTCCACTTAAGGTGCCAGTTACAGTTTTGTGAGCACAGAAGCGAGAGATCTTTGATTCACCAATGGGCAATGAGAGCCCCTGTCCATCCCGGATGAGGGAGTAGGAGGCACAGTAAAACTGAGGACCGTTCTCTACTGATTGTTTTCATTCTTACCCTTATAAGATAATCTGCAACATTCAATGTCCACTTCTTTGCTCATTGTAAAAAAAATTCTCAAACATACTTGCTATTTAAGAAAACTGTCCAATTTAGTTACATAGCTATGTAGTTAATGTGTTGACCTTAAACCAAGCTCTATTAAACTAGGCAAGACTTTAGAGAGTCCTTGAATTCTTGGAACTGTGCCACATTATAAAGGGATTCCCGTATATGCATATTTGAATTTGTGTGTGAATATGTGTGAAAGGGTAAAGCTGACTCCATAACTTTGTTCAAATTCTTCAGAAGATCTGTTATGTCCAGAGGTTAAGGACTATATTCTGAAGCCAGAATGACCTTGTCCTAGTGGTTGAATTTCAGGTTTCATGTCTGGTTGGTGTAGAGGTGCTTTTAGGTGCCATGGGCTTGGTGATCCTTGCTGCTCTGCACAAACAGTCTCCCCTTCTCACCTCCATGTAAGGTAATAATATGTGGTAGAATTGTCCAGTGTCAAAGGTTGTGACTCTTTGTAAAAAAGAAGGGGCTGATCTAGCTCTCTGGGTTTTTGACGTGTGATGGCAAAGCTAAAACCAAATGCATGATCAAGCTGAGTATGGACTATCCTCAGCTTTTTACAAGATACAGGAACAATCATGACAGTTTTAGCTTTAAGCACCCTGCACATATTACATTAACTCATGTAATCCTCCCAACCACTTTATGAAGTAAGTGCTGTAGTACATTAGCTCCATTCTGCAGCTGAAGGAACTGAGGCACAAGGAGGTAGGTAACCTGTCCTGTTCTAGTTCAGTCTACCTGGGTAAAATGTTCCTTTTTATACAGTTGGAAGGGAAAGGGGATGTTGGCACGAAAGGATTTTTGTGTGTGTGTATGTGCAGGTCTTGGGCAGGTTCTTGCAGGGAAGCCAGCTCATGACTCTGCCTCGGTGGTGCCAGGCTGGGCATACCTTCCCACATGCAGCAACAGCCCATTCTGGCAAGTGAATGTGCCTTTCCAGAGTACATAGCTCCTCTTTTCTGACCTTCCCAACCCATGGCTGCATCCCCCTGTGGCTGGGCCTGCCAGGTCCCTGCCGCCCAAATAATCTCGCAAGAACACACTCCATGCTGACTGCCAGAGTCCCTGCTTGGCACTGCCGATGCCCCATTTGGAACACCATGCCAAAACTGGAACCTGGTTTGCCCAGCTCCCCTCTGTTGGCTGAGACTTAGCCAGGCTGTGATTTCTTCCCTTATTATATAACTATAGCATAATAGGGCATCTTTCTGATAGGGTCTCCATTTTGCATTATTTTCTTTCCCTCTTTCAGAACCCATAAGAAGCTGTCAACTACCAGAAATTCAGAAGACCCTGGGGCCATGTGTCTGAGGGCAACCTAGGTGTGCTGGGAGGGCATGTGCTAACCCATTGTGTGAGGTAAATTGTGTCACTTTACCTCTCCGAGCCTCCATTTCCATCACTTTAAAAGAAAAAGTAGGATATAGAACAGTAATACTTACTCTGTACGTTGTTGTAAAGATGAAGTGAGATAATGCAGATGAGAAATGATTGGTATATACATGCTAAGCGCAAGCTCCTGAGCTGTTTTAATCACTTAGTCCACGATTGCTGTTTGTTATTGAGGTTTAGAGAATAAGAGGTCACTGAGGGGGTGAGTAGTTAAGGGTGGGGGACTTATGGGTTCTGATATTCATATAAGCAGAGGAAAGTATTCCAGAATAGGGAAAATCCAGAAACAAAGATACAGAATAGGATGCAGGAGGCAGCATGGAGAGATGGAGGCTTCTGCAGTGACTAAGGTAGGGCACCAGGGGCAGGTGTGGTTGAAAAAAATAGATTTTTTTTTAATTGGAGATACAGTTTGGGCCTTTAGTAGGTAGATAATTGGGACTCATTTTAAAAGTTTCCAAACAGAATGGTAATGTGGTACAAATGTTGTTAAATGGCATTCGAGAAAGATTAATCAGACAGGAATGTGCAGAAAAGATAAGTAGCAGAGACTGTCATGAATTCACCAAAGTCAGCATGCTTTCCCTCCTGAGTATGCAATTAGACCACCTTTTCTAGTCTCTCCTGCAGCAAGGCAAGGCCATGTGACTGAGTCCTGGCCAATTAAATGCTGGTGGAAGGTCTTTGAACCACATCCGGAGGTAGTCTACAAAATGTGATCCTACACATTCCCTTCCATGTCTGCCAGTGAGAAGCAGAAGATGTGAGAGAGAACTTCAAAATCCTGTGGGATGGCGGGACCACAATTTGCAAGGAGCCTGGGTTCCTGAGTGACTGCATGGACCAGAGCCTCATCTCTCTTGCCACCTATTAGACTTTAGTAAGAGTAAGAAATAAACATTCATTGTGTTAAGTTACTGAGAGTTTGGGATTATTTGTTACAACAGTTAGCTTACCTGACCAATACAGGTTAGAATAAAGAGACACCAAAAGGAGAAACAGAGCTTCAGGTATAATATGGGAAGTTCTGACTAATTTGGTAGAGGTTGAAGTGAGAATAAGAGAAAAGTATGTTTTGGGAAGATTCATATACTTTATGAATATTAGATGGGGAAAGTGTGTATGGTGAGGGGAGTAAAGGAAAGAAATAAGTTTTAAAAACCTGTAATTTTTTTAACCTAGTGACTAAGAAAATGGTGGTACTAATGACATCAGTTAAGGTATCAGAAGGTGAGACAGGTCTGGAAAAAGACGATGAAATGTATTCTGTCGGTGGTGAATCTGAGGTGATGGTATAAGAGGAAGTATCTAGACAAGAGTTTCTCAGCCTGGGCACTGTTACTCTTTGGGTCCCATAACTCTTGGTGTGGGTGTGTGTCCTGTGCATTGCAGGATGGTTAGCAGCAGTCCTGCCTCCACCTACGAGATGGTCCTGTCCATCTCTTGCCATTGGAAATAACCCAAGATTTTGCCATACATTGCCAAAGGTCCCCAGAGGTGGGGCAAAATCATCCCTGGTTGAGAACCTTGGGTCTAGAGTCAATTGGAGATTTAGGTGAGTCGGAACAGCCTCCTTTCTATGAAGAAAGAACCATATATAATTAAGGCACTTCTAGTTCTGCAGGGTTCCAATTTCTGCCAATGGTCAGTGGTTAGCAGCTTGGTACAGGCTCTTCTGGAAGGTGTCTCCAGGATCCCAGGCCTCTCTCAAACCCAAGAGGGGCCCAGGATCTCTGAGGCATGTGTGTTTGCTTCAACATATTATCAGCTGAGCCTGTAACAAAGCTTTCCAAATGGCACGAGCAAATCTCCCGCACGGCAACTGGCAGCATGGTTTGGGAGGATTCCCTTTTCATTTCCTATGCTTTACGATTTTTTTTCTTCTGCTTTTCAAAGAGCATTTTTACAAGCTAGTATTCTATATTGCTCTGCCTGTACTCTGAGAAAAGATAAATATTTTCAATGTGTTTTCTGAGGCATATGCTCTCCATTGAGAAAATGTATCCCTTATGGATGTAGCTATTTTGACCTCATTAGCTGGGTAGATCAGAGGGAATTTGACAGGGCCCCGTATGCCCAGGATGCCTCTGTTAATTTCCAGGGGAGCTGAGGGGTTGGTACCACTGGGGGTGCACCTTTGGGTTTCCCAGAGGGCTGCCTTAGGAATCTAACGGGAGCCCAGTTAACAGGTCCATCAATGAAAGAGGCCTGAGAGAGTGACCTTGCTCCTGGTTCCCAACTCCGGGGTCCCATTTAGTGGGAGTAGTGAGGAGAGACTAAAAAGCTGGTTCGGAATTCTACAGAGGCTCTGGGACCACCCCAGGGAAGCTCACACAGAATGCAAAACCTGCAATAGGTAACTATGGCTGCTTTCTCCCTGAATGGCATTTCAAA
Organism: Ateles fusciceps; assembly: GCA_036589455.1. NCBI lineage: Eukaryota > Metazoa > Chordata > Mammalia > Primates > Atelidae > Ateles > Ateles fusciceps. The sequence continues at coordinate 28,631,399 of JAZHEH010003205.1, read as the reverse complement.
GGAGGTTTTACTGGATGAGGGTGACCGCTCATCAGCAGTTTGACTGAGACTTCCCCAATTTAGCACTGAAAGCCTTGCATGCCAAGACAGTCTTTTGGTCTTTGGCTAACCAAAGACGTCTGGTCACCCCAACTGGGTGAATTGGCCCAGGTGGCAGCTGTTTGTGCCCTCAGGAAAATGGGCAAATCCTGCTGCTTGCAATCCCCTTCACAACACCCCAAATGTTGAATATTTAGCCTTTCAGTTTTTGGTAACTCTGCATTTTATTTTGGATTTAGCATCCCAGTTTCAGACGTCTTAGCTGGGTGACTTCAGATGAGTCACTTAATCTCTCTGCACCTAAAGTTTCTCATTTAAGATTTTGGACAATTCTACCTCCTCCCATACTTGTATGGGCCAAATTAGATTAGTGTATGTAAAACACTTGGCACATATAGGCTCTCCGTAGTAAATGATAGCTATTATTATAATTAATGTGTAGTTCCTAAGAGTTTTATTAATGGGTGATAACTTCTGAAAAGGGTGATTTTGTTTAAGCCAACACTGCCTAGTGTAGCCAGATCAGTTTCTGTCCTCTTGCACTTGAATTACCAGCAGCCTTTGCACAGTTGATAACTTGTCTTGAAAGTTTCGTGAAACACTTGAGACCTCACTCTCTTTGGTTTCTTCCTTTTTTAGCCTTCCTTAATAGATACTCCTCAAATTCCCAACTTCTACATGTTGGGAGTACCAGGTTTAGACCTTGGAATTTCTTGTTTCTGTCTACACTCACTCCCTAGATGATCTTAACCCATATCATGGCTTTAAATACCACCTTTACATTGAAACTTCTGAATTTACGCCTCAACCCCCAGCTTACCATCTTACATAAGACATAATATACTCACTTCATTCTTACCAGCAGGTGTGAGAGTCCCCTTTGTTTCATATATTTGGCAGAGCTGATATTGTCAGACTTAATATTTTTCTTCTCTTTGATGAAAGTGAAACAAAACTACATTCTTTGCTTTTTGTGCATCGTTCTATCACCTAACCCTGTCTTGGTTGTTGAAGTTATTCTCAGTCAAAAGCCTCCTTACTATGAGACTATATTGTAGATTGATGTGTCCAAGGTCTAAGATCCATGGGGACAACTGTGCAGTCTTTCCTTGAAACACAAAGGACTGAGGCAAGAAGCAACCAGCTTCCTCTCGTCTAGTAGCCGTGACCAGAAATACCATGGTTATGCCAATGTCTGGGAACCTCATCTATCTTGATTAATTTATATTTTATTTTATTTATCTTTTAAAAATTTAGATGAGTTAATAGAATAATGTAACTGACTTTTAAACTAATACACAAGGATTTAATCTAAGCAATGTGACCATTGCATAACATTTTATCATTTTCGTTTCATAGTTCCTTTGCAAATGTCTTTCTGATTATCTTATTTATGGGACAAGGTGGAGATATAACTAATAAATAAATACCTCTTGGTACTTGTGATCTATTTTTCTGAATTGCAGTAGAAATAGTAAGTAGTGTTTCTTTGAGGGTAAACATAATATTTGGAAATAGCTAAATGGTAACCCGTAATTATTCATCTAGCTTGCTGTGTAACCATGGATAGCTTTACCTCCTTGAACCACTTTTTACTGATATATAAAATAAAGGAGCATGGTTTCTAATCAACAAGGGTTGTTCTAATTCTTAAATTCTATAGTATGGTGGATCATTTAGTTATCCGATAGTTAAGTGCTTTATATTGGTCTTCACGTTGTAACTTGGGTATTTCTTTTGTGAGTGAATATACATGTGCATGATGTCTGTGTGTGGTATTTGAGTGTATATGTATGTATGAGGGGTGGAGGTTACAAGTTTGCAGAATCAAAGACTGAATATAACTTTTAGATACCATCTGGTTCAGTCTCTGTCTTCAGACCACACCATATCCAAAATTATCTAAACAGATGAAGGACTAATCTACTTTGAAATTCACAACTCTTGGAGTTTTTTTGTTTTGAAGAAGTTTCTTCTCAAGGTTAAAGTAAATCTTCCATGTAGTCTTCCAGTCAGTGGTCTGCCTTGTTCTCCTTGGAGATGAGTGAATACATAAGATGTGACATATAAAACTTGAAAATGTGAATCTGCGTTCAATCTATAAGAAGCCAATATGAAGAAATGATAAACATGTGAGACCAGCAAAAACTTCCCCTTACACACAAAAAAGTAAAAAAAGAAAAAAATTTGTCTACTTACCCACATATCTATGTATCTAGCTATCTATGTATCTAGCTATCTATGTATGTATCTAGCTATCGTATGTATCTAGCTATCTATCATGTATGTATGTATGTATGTATCTAGCTATCGTCTATGTATATAATCTATCTTTCTGTATCTGTATAATCTATCTACCCACCTATTATCTACCTATCTATCTACCTACCTACCTACCTACCTATCTATGCATCTATCTTAGCCTAAAGAATAAACAGTAGCATTCTCCTCTGGTGTGCCTGTCCCATTGTTATGTTAGTGGTTTCTGTCTTCAGAGGCAAAGAGATGTCAGAGGCAATCATCCATGCTAATACTAGACACACCACCAAACAAAAACTCACACAGAAGTGTGAATTTGAGGGCCATTTAACACCGTAAATTTCCCCCTTGTATAACAATTATGGAAACACGCATGCTAATTGACAATGCAGCGCAGTGCCCTGTGAATGTGAGCAGTGTTCAGTCGTCCTCGTAATTCCTCTTTTTATAGCTGGTGGTGAGCCTGTCCAAAGGATGTCATACCCAGCCCTCTCACACAGGAAGATTTCCTAACTAGATATTGTCTAATACTCCCCATAGGTAAAACACACCCCATAGCTGTACTTTTACTGTTGGAACTAGTATCTGGCTCATTGTGCCTAGAACTTGAATGTGAGTCTCCACATGCACACTGCTTTGTTTCTTGGTTTGGGGGCTGGTTATTATTTTATTTTATTGTGTTATTTTATTTTACTTTCCTCATTTATTTATTTCTACCTGGGGTAATTGAGGAATATTATTATACCCAAGGGAGGAGCCTTCAACTATTTGGCTCCCTAGCAATGGTGGGAGTGGACTACATTTCCATGCAAAAATCACACTTACTGGGGGCCAGCAGGGTATTTAAAAAAACAGATTTTTTAAAACTCAAATTAATTCTGGTCATATTAATTCCTACTGAAGAGCCTGTTGTCTCTCTGGGCGAGTCCAAAGAGAGATAAGGCTGAAGGTGGCCTACTGCAGGCTGATACCTAGGTTTGAATCCCGGCTCTGCCCTCATGGCAAGATGTGTGACCTCGAGGAATGGACTCAGTTGCTTTGAACATCACTTCCTCATCTGTAAAATGGGGGTACTAGTAGGGTTGTTATGAGGTTAATGAGATCATTCTTGCAGAACACTTTTCAGACTGTCTAAAGTATGCTCAGTACTCTTTTTTATTTTTATTCGTACTTTAGGTTCTGGGGTACCTGTGCAGATCATGCAGGATTGTTGCATAGGTACACACATGGCAATGTGGTTTGCTGCCTCCATCCCCCCCCATCACCTACATCTGGCATTTCTCCCCCATGTTATCCCCTCCCCGACCTCCCCACCCCCCACCCGCTGTCCCTCCCGTGGCCCCCGCAAAAGATCCTAGTGTGTGATGCTCCCTTGCCTGTGTTCGTGTGTTCTCATTGTTCAACACCCGCCTATGAGTGAGAACATGTGGTGTTTGATTTACTATTCTTGTGTCAGTTTGCTGAGAATGATGGCTTCCAGATTCATCCATGTCCCTACAAGGACATGAACTCATCGTTTTTTATGGCTGCATAGTATTCCATGGCGTATATGTGCCACATTTTCCTTGTCCAGTCTATCGCTGATGGGCATTTGGGTTGGTCCCAGGTCTTTGCTATTGTAAACAGTGCCGCTGTGAACATACGTGTGTGTGAAGAAACATGAGGAAGGAAACTGGAACACAAAATGAAGACTTGCTTTGGGGTCAATCAGGTGGTGCTAATATCCTAGTTTAAAATCACAGCTGACATGTTATCTCATGTGACCTTCATTCACATGGACCCTATGAGGATGAACCTTAAGTCCGTGACACAGAAGGCTTTCATCCTCATTGTGGGTGGTCCCAGCTGAGCCCATTTCTCTATGGCACCCACATTGCCTATATCATGCAGTTGTTCTGAGGATAAGTGAGTAAAAACAGAAAAATGTGTTTTGGAAGTTTTAAGTGCTGTACACATGCTAGTCACACTTTAATCTAGGCGTTAGGTATTGTACTTTATTTCCTTAAGGACCTTCAGGTTATACAATGTGGGTACTGAGATGATGAATGTGAACAGAGGGGCACAGGACATTGAACTTGAACTCGGGCCTGTGCTGTTAGGAAGGGAAGTGGTCAAGATACAGGCTGGTGATTGGAGTTCACACTCTGTAGGTAGGTTCTCTACTTTTGCCTCAGGATTGCCTCCAAGACAATGACCTTGAAGCAAATAACACCTTTTTGTTGTTGCTTTTTAAGGCTGATTTCATGCAGAAGAGAAACATTAAAGAGGGTTGGACATGTGATGGAGAAGAAAGGGGAAAAGAAACACTGTGTCTGCTCCAATTGATTTTAGTTACTGTTAAATTAAAATTACAACTAGATTTACACTGACATTTTCTTCCCTTTAAAGTGTTCTGGTACACATGATAAATACTTAATTTAGTAGATTTAGAAATTCTTGATGACACATCATTAGCAGGCATATCTTCAGTCATGTGCTCACAGGTGTGTATAAGGGAATAGAGGCACCTCTATTGCATTTGTGTTTTTTTTCCCCATTTTATTTTGTGCCGTTGTTTATTTATTTGTTTTGTTTGTAAAATCTCTCAAATCAGCCACAGCCTGTTCTTTTTAACATCGATCTTGTTTCCCCTCCATCTATATCCCCAATTCTCTTTTTGCAAGATGAGATCTCAGAGGGTGTAAAGTGTGGGGTACAGCAGGAAAAAAACTATTAGATTATTACATTTTATGGATTGTCAAAGCTCTAATGACATTAGCCACCTAACTGCAAGGTAAAAACCTTTGTGATGTCATATAACAGGTTGCCATGGGTTTGACAAACCTTTGTGAAATAAACAAGAAAAAGAAACTGAAAATGCCCACAACACCTATCTGTCCCCCAACCCCTAGTACCTATTGCCACCGACGGACATTCCCTTCTTGCTTATTAGCCCCTGAAGGGCATTTTTTATATAAAATACATATAAAGTCTTCCCAAATCAGAAAGGTCTCCAAGTCTCCAATTTAATTGGAATGGAAAATGCTAACTAATTGGCATCAAAATTTGATTTGTGGGAGAAACCTCCTTTTTGTTGGAAACACAACAGTGTGTCTGGGAATACAAGCCCAGTCCTTCAAAAATCATCTGTGAGCGCCGCCGAGGAATCAATTAAAGTTGATTTGGCATATCTGCTTTTGACAAATATAAAGAAATCTCTGATTAGGCAGAGAAGAAAAGAAGCTTTCTCTTTCTTGCTCTCTCTTCCTCTCTCTTTTCTCTGCCTCTTCCTCTCTTCTTCTCATTTCCCTTTAAAGGCAGTAGGTGTCAGAAGCGGGTGGGTAGTGATATGCAAAACACGGCCTCCATAACCAAAGTAGCCTGCAAAATTAGGTGTCAGCATGCAAAGCTTATTGATGTATGAATGCGGAAAATGAAAGGCGGCAGTAGACAGCCAGGGCTAAAGGTGAGACAGGCACAGTGAGAGCAGCTGTAGATCCACGTCAAGGTGTTGCTATATGAGCTCGGGTTTTTTCTGGAGGGCCACAGCCTAACAAGGTAAGCCTGGCCATGAAATGATGGAACAATACAATATAGGCACACACAGTGTGAATACCAAATAAATTGACATGGTGTCTCACCCCCCTCAACTCCTCCTGCACTGCCACCCCCCCCCTTCAAAGTATGCCTGTATATTCATTAATAAATTCATATTCTGAGTTTTCAATAAAAGAAGAAAATGCAGTGTAAACTGGAGTTACTTAGTGACACCCAGCTCATTGCTTTTTATTGTTGCTTGCAGCTACGAAGGCTTCACAGTGCACTAGTAGAATTTATTACTGTCTGTCTCTGTGGCAAGTTGGCGAAGTGCGCCTTTTGAAGAAAATTGACCCACACTTCATGAATATGATGAAAAATGCCAATAACACTACAAAGACGAAGCTCTTGACATTACTCTGCAAAGAGCTAAAAGACAGTAATGAAAGTATTGCAATTACAAATCATTACCTCCTCTCCAGCCAATCACCAGCTTCCCTCCTCTTTTTTTTTTTTTTTTTTTTTGACCATTCTCAAGCTCTGCAGGCTGCCCCAGGTGCTGTTTTGCACAGCATGATGGGAAATGGAGGGTGTGTGAAGACTCCAATGGACTTCTCAAAGAAGGGAAAAGGAGACAAGAGGAGAAGAACAGAAGGGTTGGAGGGACTGGGATAAAAGTTTCTCTTCTATTGCACCTGGATAAAGAAGGTAGAATGAAAAGTTCTTACAGTCAGTGGTCAGGAGGTCATGACCTTACTGAGTGGCCTCTTCTGTTTGAAAAGTGAGATTAAGAACACCCGCCTACTTCTTTGCTAAAACTCTTCCCTTTTGGCTGAGTTCATTTTAGTCTGGCTTAAGCAAGAGCACCTTTAATCTTTTATCTTTTATTATTTGTTAGAAATCCAATTCAGACATTGGCAAATAAATCATCAAGAAAATGTATTAATTGTTTTTAATATAAGAAACTGGCCTATTTTCTTATCATAGCACTGAAAAAAGCAGAACCTGAAGAGGCAGAGAGACAGAGAAAGAGACGAACTTTAGGGCATCACTTTCTACTTCAACATACTTAATGATGAGGGCCTTCCATTTTACTGTTTCAACAATTTTCTGACATGTGCCTTCTGTTAACTGTGCTTACATTGTTGATTTTCAGTCTTGGTTTGCCTTGTTTTTCATTCATTTGGGGTGTGTGTGTGAAGGGGGTGTATGAATACATGCATTTCCTGACTTACAAACAAAACTATTTATAAATAGTTCCTGTGCTTAAAGGAGGATGGTGTCTCACCTCATCTAGAAAGACAACAGAATTATCTTCTACTTCTGCTGTGATAGAGGCTAATAAAAATCTTGGAAGTTTACAGAGAGCATATGAAGTCAGAAATAGAAGCAGAGAAGTCATTATGATGAAAAGAAAGTAACAGTCTCAGGGAGCTGCCTTGAAGAAAGGAGAAATGGAACAAGGACAGATACAGGGGCATATTTATTTGACTCTGAGGTGGTCCTCCCTGCAGATACCTTCTCTCACCTCCTGTGGAAAAAGTTATTTTGCTGTGATGCTGGTGGGCAGTCAACTAATTGGAGATTCGGTTTGATTCTATAATACCTCATTATAAAGGTAAATTCCTTTGGAAAAGATAGGAGGCTATAAGTCATTTACGCATTAGCATGAAATTGCTACATCCAATTTGCTTTCTTTCTGAAATCTAGGTAAACATTTTTTTTTTGAGACAGAGTCTCACTCAGGCTGGAGTATAGTGGCATGATCTTTGTTCACTGCAGCCTCTGCCTCCCAGGTTCAAGCGATTCTTCTGCCTCAGCCTCCTAAGCAGCTGGGATTACAAGTGTGTGCCACCACACTCGGCTGATTTTTTTGTATTTGTAGTAGAGATGGGCTTTCACCATGTTGGCCAGGCTGGTCTTTAACTCCTGACCTCTAGTGATCTGCTCACCGAAGCCTCCCAAAGTGCTGGAATTACAGGTATAAGCCACTGCACTAAGTCCTAGCTAAACTTTTGATTGATTACAGGACATAGGGTATTTTCATCATGAAACACTGAAGTGGGGAGAGGTTAGAAGACACGTCTAGGTGGACCTAGACACTGTGGGGTTTAGAATACTCTAGAGGAACTGAGCATGAGAAGAGCAACAGGTGGCAGAAGAGATATTGGGGAGATAAGGTGGAAATGAGGCTAAAATAATTTCCATTTTCAAATGTTGCTCAAGGCCAGCCCTTTGACCAGAAAATGGAGAGAAAGCACATTTCTCTTCCTCTTCCTCCTTTTTTTTATATTACATGTTCCTTTGCCCTTTGCCTAGACCCAAAATTTAGGTTAATTGTAATATGATCATAAATCAACTTTTATGAGCTAGCCTAGGGGCCTAGGGTTCAAAGTTACCACAAAATGATAGTTTTTTATGTCAAAATGCATTATGGATTCCAAAAGCCCAACATATGAATTACAGCTCACCCTCTCAGCCTGGGATGGGTACTGTGAGCTGTGGGCACTGACTGGTTACGAGCAGGTGATAGGTAGCCCTGCTTGCTGGATGCTCATGGAATGGAGGAGCAACCACGGCCATTTGATCCATTGTATCTCCGTAGGCAAGAAATACTTACATACCAAAAACATTGAATATTTTAAGGTCTATTTGATATTTTCCATAACCTCTTTCTGTTAACTCATTTGCTTATGTTATAGCTGAGAACACCCAGGTCTCACAATCCCTGTTGGACCTGCTGCAGGGATGATACTACCTGGCATGCCCATTATCATATTTTTCTACCATATATATGTATGGTATGCATTACCAGTATACTAAGTAATCATCTCCCACTGACCTTCAGTATCCTTCTCCCACTGTGTTCCTGGGAACTCCTACTGATTTATCAAAGTTGGCATGACAGAGTAGACCGATTTGTCATTCTTGGACCTCACCAGTAAATTCCATTTCTATATCCCTAACAAACACTCTCCCTAGGAGTAACAGTTGGCCAATGTATCTCATAAAGGGGAAACCGAATCTCTGAAAGGTCAAATTAATAAGGTACCCATCTTTCATCTATTTATTCCACGTAAACACAGCCAGTGCCTGCCATTTGTCTGGAACTCTACTGGGCCATATAGACACATCAGTAAACCTCTCCAAGGTTTGATCACAAAGCAGGACTCACAGGCTAAGCTGCCTGATTCCACAGCTGGAAATTGGCCTACCAAAGGTCGGTGTCATCCCAGTGGAAGACAGAGTTAGAAGGACCCACCTTCTGTAGGCAGCACAATAGAAGAACCTACAGAAGCACATAAACTAACACTTGGGCTGCTGATTAGGACCTGAATTAGTACTGCATGGAAGCTTTATTTTACATTGTTAAAAACTAGATTTGCAATAAATTATTAGCTATAGAAGAACATAAATGAATATGAGAGTAGCATCTACTAAGCAACAGAGCCTGGGATGCATACATAAATAGGAATATGACACAAATTGTATATCTGCAAATATCCATGCTGCTAAATTTGTCCAACCATCAGAAGATTTTGCATGTGCTCTTCTACCTTCTGTGTGAGTCAGAACATGCCAAATCCTCTTTTTCTTATAGAAAGTGTCGTAGAATGAGGCTGGAAATGGAAGTTGAATGGGCTTCTGAAGGAAGAGGACTGTATTTGTATCACTAGGTCTAGTCCAGTGTCTGGCAGATAATTGGTGCTTAATAGATAATAGTAGAATCAAATTGTTCAAAGGATAAAAGGAAATGGGAGTTTCTTGAGGGGTTGATTTTAAGATCTCATCAATTTGTCCCCAAAACACAGCATAGACCCTGGCAAAATGGAAGTATTCAGCAGAAGTTTGATAAATGGAATTGAATTTGATATGACACTAAAGAACTTGCATGAAAGGTCAAGGACAGAATGACTATGTATTATAGATCCATTCTCAAAAAATATTGGTAGCTACTCATAAATATAGGTTTATTTCCCCCCTTTATTTCATACTCTATTGGCCTGGTGTATGAGTTAGGCTAACATCTGGTTAGGCTATTTGACGAAGAATCATGAAATTTCATGAACACATTGAAAGTTTATTTTTCATTCACATAACAATCCTATGTGGGCATTCTGGTTGGCAGGAGATCTCTCCCACATAGGATTAGGCCTCTTCCACTTTATGGTTTTGCCATCCTTTAAGGCCTTGGAATCCCTATAACAGGCCAGCAGACAGAGGAAGAAAGCATTTCAAAGGCTCGAAACTGAGCTGCTCACATTCCTTTGCTAAAAACCCCTTCAGACCCCATCTAATGAGGTAGGGAGTGGGCTGGAGGTGGGCCTGGGGCTGGATACATTCTGCCTAGTGAGATTGGCCAACGTATCAGTTATGAAAAATGTGCACTGTGGAGGTGGAGCAGGGATTTTTGGTAGATGATAAGCATCTTGTACACACAGGTGGGTGGACCTCAGGTGGTGATCAGTTTTGGCAGTTTCAAGTATGATGTGGTTAAAGTCGTCAGATCATCTCTGCCCTCTGCCACAGACAAAACTTCATCATTAGTCATCCTTTCAGCCTACTCTTCTTATAGCTTCTCATTCAAAATTTAAAAATGTGAGGAAGCAATAACACATCCAGATAATTCAGAGTAAGGAAGGCAGTGAAATGACGCAGACCCCTTGGCTGGATCCTGGAGGAAAAGGAAGCGTGAGGTGGCGGACTTTAGAATCTGACCAGGGTCATTCTCAATGTCCAGGCCCCAGGTAGAATGAAAATCAAAAAGAGTATTGTGTCCTGAGGAAATTGGTGAAACTCTTCATGAGAAGACATTTCTCCCAGGATTAGGCCTGTTATGTAAATGCTACTGATAAAGCAATAGAGAATGGCCCACAAGACACTCACACCATTACCAGCCTGTCTTGCTCTAGCTCCAGTGGGAGAAACCTCCTGAGCACTTCTCAAGGTCTGTTTGACTGGAGGCAGCAATGTTTTCCAGCTTGTGTGTGTGCTTTGTCCTGGCACCATTGTCCTCTTCTGGGTGTTTCAGGTCTATCTTAGTAGGAAACAGGTAGGAATATCTGAGAAGTATGATCACTGAACCCTGGTCTGAGAAGCTCCTCTATGTGCCTGAAATAACAGTGTTGGAAGTAAAAGCCCATTGGCGAGGGTGTCACAAAGACTCAGGCTCACTTTGGCTTAAAGCAACCATCTCCATCCTTCCTCAGACTTTTCTTGTCAGCTTAATCTGTGTTGGAAAATGTCATTCAAAAGTTATGGAAACAGTATGATTCTAGCTTTGGGGTGCCTTTGATGGGTTTATCAGCCTTACAAACTTTTTGAACTTGAGTTTGCTGTAAATGATCTGATCGTTTTCCCCAAAGGCTGCCAACCTGTTTAGGCGTTGGTGAGGAGGACTGCACTACTTTCTAAGGGGTGCGGGTGGACCCAGAGCTCAGGAGGGGGCTTGGTTCATTGTGCTACAAATATCATGCTTCTTAGTGGAAATAAACACCCAGATTATTGAAAGAATGTAGAGATTTGTTGGCAGTTCTGGGTCAAGGTAAGTTAGTAGTTTTATGTGTATATATGTATATACATTTTCTATTTAGAATTACACTGGGAAGAGGCTGACCTCAGATGCTCAGGAAGCTGCCTACACCTGCTTGTTACTTGGTCATAGAAATTTGAATCGGTTTGTATACTCGGCTTCTAATGTTTCAGGCTGTTTACTTGCTTTGTGAGTAATGCAACTTCCCCCTCAAGTTTTGCATTTGCTCTAAACTCGATGGCCAGGATGCCTTGGCTAATGCCTTTTAATATCTAAGCTTTGTACATCTAGTGCTTGGTTAATAACAGGGAAAAAGCTCCAGTGACTCACCTTGACCTCAAAAGGGAAAAAAACATCCTTTTAATAATCCAGGAGTTTATTTGGATCAAAGTCATGCTGCATGTTACACAATCTTCTTGTAGGGCCCAGCAGGTCACAAAGCAGTACCCTTGTTTTTCATGAAGTCAGCAAAGATGTATAGGGGCCAGGCTTGCCACTTCTCTGGGAGCCTTCAAATTCACCTTCAATATGTAAGCCACTAGCAAAGCAGAAACCTGAACCCAGCTCAATAGCTTTTCTTTGAGAACTTTTCCAAATGTATAACCTTTGTTTCAATTAAAGACTTATTTTATAATAATCCTCAAAAAGGAGTGTCCAGTTACTTTTTATGAATCAAGCTATATACTATTGTGTTTTATAACTTTAAATATTCTCTCTGACCCTCAACTGGGAACCATTTGAGGGTAGCGACAAGTATATTGATCAGTGCTGGATACATAAGAGTCAGATCTGTCAAATAAATGAATGGATGAAGGCTTTAACGTACCAGAGGTTCTCAGCCAGACTTTGCCCCCAGGGCAAAGGGTACATTGAGTGATGTCTGAAGACATTTTAGATTGGTCACAACTGGGAAGGGCCAGGGGTGCTACTGGAATTGAGTGGACAGGGGCCAAGATGCTGCTAACATCCTACAGCCCCCAACAAAGAGTTGTCTGGCCCGAAATGACACTACTGCTGAGGTTGAGAAACTCTTCCATGGTTATCCCACAATATCACATGCATTCAAAATGTCTGGCAGATGGCCGTTGGTCTTTAGAAGATTCATCCAGAAAATATTTATTCAACATTTTGCATGTGTAAATCCAACCAAATATTCGACCCAGAAAGTCCTCTGACCTGTTCTTTTTTTCTGTTCCAACTTCCTTTTGCCTGTCACTCCTTGCAGAAAAGCATACTGCAAGAGGGAATGTCTGGAGTCAAAAGTATGCCTCTTTCTAGTTACTAATTTAATTGTAGTGTGTCTTTTCTAAGCCATTCCTTCCTATGAGAAACATGTTTATGCTGCAAGAGCTGCCCTGCCCAGCTTGGAGAGCCCTTTGGAGATGGGCATTGAAGGTAAAGAAACACATTCACAGCATGCTTACTCTAATGGTGCTCTCCAAAGCATTTGGGATTTTTAAACATATGCTTCCAACATCTCTCTCTATCGTCACATTGCTGCTAAATTGTGGAAAAGCTGTAAATAGAAATAATGGACTCAGTTTATTTTTAATTAGAAGGCTGCCGCTTATAGCTGCAATCGTGACACTACCAAGCGTGTCTTCTTTTCACTTGGAAGGAAAGAACAGAGAGTTCCTAGGGTTTTGAACTTGAGCCAGGTTCCCCCAAGTCTGTTGGTCTCTGAGCCCTTGCAAATCCGATGCCTTTTAGTGGCAATGGGGTCATAGGAGGATTCCCTGCATTACTTTTAATGTTGTCAGATGTAGCTAATGCTATTATCTCTACAGAGTTAGAAATAAGAAACATTTTGAGGTGCTGTTCTGCTTTCCTTTTTTCTTCAGATATCATTAGCATCTATTTTTCAACTCAATATAATTTATAGAGTCATATTTAAATTGTTTTTTTTTTTTTTCAGAGAAGTTCCTGTTAAATTTTTAGACATGTAGATCAGTGCAGTGTTATCATACTGCTCACTATCTCTCAAATAACCTTTATTCTGGGAATATTACATTTATCTGTAGACAACGTTTCTGAAGCTCAGTGTTTTCTCTCCCCTAATTGTAAGGTGACCTGGATAAACAGATCTAGCCTGGTAGTCTATCATCTTATGACTCCCTGGATTGTCAGAGTCTTCACTAATTGTTGTCTCAAAAATCTAAACTAAAGTGTGAAGAAAATGCTCAGGCAGGCAATGCTCATTTTGGAATTCCCTGTAGTGGGACAGAGAAGAGCTGCATGAAGAGGTCACTCTAGGGCCATGTGTTCCCCAAAATGCTGTGATTTATAAAACACTACCTGTTTTGAAAGAAACATTTTTCTTCTTCCCTGATATTTGAATTGTTTTATTCCCTATTTTTTATTTTTCCCTAAATTTGATTTTTTTTCCCCCACTAGATTAACATTTCCCATTCTGCAATGGGATGTCAAGCGTAAAGTGAAATGACCTAGGGAGAAGAAAACTGACTATTGTGCATTCATAATATAGTAAGAATGTCTAAGAAGAAAGTTTGATGGGACAGGGGAATCAGCAGGTTTAGTATGGCCTAATTAGGTTTAAATGAATATGGTGGGAAGAAAATGGGTTTAATTTAGAGAAAAGCATATTAAGAGAGAAGATTCAGAATGGCACTGTCCAATATGGTAGCCGCTAGCCACAGGTGGCTGTTGAGCCCTTGAAATGTGACTAGTCTGAATTGAGATGCAATGTCAGTATAAAATACACATCACATTTCAAAGACTTATAGTTTAAAAAAATTGTACAATACCTAATAATATTTCACACTGATTACATATTGAAATGATTATATATGTATTAGGGTTAGATAAATATATTATTAAAATTAATTTTATCTATTTATTTTTACTTTTTTCATGTGGTTACCAGAAACCTTATACTTAACATTTGTGGCTCACATTTGTAACTTGTATTATATTTCTATTGAACATCACTGCTTTAAAATGCTGTCCAGGAAAGGCTTGGCCTTACAGAGTGCATTTCCATGGCTTCAAGATAGAAATTTAAAATATGCAAGTTTGTTTTAACCCTAACCGTATGGTAGTTTGAAGTTCCATGAGCAGTAAATTCCAGTGTTGCATAAAAGCCTCAGAGCAGAGGTTTAGAATCTTGAGTAACTGAGCCTTGAAGGGGTTAGTGAGTGGGTTTTATTGTAGCTCTGAAAACACAACATTAAATGCAAAGGTTTTTTTTTGAGTGTAAATTCCACTGAGATTTCTTGACTTTCTTTAGACTCTCCAAAGGATTCCTGACCAACACTTGCACTGTACAACTCTAGGGACCACTCTTCCTATAGAACTGAATGTTGACTGGAGTTTCCACCCAGAACTTGGCAACATGGTGGTTTTGTCTTGATTCTAAACAGTTTAAGAACACTGACCCACAATAGGGACTCCTAGTGTGGTCCTGTCACGCTTTGGCTCTTTAGTTTTTGGTGGCTTCCTCTTGCCTTCATAATAAAGCTCACATTTCCTAGGATGGCATTCAAGGCTGATTATATGTGAATACTTTTCTAGTTTTATATCCCTGTACTTTTCAGCCACAAAATTCTACTCAATGTTTTGGAGGCTAGCTTCCATTTAGAAGCTATGCGTCTTTGTAGATTCTGTTCCTTCTTCTTGAGACTCCTTCCTTGAAATTCCTTACCAACTTCTACCCATCAAAATTCTCTTCAACATTAAATTGAATTTTAAGAAAGGACAAGAACATATTTGCTTGTTTCTTATAGGATTAGTATGTCAAACATATAAAGGCCATAAATCAGTAAGAAAATGAAATAAAATGGAAATAGAGGCAAAAGATAAGAATTTCAAGTAATACTAAGCCGTGACCAGTAAACATGAAAGTATGTCTCATCAGTGAGAATATTTTATTTAAATTTTGATGTACCATATACCATTAAAAATCCTTCACACAGATCATTTCCACATATCAGTATTCATTCATTTCACAAATGCTTTAATACATGCAAATAAAAACTATTTTTAAAAAGTCACTGTTGGTGATGGCAGCGGAAATGGGTTCTGTCATATGGAATCAGTAAGATTTTGAATTGTGCAAACTTACTGAAGATGAATTTGTTAATCTCTAATGAAAATGTTAAATATATATGCATTATGACAGAGATACCACACTTCTAGGTGTTCTACACAAATCTGTCTGTCTTAGTTCCTTCTCACACTGCTGTGAAGAAATATCCAAGACTGGATAATTTATTAAAGAAAAAGAGGTTTAATGAACTCACAGTTTCATATGGCTGGGGTGGCCTCACAATCTTAATGGAAGGTAAAGGAGGAGCAAAGACATGTCTTACATGGCAGCAGGCAAGAGAAGATGTGCAGGGGAACTTCACATTATAAAACCATCTGATCTAGTGAGATTTATTCACTATCACAAGAATAGCACGGGAAAGATTGCCCCCCTAATTCAGTTACCCGCCGACCAGGTCTCTCCCAGGGGGATTATGGGAGCTACAATCCAAGATGAAATTTGGGTGGGGACACAGCCAAACCATATCACTATCCTACACAAATATTAAGAGAAATGCATGTAAATATAGGTAAAAGGTTTTTATGGTGACAGTCTGAATTGGTTAAATACATTCTGGAATAATCTTACAATATAGTAATTGAAAAGAGAATCAAATTGACCAATGTAGACTATTTTATGAAAATTTGCATAAGTTAATTATAAAACATACACAGTCTAATATATATGCTTGATTTTACTTTTTGAAACAAAGAATATGTCTCTATATTTGAAACAAAGTGTTATGTCTCTATGTGTACTACTACTACCATATTTATTGAGAGCTTACTATGGTCCAGGAACTGTTCATATTTATTTTTGCATTTAATTCTTAAAATAGACCTATAACATACATGTTTGTTAACTTTGCATATTAGCAAAATAAGACGCAGAGAGGTTAAATAACTAGTCTATGGTTACACAGTCAGTTGGTGATTGAGCTGAGATTAGGAGCCAGCAAGTTAGATTCTAGAGCTAGTTGTTTCAAGCTCTGTGTATGTTGGGATGAGGGTAAAGAGCAAATTATAAGTCTTTATATAAGAGCAAATTATAGGTCTGAAATCAGATGGACTGTATTTTTAACACTTTGGAGGTTAGGATTCGAAGCATGGAGAAGGAGACTTAGATTTTGTGTAATGCACTTCAGTAGAAGAAGAAATGATGGCCGAATTATAAAGGACTTTTATTTTTGTGCTTTTTTATATTTTCGAATATTGTCTATTTTTATATATTCAAATACTGTCTATTGGATATTGAACATGGGATGCTTTTTTCATATGGAGCACATCAATAAGTGTTACTTTGAAGTTTTAAAACTCTGCCTAGTCTTTGTGAAAACGTTCCCAGTCTCCTCAGTAAGAATCAACCGTTCCTTGATCTGTTCTTCCTCATGTAACTTTTCCTTATCGTGCCTTATGTTGTATTAGTTTTCATCATGTTTTTCCTCCTGCCCTAGACAGGAAGATCATTGAAAGCAGAGGCGGCACATGGCAGCCATTCAACTGTTGTTTGACAAATATATGGATGGCAGATGGGTGGATGGATGGGTAGGGGAGAGAGAAAAGAAAGGTGTGAATGGAGGATTTTTACCTCAAGCTTTAGCTTCATTGTCATGTTGTCATCTTAGTACTCTCACAGGTACAGCTGCTGGCAAGTCTTGAAATCATTGTGTGGTGCATCTAGCTTGATACCAGGATAAAGCAGGGCCGACGATGACAAGTGCTATTTAATGGGATTTTCTTCACACAGCTATGAGTTTAATAATGGGAAGAAATATGGCAAATACATTCTTTGAAAGCTTACCAGCCTTGGGTGGAGATGATGAGAAATGGACTAATTATAGCAGAAAAATAAAACTTAGGAACAGCATTAAAGGGCCAACTCTTCGACTTTAGCCTCCTATAAAGTTGAAACAAAGCATGAAAAAAATGAGAGAATATGTTGAAAGCCTTTAGCACAATCCCTGGCACTTAGCAATTATTCAAGAAAGGCATCTGTGTGCATATATATCAAAGGAATATGGCACCCATCAAATCTTAAAGTAATCCCAGATAGGAAAGAATAAAAGCTCAGATGAATCATTCATTATTTGATATAATTTGAAAATTTACTGGAAAAAGAGCTATAATCTGTAAGAAAGAAAAAAAAAAATGAAACTCAATTATTGATCTGCTAATATATTCTTTATGTGTCTACACCCTTAAAGATAAGGAATTGATAAGTTAACTGGGGAAGCAATCACACTTTCAAATTATCAGTTTGATGCCACTGTAAACTTGGAGTGATTATTTTTAACAAATGTTTGTGCAGAGTTGAAAGTACAAGCTGTCTAAAGCCCTCAGCAACAGACATGACTGGTGGTAGGCACAGGCAGAATTGGCCTCTTTGGTTGGCTGATCCTGGTTTAACCCCTTGAATGCCCAGCTGGCTTTCAACAGATGTGGAAAGGGATTAAAAGTGCTGTGATTTTCGTGGCATGTATGCTTTGTAATTGCCTTGCCCTAGGGAGGATGGCCTCCAGCAGTCTTAGAGGTGTGGCCCTTCAGGGATTTTCTTTCAAATGTTAGGTTATGGAGGGCAAGTCAATCAATGGACCCTCTTCCTCAATATCTAATCAGAGACAGGCACTTCCATGTCCCAGGATCTCACTCTTCACTAAAGAGACACTGAGTTTTTGTGTCCTCCAACAAAGGGAAGAAAAGCAGGCTGTGCTTGCAGACCAAGAATAAGCAGGGTTGATATTTCCACACAGTCAAAGACCTGTGTCTACTCCAGCAAGGGCCAGGATATTTTTCAGGGCTATTTTGAATGGGCTAATTCCTCAGAAATAGGACAACTGTTTGTAGCCCATGCTTTGGTGTAAATCATTTGTTGAAAAAGAACACTGATGAATGAGATAAAGAAGGAGTAGCAGAAGGAGGACTAGGAGGAAGAGGAGCCAGCGGAGGAGGCGGAAGAGAAAGAGGAGAAGGAGGAAAAGGAGAAGATTAAGTAGATGATGATGATGATGACAACTATGATGATGTCCACTTTAATCATAGCAGCCCTGGAGATTTTGAACTATCCCTTGAGCAGGTATAGGGCTCAAGGCGAAAACTACATTGCCCCTTCCTTCCACACCCCGACACATCTCTAACACTTAAGGAGGGAAGGAGGCAAGTCCTCAAAGGGTGGAACATGTGTGCGTGTTGGAGATAGAGGAAAGTTCCTCATGGTGGTGAGGAAATGAGTTTCTGAACTGCTTGTTTATAAGCATATGGGCCTTGGGTCACTTTCCAAATAAACAACTGGAGAGCCACTTTCTTTCTACAGTCTTTCCAAGAATCATTTAAAGGATGGTCCTTGTCTCTCAGGCCTTAGGAGCAGTTCTAGCTCTGTGATTTTGTGAAGATCATTCTTTTGTACTTGAGTTGTCCAGAAGAATTTCATTGTCGATGCAGAGATAAAGTTTGTAATATAAGGACTAACATGTATTTTTTTGAGTACCCGCTACATTTGTACCCAGTGCTAAATGCTGTACAGAGTGTTTGGAAAGTACAAAATTATTTGCCTTTTTAAATAGTTCACTGATCTGCTATCCAGTTAGCTGAAATTTTCTTATAAGCTACACATTTCAGTAATTTAATCACTCAAGTTTTTAGGAGCTTTTTATGAAACACTTATAAAGTACTAGGTACCAGGCTAGGAAGCCATTGAGACTAATATTAAATCAAAGTTTTTGTTTTGATGAAGCTGGTGGAAAAATTAAATATTAAATGGTAGTGCATGCACGATGGGACCATCAAAATTCAGAAGATTGAGAGACCAAGATAGACTGTACAAAGCCATGAGGACCAGGGCAGATTCCCAGTAAATCCTGTTCCGAGTGGCCCACTCTCAGTGTGCATTTATTTGTTTATTTGGTAAACATTTGGCAAGTAGTACAATGCTACAATTTGTACTAAATTTTGTATTAAATTTTGAGCTCAAATTTAGTCCTTGCATGGGGTGTTCATGGACAGAGAGGTGGGGGAATTTCAGAAGAAGGGACTGGGTGAGTAGACAGGTGAGAGCTCTCCACGGAGCCTTAGTCTGCTGGAACTGTAGGAGATCCTGACTCACTCCCTCACTGTTCTGATGAACGGCTGGGGCCAGGAAGAGGGAAAGAAATTCGAATTCAGGACCAACCAGGGCTTGGCAAACAGCAACCCCTGGCCAGGTCCTAAGACTTCCCTCTGTCTTTATTTCTTCATTAAGAGACTGTGGCACTTTACTCTCTGGGCACAGGTGCAAGTTGGGAGTCTTCAGGGAAGAAGTTGTGGTACAGTTTGTTCTGGATTATTGAAAGTGATAGTTGCTTGGACTATATCAAAGAGTAGATGGAGATGAAGAGGAAAAAGGGAAGAAAAAGAAGAAAAAGCGAAGGGGGGAAGGGAAGGAAGAAGAGAAAGAGGAGAAGATGCTTATCATGGGCCAGACCCTCTGCTGAACTCATTATGCAAATTGTCTCTTTTTAATGGTAACATGAATCCTATGAACAAGATAGGTATTGCCCCACTTTACACATGAGGGCAGTGAGGCTCGGAATAGTTCTGAATCTTACCCACGCTCACATACCCCACAAATGGGACCGCAGATCAAACCTACATGTATCAGACTACTGAGTTAGTGCTCTTAGCAACTACAATGAGTACGAAGACAGGAGTACCCAGATCATCTCATACTTTGACCCTTAGCTTCTCTGTCAGTGCTCAGTGTGATGCTGTTTTTCCCAGCCTGTGCTTTGAGGGGAAGCTGAAAGTGCCAGGCTTTGTGATTTTTCACTTGCAATTTCACTTAATCTTCACCTCTCTCTAAAGCTGTGATTATTAGTTCAGTTTTGCAGGACAGGAAACAGGCTGGGAAGTTCAAGCAAATGGATTCAGGTCACCTGGCTTGTAAAGCACAGAGCTGAAATTCAAATCGCGTCCCTCTACTCCAAGTCCATGTAACTTCCCTTATATCGTGAGTTTCTAAGCCACGGAAGAGAAGGATCCCTTTCAAGTAATTGAGGGCAAAATGTAGTGTGCTAACCATTTTGGGTTCGAGATGTTGGGAAGGTTTGGGGTGGGGCCTAAAACCTAAACATGTTATCAGCTTAGTTTCTCTATCTGCACCTGGAATTCGTGTATTTTATCTTGAAGCCAGTTTTTAGGAGCTGAATCTGACTAGTAGTTCAAGAACAAGATGCTGAGGCTCCACGTGTCCTGCTATAAACTCAACTTTGCAGAGGCGTCTAAGCCACGCAATCTGTCTGCATAATATCCTTGCTTTTCAGAGAAAGATATTAGAAAAAGACGACTTTCTAATGGCAAAAGACAGGACAGGCACCTCTGTTATATGATAACCGTCTGCTTAAGGAGTTAGAGCTACTAATTGGTCTCTCACCCTCAATATAAAAAATACACCTCCATCTTGGGGTTATTGTATGGTTCACACGTCAAAATCTACATTAAATTAAACTTCAAGTTGTGGTACAGACCACAGCTTCTTCTCTTTTCCTTTTACTTTTTTTTTTCTTCTGTCATGGAAATCGAAATGATTGCAGGAAGGCATGGAGAAAACTCATGCGACAGATGGAGGAATCTCTGAGGCCAAGGAAGCCTGTAAAGTATATTTCTTAGGGCTAGTATAAAGCACCCTTCAAAGAGCCCAGCCTGGAGTGCTTAGGGAACTTGGTCAGTGAGTTGCTACATGTAAACTGTCTGATAGCTTTGGAATTTCAGGGTATAGTGATCAGAGAAAATCCTTGTCCTCATGAAACATAGTATTCTAGATCTTTCCCCTCTTTATGTGAAGATGAGTTCTGAAATAAAGGCTGAACTTATAATTAGACTAAGTGTTACTCATATAGGATGATTTAAGGGCAGCTTAAAGACCTCTCCCCTTCCCTCTCTCCAACAAACATGAAACAACCATTCTGTCAACTTGTTAACAGGGTCTAAATCCCAGCATTACAGATGTATTTTGGATGCATTCTGAATTTGAATTTAGGAATAATCTCCTACTCACATAAACACCCTTTTGATGAGCACTTCAACATAGATTTGTTTCTTTTTCTTCCCAAAACAGACATTTGAGAGCAAAGCTCTGGGCAGTGGAGACCACACAGTGAGAGAAACAACTCAGAGAAATAACATCAGTGAAAACAAAACGGTCTAAGGTTTTGTTGAGGTTGGACATTCATGCAGGATTATCCAATCGGTAACGAGCATCTTCCCTAAACCTTGCTATGGCAATATTGTAGGGGACGGGCTTCATTTAGAAAACTCCACAGGCCAGAAAGGAAGTGACGGACATTTATGGCAAAGATGTCGTGTTGTTCCTGCTATCAGGAGGGCCCACGAACCCTCCCTTTCACCCTTCATTGCTCCCTGGCAATCTGTAGTAGTGATGAGAGTCACCATACCCTTGCCCAGCTGATTGCCCTAGCAAAAGTGCATTCCTTTTTCCCTGAACCACCAGCCCAATGGAAATTCATTAACTACTTGGTTCTTCAATTTTATGTGATTTAACCAATGAGAAAGAGGATGGTTGCAGAAAAAGAGGTAGAAGCTTCATCCAAGCCATGATTGAGATAATGAGCAAAAAACTTGTCAGAATACAGAATTCTTCTGTTCTGTTTCTCCAAATGACTTAAAGGCAATGATCTAATTCATAGCCTCTGATCCTTGCTGCCACTCCTACTTGGAGAGTCCTCCACTATCCTTTCTCATTGTCAACTCTTCCAGTGCCTTCCAGGTTTAGAACAAGTTCATGTTCTCCATTAAGTGCTTTCTTTCCATTCTCATCTACATAGTCCACTCTCACGACCTTTATTGTTTTATAGACTCTAATTATTTGAATGCTCTGCAGTGTTAGATATCAAATTCACAGACATTCTTTGCACCTCTCTAAATGACTGTTTAAACTCCTTAAGGGGAAGGATGGTGTCCTATATATCCTCAGTGTAAAGGACTTACATGTAAAGGACTACATAAAGGAGTTTATGTAGTTACTCACAGTTTACCTGGGCCATGCGGGTCTTGACTCCTTTCTCTACCCAGGAATGACAGGACTCTCCAAAAGGTAAGGAATGTCTAGGGTTGTGGTGTCAGGGAAATGAGACTGGAGAGAGTTTGTTCAGCCAGGGGCTGTTTATTACACCGTAGCACTTTTTTGAATTAAACTGAATTGACTAATTAATCTGTAATTCAGTTGTGATGCTAAGTTGCTAGCCTTGAGTTGGAATGAACAGTGCCAAAGGATATACGACAAATATTACAGTTGGTCAAGTCTTCAGTAGAATAGCTCCATGAGTAACCATAAATTCCCTGTGAAGCTTGGATAAAGAACATCTTTTATATGCATAACCCTGGACCACTGTGAGCAAGCAGGTGAAAAAAGATGAAGGGTGACTGAGATGAAAGGAAGAGAAAATTAAAGAAAAGTAGGGAAACTGGAGACATTTTTGAGACTATAGAGGACAGATCATCATCATGTGTTTCCAGGCCCAGTGTTTTGTAGTAAAGTATGGTTTTAGAGAGAAAAAAAATCACTGAGACAGAGAAGAAGTTGTTCAATGAATGATGTAAGAGCTCCTGGAAACAGCTGGAAGAGAAAAGAGGAACAATTCTGGAAATGGAGTGACACAGGTGTGGCAAGGAGAAAAAATGGGTTGAAGACCCTGAGTCCAGAGATGAGAAAATATGGGTATACTTGGGATAAAAGGTTGTGCAGCCAGGATGGGTTTTGAGGGTTATCAAAGGGAGTTTATGTAGTTACTCACAGAGTTTACCTGGGCCATGCGAGTCTTGACTCCTTTCTCTACCCAGGAATGAGAGGACTCTCCAAAAGGTAAGGAATGTCTAGGGTTGTGGTGTCAGGGAAATGTGACTGGAGAGAGTGTGTTCAGCCAGGGGCTGTTTATTAGCCGCTCTCTTCTTCTGGTGTTAGGCTCCAGCCTATTCATCCCTGGGGGCAGATTACACCGTGGAGAGAGCAGAATTGGGCTCTGGAGGATAAAGGGCAAGTGGAGAGCCAACTTTTACTGTTGCATTCCCCAAACAACTTCAGCCGTGTTGGTTAGTTTTAGGCATCTCAAAGTTTGCTTATTTCTGAGGATGAGATTTATTGTTGCTGCCAGAGGGAAAATGGTTTGAACTTGGGAAATATCCAGAAGCCCATGGCAATACTTTCATTCTCTTTCTGGGACTGATTTCTATCCATACCCTCAGGCATGACACTCTGTTCTCCCATCTATAAAATGGGATAATAACTCTGCTCTGACAGAGGTACTATGGGAATGAATGCATTCACCAGGACTCTCTCTTTGATGTCAATGAGGATGTGTTATCATTACCATAAACACTTTCACACTCTCCCTTTGAAGACGCGGGGCACAACCTGGAGGCATCTCAAATACATTTAATTGAGTCCATTTTTTTTTCTCCCAGCAGAATTATACAAGGGATGGCTAAGGTATGTGAGGGGGGAAGAGGCAGCAGTGTGAGTACAGGAGAAATAAAATGTTCAGGGCAGAATTTCAAATCCTAATAGTAGTCATAAGTCTCATAATAATGATGTGCATTATTGTCCAGAGTGCCCGACTTTTCTTTCTTTAAACATTAAGGCCCTCCTGAAGCATGCTGTAAACATCAACAAAAAGTTTGGGTAGCCTCTGGGGCTGGAAGCTGATTTCAGAGTCACAAATTACAGGAGGGAAAAGAAGACCCCAAGAACTACTGTCAGTAGTCACATGGGGGAGCCAGAAGTTGGAGACTTCGTCAGAAGGCAGATTTGTAGCCCTCGTAGCCTACTTTGGTCGCAAAAATATCAATTCCAAGGTGAATTCCAACTACCAGACATCCGCTTTTATTATTCAAGTTTCCACCTTAGCACAAAACCTTTGGGTGATTTTTCCCTTTCTTTTTTCTTTTCTTCCCGCTCTTCCTGGGCTGATTCTATTAATTTCCCCCAATGGCATGTGCAGCCCTGCACTGACGCAGCCATTGATGATCTCCTTATTCATTTCATAGCAGAGAAGCCATTTGGATGAATATATGTTCCCCATTTTCTTTGCATTATAAATTCAGTGTTGTGGGAAAAGGAGCGAAATGTAATGGCAAGGCCTCCACAGAGAAATGTCCCTATTTGAGAAGAGGAGTTTTATAGGGGGGAACAACTGACAGCCTCTCAGTACAGTGGGCACATTTTTCTGTACAACTGCATCACCACTAATGATAAATGAGGAACGTTTGATAGCCGGCTCCGTTGTCTGACAGCTACAGTTTTGGCCAGAGGGCCGTGGCAGGCTTTAGACTTCTGTTCAAAATGAGTTAAACATATTAGGCATTATGAAGGCACAGAAGCCTCGAGAATGAGTGCTGAAATGAGTGATCCGGGTAGGCTCCTGGGTACACAACTTGCAAAGCAGATGTCATTCTAATAATGTGTGATATAGAACATGCCTGGCCTAAACCCTGCTGGATGAAATATGAAGCCCCGTTGGTGATATTTAATACCATTTTATGAGGTGCCATCTTATAAAGACAATGCCCGCCGTATGTGGAATGCTTAAGGTATTTTGCCAAAGGCACAGGGAGGTATCTGGAGTAAGTAGAATTTTTATTATTTTATAAGCCTTTACTTTGTAATATTTCTGTTTCCACGTTATTGTGGGGGCTTGCTGCCCTAACCCTTTGTCGAGTGAACTTGATGAGCGGCTTGCCAGTAGATTGACGGATAGCCCTTGCTGTTTCTGGAAGAAAAGGCTAGCTCCTATCTAAATGCATTCTTCCGAAAACCCTCAAAGAGGAAATACAGCTTTGCTACAAGCATTCTTCGAGCAGGGACTTTGAGGCTGGCATACAAAAATATTGCCATTTTTCAAGTAGACCAGTTCGAGGGTAATAGAGGATTTGGATGGACTGCAGCTTCCTGAACACGCTTCCTCCTTCCTCTACTGTTTCTGTTGCTAGGAGCCCACCAAAGCTTCCAATTTTGGGGTCCCATTCAGGACATCCCAAAGTAGATGAGGCTTGTAAATCTGAGCCACAGCATCAGTGGGGGGCTTGCTGCCCCTAATGTCCTAAAAGATCTAAATGTGTGAACAGCAGTGGCCCAGGGCTGGCTGTGCTTCCTGGAACAGGTGTGTGTGCTGCAGATAGGGTGAGGGCACTCCTAGAAATAAAACTAACCAATTGAAAACATGTCACATTTACATTTTATTTTAAAGTGCCTTCAGTTACCACCTTGCTTACCCCCGTAAGGCATTCCTGAAGTTGAAAACCATATACCTGACCAGATTCAGGGTGTAGTGTCTGTTCTCCTCATCCTGATGTCCTGGGCAGTGACATTTCTTGGAGTATCTGTCAGGTGAAGGGTCCAGTATTGATTATGGATGCAGTGGGTGAAGAGGAGGAGAATCATTTTCTTCTCTCTCTTTTTTTTTAAATGAAAAAATATCTTCATTTTCTGAGAGCTTGGTTAGACCATCTGGGGAAATATAAGATGTACCAACGAAACAGCTTCCTAGTACATGTGCAAAGTAACATAACCAAGGACAATTAATTCAGAATTCAGGACGGGCCCTTTGGATAGACCTCTGCTAAAGACTTGGGTGATGAAGCAGTGTTCTCTATTAACGCTAAAGCATATGAACGATGCCCATGGCTTCTTAGATTCTGCAGCTAGGGAGGCCAGTCATTAATACACCATTGCCTCTCTGCCACCATCAACAGAGCTTCTTGCTAACACATAGTATGATGTTTGTTTTCCAATGGGTTTATACGGATTATTCTTATTATGTGTGATTGAGTTAAATATTCACTAATTGATGAAATATGGCTGCAAGAAGAAGGGAGTTCTCCCTCTGTTATTGAAATGAACACTCTGGGACTACTTGATGAACGCAAGTCACTAAAAAAAGTGTGCTGTTGAATTAGGCATGCAGAAGACATCTGCAAAGGATTGGGGAAAGATCATTAAAATTAAAAGCACTTTACATTCAGATTGCTTTGCAAGTGTCTTGGTTCTCACCCCACTTTAAAGAAACTGAGATTAGAAATTGTAGCAGATGGAAACGATGGGTGTGGTTTATGCAAGAAGACAACCTGCACTCCAAACAGCTGATTCAAAGACGAAGCTTAGGTTTAGATCAGAAGATTGGCAAATAATCTGCTTTTATAAATTTTAAGCTAAATGAAAATGTTTAATGTCTATATAGATGATTTTTGGAGTTCTATGCTTTGACAGACTTTTTCCATTGATCAGCCTGATATAGGTCCTCTTTGCAGAGAATCTGAATCTATTCAAGTTCAAACTGTTGATAGAATGCCAAGCAGAATGGTTATTTTCTTCGATGAGCTGGATTTTCACTCCTGTTTTTCAGGAAATGAAGAAGATTGGAAAAAGTTTCATATTCAAAATAGAACAACATGACGGAGTAGGGAAAAGAGCACAGCTTTTGGAATGTGATGACCCAGTTCTGATACTTAGTATAAGTAACCTTGGGCAGGTATGCCACTTAACCTTTCTCAACCTGTTTCCTCATCTGTAAAATGAGGATGAGGATATCTTTTCCTGTCTGCCTTTGGCTAGAACATGATAATAATGTGCAACCGTTAACCTCCTCTATGGATATATTACCCCTGCTGCTGCTATTACTGCCACTCTTACTATGATCATTACTACTGCTGCTATTACTGCAACTAATACAGTGCACCCAACTAGTACTACTTGGGTGTTAATGTGACTAGGGAGAATAAGCACCGGTTCTGTTTCATTCCTCATGGTCTTTTCTGGAAATACAGCTTTGCTTCTGAGACAGGGAGAGTGGTGAACAGCAGTTTGGAAGACCATCTTCTAGTCTTCTCTTTGCCTCTCACTCTGTGTGGGGCTCTGGAGAAGCCCTCTCGATTCCCCTATGTGTAGAGTGAGGGACATTATGCTACCTTATGGTTTTCAAGCTGCTTTTCTTTGGAGCCCTTCGTATCTGTATCCATCTGATCAGTTCCATTAGTATATAATTTTATGTAGTGGGTCTATGTAAGATTTTCATGTAAAAAATTAATATTGTAAAGAGTTTACAAATCACTGGATTAGAGGTTCCCTAATGTCCCTTTACGCTCCAAAATCCTTTAATTTTTGTTATTCTGTGAATTACTATGACCCCCATTCCTTGACTCAGAGAACTGTGGTTATTTAATTCCCAACCTAATCACCAGAGCCAAAGAGAACAAATTGCCCAAGCAATTGATTACCTCACATATGTGTAAGCACCAGCTTCCAGCATGTGGCCTGGCCCTTCCCTTTGTGGACAATGGCAGACTCAAGGTCCATATGACAATATTTTTTATGCCAGACCTCAGGTCTATCCTTTAAATGGGACCCGAGACTTTCTACACTTTTCAAGAGAAGATGGAGAGACTTGCGTTTGCCATTTTTAACTAATGTGTTTTAAAGGCCTGTGTTCCCCTTACAAAAATACAAGCATTAAGGAAGAAGAACATGTGATAGCTACAAATACCCTGTTTAAGTCTCTTTGTATGAAATCATAATTGATTGCTCTTTTGGTTTAAATATCTTAATAAATAAATTGGGGAGAAACTCATGTTCCAAAAAATGAGAAGAGAAGTTGTGATTGGATGCTACCATAGGAACAATCTGTGCCTCAGCAAAGGTACTAAAAGGAGTTGAATAATTTCCCCCCTCACCTCTCCTTGCTGGAAAGTTCCCAGGTTGTTGATCCAAGGGATTCACTGTAGGCAGTAGAACCCTGCTTCCAGGAGAGCCACCCACTGCAGCTTTGGTTTCAGCGTGCTGACCATCGAAGACCCCTTCACTCAGAGTGGATAGCAACTTGATATTGCCTGACCAAGGGAATTAGGGGGAGACTGAAATCCTTCAATTGGACTCTGTCTCTTGAGTGTTATAATTTTTGTCCCATTGTAATAAAGAATCAAAGAACTACGGAGACCAAAGAGAAGCACCCCTAATCTCCATAGGCTTCTGAAGAAAAGTTTTTGACTACTGACCCCAACAAAGCCCAAGCTCCTCATTTGTATCCTGCGAATTTTCACAAAGGAGTCTCTATTCTGACTTGTAGTAAAGAAGGAAGCATAGCTCTGCTTGCTGGACAGACGGATTAATCTGTATTGAAATGTCCCGTTTTCCTACAATAGGGTAAAAACTTTGCCAGCATGGTCAGAAAGCTGAATGATTCAAATAAACAAATATTTTGGTTGTTGGAGACTTATGGCAGCTGCTATATGCATGGTTTCTTATTTCCAATGAGTCAGAATCCAATAATTATTTTTTTTGGAATGATTAATGTATGGAGCATAATTGTATTAGATATATACTAGTGTCTGTATATGGGAACTACAGATATCTATCCAGGAACATATAAATAAAAAAAAAAGAATTCCTCTTGAGGATTAAGCTGTAAAGTCATCATCTATTGGATCAGAGCACAGATAAGCAAAGTCTTATAGTAATGAACCGACTTTCACATTCAGAAATACCTGGCTGCAAGATTGTCTTGACAAATCTACACAAGTAATATGTTTATCAGAGAACAAACTAATCAGATATAAATGGAGAAAAGGAAGAGAATCATGGTAGCTCATGATGAGACCTTGGCTCATCCAAGTCTCATCCAGGAGAGAGAGTGGTAATGCCATGCTTTGGTTGAGATGGGTATGACTGGCTATGCCATCTAACACACCAGCAGTCCAACAGCTTGTTCTGATTCATACTAGCTTCTGATAAGTGTTCCCCTTACCATGAGGCTCTAGCCTGGAGGAGAAAGCTACGTGAGCAGCCAGACTCTAGGATTTTGATCTGAATGTAAATAATATTTCTTATTATGAATAAGTAAATGAGTCTCCTAAGCTTGGTTTTCCTGAGTCTACCAGTGACAAAGGAGCTGTTTTTAGGTATGGTGATGAATTAGGTTCCAGAGGCTGTCAGAAATACAGACCAGACCCTTACTAATCACAGTCCCAGTTACACTTTGCATCATGTCCATCAGGGTAAATGGACGAAGGAAATAAATGTGAGCCTGTGAGACCTCAGACAGCTCGTTGGACCCTCCCCAGATGGGCACATCCTTCTATATGTTTGCACTGTGGCATCACTTCCTCTAATGAGAATTCTCTACCTGTCATAAGCAATGTGAGTGTGTATGTATGTATGAGTAGCTAAGTCAGATATCTGTGCCTCTCTTCCCCTCCATTTTACCATAGCAGACGAAAGAAATGCTGAGTCATCAAGCCAACCATTTAACATCTTCAGCTTTGTCATTTTTCCTGTTTAGCCCTTGAATGCTGCATCTAGGCTTAAGTTTAGCCATTTTTTCCCTTTTTCTTTAAGAGTTATTGAGATTTAATTGGCATACAGTAACAGCACAGGTTTAAAGCGTGAGATTTGATGAATTGTGACATATTTGTATACCCATGAAACCATCACCATCATCAAGATAATACACATATATGTTACCCTCAAAAGTTTCCTTGTGCCTCTTTGTAATTCCTATGCCCCCTGCTCCTGGGTGATTACTCTGCTTTTTGTTCCTAGCCTTCAGTTTTGAACTAAGCTCCTGCAGGAGAATTTTTGCACTAGTAAGTTGCAATAACATTTTTTGCCTTCTTAGCTTTCATCAATCCAGTTGCCTAAACTGACTTATCTAGCTCTATTGAAAACTAGTGTCTGCATTCCACTTCTTGCTGCATTAATTCCCTGTTAATCGTGGCCTTCTTGTTTGGATTGTGTTTTACTGTTTGATGCTAGAATTATTGTATTTCACATTCCTGCTGGGTTGTTCACCTGGGTGCCTTGTTGTACCCCTGACACCAACCACCATCAGCTAGTTTCCACCTTTTTATGGCTGCCACACTCTGCAGAGCAAATAACTTTGTATTACCACTACTTTACTGTATGTAGTTGATAATTCTGGTGACATTCTCCCCTTGTCTTCTAGAAATGCTCCTGAATGGTTGCCTAAAGTCATTGGCCTAAACAGTTGTTAGCTTTCAGAAGTCCTGGAACGAATCCATCCCATCACCCGTTGACCCCCATACTACCAGGAAAACATTTAACACTAAAACTAAACTAAATAAAAGTTATTTTGATTATTGGTCAATTCTAAAAGCTCCTTAGAATCACTGGGTACCTCAGGGACACCATTAGGAATGTCACTGGCCTGTAAATATGCTGAATTGACTTATCGGTTAATAGAGAATTCTGGGTTTTAGAAAAAAGAATAAATTTGTAATAGTGACTAGATCCCAGCTAATGAGAAGAGTCAGGGAAGAAGGTTATTGCAGGGGCCATGCACCTATTTTCAGGAGAGTTACCATAACTTTCTCTTTATTTAGTCTTTGAATACTGAGATTTTTCTTTTGCTGGAGAAGCCCAAAGGGCACAAGGTAATTACAGCTTCTCCCTCTCTGCCTTAACCAGCATCAGGGTGAGAAATTAAACAAAAAGAAACTTAATTCATTTTTCTAACATTTATTAAGTTACCACCATGGCCAGGCTCTAAGTTACTTTGTGAGGAGACTTAAAGTGACTGAGGCCATCTCTGCTCTCAAACTACTGACAGCTCAGTGGATGGGAAGGAAAAGTTCCTGCTCTAATATCAGAACTTGCCTTGGTGACTCTTCCTTGTTAGAACAGTTTTTTATTTTTTAATTTTGTTTGTGGGTGTCCAGACTCTAGACCCCATGTGATTAGGGAGTTTTTCATGCCTTGGCTAATCTCCCAGACTCAATGTTAGACCTAACTTGAGTAAAACACCTGCTTGATCATCTGGCCCTGGCAACACCTCTGGAGCTTTGATGCCTGAGTTGCTGGTGCCCAGCAAGCTCATTCCAGGTAAACTATTCAGTCAGCTCATTGCATTCTGAGATAATAGTGGGAAACGCTTTGCTGTGGATAGCTGGAAATAGCTGTGGCCCATCTGCATGTGTCACCCACTGAATCTGCATGTCCAAATTGCTCTGTGAAGTCACAGGGCTGTTTTCTTTCTACATACCTTCTGAGGAGTCTATGGATTCTTGAACCTTGATAATTTTTTTTTTTTTTAAGTGAAATTTTGGAGGCAGGATCAAGCTAGTAGGGTGACTCAGGCACCTCTACTTAGTGAGTCTCCTTCTACCTTTGAGGAAAAATTGCATAAATACAAATCAATGCTATTCATTTAAATATCCTCATGCCCATGGTTTGAAGGTATTTAGCGACTTTAGTCATTCACTTATTTACTAGTACATTCATTTTAATTCTGGCCAGTGCTGTACTCAAATACCTTGAGCTGTCCGAGGACATTTATTGTATTAATACTTCCAAAACAAAATTAATTTAAATTGATATATTTTTTATACACATGTCATAAAGCTATGTAACAAAAAAAGTATGTTTTCAGACTTCAAAAATGAGAATGTCAATTTTAGATTATGGTGACAATACCTGATACATAGCTACCTGAGCCTATAGTCTTTAAAAGGCCGTTAGCTTTGCACAGAGTAAACCTGTATAATCTAGTGAATGATAAAATGCCTAGCTTTACCCAGACCCCTTTTATGCCCTTCTGTTATGGAGCTGATGTTACATGCATGTTTTATAGAGAGGCAAGTCGAAGATACCAAAGAAAATCCTCCCACAGCTGGTAATGATGAGTTAGTAGCATGGTCATCATACATAAGCAGATGAGTTTTTGATCTCTAATCTTTTGTACAATTAAATTAACGTCTCTTCCTTTAGATTCTTTCCTTAAGCAGAATTTTAGAGAGATTGGGCGACAGGGATACTAGTCATTTTGAGAGGATTCCTAGTCAAAATGTTTGGAAAACGACAGGGATATTGTCACCCAATCTCGCTAAACAGTATATTAATCTCTTTAGAATATGAAATAAATATAAAATGATTTAATTATCTGCACACATGCACATAGGTATAAATCATCAGATTGTTTAATTAATTAATTCATTCAATACCTGTTTCTTAAGCACATATATATGTTAGACACTGTGACGATTAGGGGCATAAATGTGACAAGGTCTCTTTTCACACTGTGGTTTTGATAACAAATCATATTGTCTGAAACAATAAACTCCCAACACAGGATCTATTCCATAGACTGGGTTAGGCAAGAGTTTATTGACAAAATCATTGTTTCCCAAAGTGTGCTCTCTGGAACACTTGCCTGGAGTGTGGAGCACTCGTCTGGAAAAAAAAAAATAAAGAAACAGAGATTCCTAGTCAAAATGTTTGGAAAATGGTAGTTATTACCATTTTGCTTGAGGGTTCACAAAACACAATCATCTATTCAAGGCTCTGTAAACATCTTACTGAATTTTGTTTAATCCAGCATTTCCAAAGTTCATTTAACCAGGGTACCCTTTAAAAAAGTAAGTTTAATAACCCCATGGAACACATATTAGGGAACAATAGACTAAATGAAAGTGAAAAATCAATGTCCAGAAGACCTCTAATAGTTTAAACAAGCCATGGAAACCTTCAGTTCCTTCCCTGACTGCATGACTGCGGCCCCATCCCTTAGAGACCTCATTATTGTGCCTTTTAGATTTAGTGCAGAAGAAAAATTTTGGCTCAGTACCATTAGGAATATTGAAATATATATATGTGTGTGTGTGTGTGTGTGTGTGTGTGTGTGTGCGTAATACATGTATAATATACATCATACATATGTGTATGCCTATAGTTTGTAAAATGAAATATCAGGAGACAAAAATATGCTAGTCTTAAAAATTGCCCATTGTTGCCTATAGTTTGTAAAATGAAATATCAGTAGACAAAAATATGCTAGTCTTAAACATTGCCCATCCTTTCCTCCAAACATAGTCCTTATAGAATCACAAATGCTTCAAGGAAATTCTAGGAGCCTTTCCATCCCAAGTCACTTGGACAATTTTTATATTATTAACCACATGAGTAAAATTTAATAGGAGTACCTAAAATAAAACCTGCCCTTATCCTACCTTTGCTTGTCAGTTTCCATTTCCTGAACAACACCAATGGGTGTTCCACTCAGAATCCCTCCCAAATCTTTGAGGAATCCTTCAACATTTAAGAAACATGAATCAAGGTTAATTGAATGAGGGAAAATGTGTTTTTATGTTGCTCTAATAAATCTGTGGCTAGTCAATAATTGCAAAACAATATATAGGTGAAAAATAAAAGCTGACAACTCAAAGTAGCAAATGCTGATTGTACAGGATTACATTACTGCACAGGACAATCCAGCTCTCTGTGTATTGTGTGCTTCCTTGGGAAAAGCTGGGAAAGCAGGTGCATATTGCTGTGTCTATTATTTTAGTTATACAGGTGGTTCATTGAAAAGGACTTTTATTTTTGGCTCCCAAAGTTGACTTTGTTCCCTTTGCAGAATGGCTTAAGTTTCTCTCATGTACAGCCCTTGTTTCAGGCTCCATGTGATTTTTCCATTTTTTCCCCTTCCTTCTGGATATTGCTGCCACTGTCAAATGGGAAATACACAGAAATAGGAGATTAAAAATGTAAATTTTATAAACAGAAATCAAAGGTCCTAAATCCTTAGCAAAGAAAAGCCAACATAAGTAAGAACATTAAAAAACATACATAAATAGTGCTTCCAGGCTGAATATGTTAAATAATTCAACAGTTAAGTCATAAGCGTTCTTAAACTTAAGTATAAAAATGCCCTTGACAATATTTCACAGTCGTGCATTTCTTTAAAATATTTAGCATTCTCATTAAAGAGAATGACTTTAGTTTATATATTAGTTACACTCCTGCTTGTTAATATGAAGGAATTTAGGAGGAAAAAGCATTCTTATGTATATAAGCAAAAGGCAATTTACATACAAAGTTGGACAACTATTCACTTTTTATTTATTTCTGGATCATCAGCATCTACATATAGCTATACAGCATTTAAACAAATTTGTTCCTTAATGTGCAATATTAATATTCTGCATCCCAAAGTGCCATTTGCTAATGCCACTGTGAAGACAGGTTCCTTCAAAGCTACACAGAAGTCCCTGCTTTAGAAAGACTTAATGAACCTTACATTTTTTGGAATACTGCACAGTGTAATGCCTATTACATATTCATTGCCAGAATGGAAGATTTCCTTTAACTCTGCGATTCCTGGTCTAGCTCTCTGTAAAACATTGTCAAAAGTCACCAGAGACTTTCGTGGAAAATTGTGACTCTTGATAGCAGGATGTAATGGGGAGGTTTAGAGTAGAGAAGCCAGGAGTCTCATCGCCCCGCAGGGAGACATTCTGACAGACAAATGGATGGATAATACAATTTTTGACATAATGGGATGAAAAAGTTTATGTCAGAAAGAACTGAATTAAAGTTATTACTTTAAAAGAAAGTCTGAAGTTTGAAATCATCAGAATTTCCAATGTGTGCTTCATTTTACTGCTTATATGTAGAAGAGATTTTAACACAGAGATGCTGTCAGGTGATTTACAGAGTTACTAACAAGGCTGCCATAAAATTTTAGTTACCTCTTTGGAAATACCCACAACAACAAATGTAATGTCCTTTTTTTCCCCCTCATATTTTTAATAAAGAAAATCTAGCATTGTTCTTTTATGTTTCCACTTCCTCATTACAAAAAGCAGATGGATAATTTTCAGAGGTGCGGAATACAGTTCTGGGAGACAAAAGATACCATGGCGGAAACTTTTTATCTTTGTTGAGAAGCGCTTCATAATGTAATGAAGGCTTGGAAGTCAGCAGTAACATCTGGGCGGCAGCGCTCTGTTGATGTGTGGACTGACTGGGAAGTCACCAGCCATCTCTTGATGCCAATACCGAGGACTTAGCCTAAAATGCTCCCCTTCCTCTTCATTATACACCCACTTCATCCACTCAACTTGGATGTTTGGCATCATAACGCTACTTTCATTCTCCTAACTTTTTTTCATTTTATTTCAGACCCTTAAAAAATAACATAATCTCATAGTTGGTTTCTCTGCCAATAACACTCTATCTCACTAATGTTTAAATTAGTCTATACTAGCATTTCACCAAGCAGAGTACTTTGTTCCCACCCCATGACTTCTTTTGTCACTTTGCATGGATTATATTCATTTAGTGTCTGTCCCATTTCTGTATGTGTCCCTGCATGTCACACCATGTCTTTTCACCTTTATATCTCAGTGTTCACCTGGCTGGGACGAAGGTGTGGTGGGTGAGGTGCCAAGGGCACAAACATTAAGGAGACATGTTTAAGGGTTATTCGAGTGAGCACCTCTTTAGCTACTCACCGTGGGCACCTGACTTGCCACCCCTGTACTTTTGACCTTGGCTTTAGCACAGTGCCTGGCATATAACAAGGGCTCAATACACACTTGGCAAATGCCAAAATGCCCTAATAGATGACTAAAATTGCAACCATATTGTCTATTGGTAGAATAGATACCTTAATAAAATTGTTTTCTTGCCCTTACCATTTTTGAAGATGGACAATGATCATTTTATCATGTCTGCCAGAAATTGGTTTCATGTAATTCAATAGGAGAAGAGAAGACCTGGACTTAGTGAGGAGGTATATATCCACAAAGGCTGAGCACTTGCCACTCCTGGGACCCAATTAGAGAATTTACATAATCCAAAGCTTATTTGTAGAAAATCATATAAGTCACTAAGATGAAATATTTGTAATTATAAACATCAAATGAAAAAAGGGAAGTAAAAAAATCAAATGAAAAGACAGAATATAAAAGAGAGAAGAGAAAAGGATAAAACTCCTGCAACTTCATCATCTTCCCTTTGCTGAATTCACGAACTGGCTTACGAGTTAGTTAAGAGACAACCCCGTGATTCGCCAGGAACGTTCTGACAGTTCAGTGACTAGAAAGCACTAATGTAGACTCCCAATGTCTACCATTAATGGAGAAAATATGGACCCCAGAAAACTAGTGCTCTTTAAAATAACAATGTTTCAGTCAATGACAAAACACATACACAACACTGGTCAGAGCAATAGGCTACACCATATAGCCTAGGTGTGTAGTAGGCCACCCCATTAGGTTTGTACAAGTACACTCAACGATGTTTGCACAACACCAGGATGAGGCATTTCTCAGAATGTATTCCTGTTATTAAGCAATGCATGATTGTAATATGCAGCATTCAGAATGTCTATGTAGATCAAAACATCACGTTATACACTATAAATATATACTTGTCAATCATACTTTAATAAAGCTAGGGAAAATAAAATAATATATAGCAGAAACTGGTAGTGGAGATCGTTTGATTTTTTTTTTTTTTAACATTACTCTGTTCAAAGCAAAAATAAGCTCAACATGCATTTTGGAGAACTGAACTCCAGTTTTTCAACTTTAGGATCACCTGCCAACTTTTATTCTTAGGCTTCAAAAGGATATCTGTTTTTATTATGACAGTGATATTTAAGAAATTTTTTTTGTATTAGAATCAGTAATACCTGCTTGGAAATAAGATGATGATGATCCAAACCCATTAAATTCCTATAGTGTCTTATAAAATGCATTTTCTAATGGTATTGCATTTAATTCTTATTGGAATGCTGTGGTATGTAGGTATTAGAATCCCCACTATATCAAAAAGAAAACTGTGGTTGAGAGAAGTGCAGCAATTTAATTGATGTCAGCTGGTAGGTAAGTGCATATGCAAACCACTCAGTCCTCAAACCAAATGGAAAGAACATTTCTTTCCATGCTATTATTTAAATGCATCAAAAATTGCATCACACAATTGAAACCATCATCAAGTCATTCTATAAAGCATGCCAAGTGCTACAGGCCTGGCTTATGATATTTTAATGTCATATGTTTGCATTAAGACATCATATCCATTACAAATACTTTTGGAGGTTATTTGATGCTTTCTGGGGTGCTTCTTGGTTTTAAAGGACACAGCTTGTGTGAGTAGAATCCGTATCAATGTTTGAAATAACTGAAGAGGAGGCAACCTAACATGGGCTCTTTTTGCATGGAAAAAAATGCCATGCTATCCTAATTATGACAGGTACAAAAGTCACTGTGTTTAGTCAGTGTCCTGGAACCTCACAAAAGAATGGGCTGGGAGAAGCACTGAGCATCTACTAGTGCTCCAGAATAGGTTGGCACATTGCTCAGTGGTGCATTTGGTATATTCGGATGGCATTTACTGGAAAATAATCTGATAATAACCTGCCAAAGCCCTTATGCAAAATCACTTGTGCACATTGTCAATCGTTCACCCTGTAACATTTCAATGAACGTCCTCTCTGGGATGGCTTTCAGCCATGCCAACACCCCCAAATGCAACCAACAAAGCCACAAGAGAGAAGAGAGAAGACCAAGCTACCTCAAAGCATCAAAAGGAAGTAACACCCTGGGCAAGAGGTTGCCAAATGTTTAGCAATACAACACAGGGAGTCCCAGCACCACGTTACTGCTCACAAAGTGACTGACATCTACCACTCACACTAAAAACACATTTGGAGATCTAAGATACAGACACAGCGGCAAGAGAATGGGATGCCAGAGAGTCAGGGGGAAACTCTTGGATTCCAGGAGAGAAAAAAATTAGATGGTCCATTGCACTCCACTAATTTCTCTCACTCTCTCTCTCTCTCTGTTACTTATATATTTCAGTGTATATGAGTAGAAAAACATGCAATATAGAAAAACAATTTCTGTCTATTCAATGCCAAGCATCTATATGGTTAGGTGTTTTTAGATTTCATGTGTTGTGATTGAAAAAATTTACATACACTTTTATTGGATTTTTCAGATACTCATATACTGCCAGTGAGGAACGTCATTGGTAGTATATGAGTTATATAGTCTAACAAAAGTTAGAGTGGTTACCTGAGTTATATGAACACTGGGTTCAATGTTTGGTCATTATGTTGGCAACATGCAGAGCTATATAGGAACTGATCTCTTGCCATCTCTTTATCTTGGTGATCCTGAGAAGTCTACATTTTATTCAAAAGGGGAACTTGGAATGCCCTTGGAGTAGCAAAGTAGTAAAGTATTACCTTGTTTTAAAAAATAGCGGTCTTTCAAACGCCAAACAGCAACTGCATGTTGGGTTTCAGGACTCCTTTAAAAGAAGGAAGTCCATCACATGACAGCAGGTAGGTTCTGAGAGATGAACACTGTGAGACCACGTAAAGGGAGGCACCAGTGACTCAACTCCACAGCAGGAGAGAAAGTGAATCTCAATATGATCCTGGAGAACCAAATTTGAAACTTAGCGCAAATGGAAAGGGGGCCATGCCCTATGGTGCCTTTCATGTAAGACCTGTCTTATTCTTCTAAGTATTTAGAAACACAGTTCTCTCTCCATGGTGATGCCTACATTCTCAAGTCCTTTTTATTCTTGGTAGCTTTTAATTATTTAATTTCCCAGACTGAAAACTTTGCTATGATGTTAGATGATGATGTTTGGTTGAGAGGAGTGCCTAGGATTAAACTGACTTTGTGAGTACCACAAAAACCTTCTTGAGTGACCTCAGTAGGGAAACTGAGTCTTCTTCCTCAATCCCTGGAAAAAGTTAGGTTACTTATTCCCCATTCCATGGGCTAAGTGCCCATATTCTCTCTGGGTACTATGGCACAGGATGGAGGTAATAATTGTCCATGAAAAGTAGTGATGTTTAGCTGCCAGTCAGACTCTGCCATGGCAGGCTGTGAGGTACCTACTCACTCTACTTGTGCCTCAGATTTTCTGTCAGTAGAATGGGAAGATAGAAACTGCTGGCTTGCTGAGGTCCTGGAGGTTCTACTACTCTGTCCCTCCATGCTACCCAGTGAAGAAAATTGCCTCTCAGGACTTCTATTTTTCCATTCTCTATTCCATGTAAGATATTTTTTTGAACACTCTTTAATTCAGCTATCTATCTGGG
The DNA here is from genome assembly GCA_036589455.1 of Ateles fusciceps. NCBI lineage: Eukaryota > Metazoa > Chordata > Mammalia > Primates > Atelidae > Ateles > Ateles fusciceps. Next base: position 28,592,108 of record JAZHEH010003205.1, on the reverse strand, counting down.
TCCTCTTACTAAGCATCCTGCAAGCCAGGAGTGCGTGCCTCTTGTCCCCTATATCTAGCTAGGGGAGGACAGTAGGGGAACCTTTTCCATTTCATAATTCACAGCTATTGATCTTTCCAATGTCCCTGAAAACTGGCTTTCAAAAGGCTAGCAGGAAATGTGAAAAAGAGCAATGAATATGGAGTCATCCCCCACTGTCCTTCCCAGAGGCATCATCATCTTCAGACAATCGATTAAGGGCATGACACTCAGCTTGGCACTACTGAAAATGTTAAAAGAAAAAGCCACAGCTTCTGCCCTCTAGGGGCACAGACAACTGGTGACAGCATAATTAACACATACAGGGAAAATACAGAGACAATAGTAATTGCATGAACACCAAACAATTAACCACCCTTGGTAAATGGCTAAAGAGAATAATTTAGTTGACAAGACACAGGCCAGGACTCTGGATCAGGGGCAGGGTAGAGTCCAGGGTGGGGGCTGGGGGTGCTCACTCTGGCGGGGGCAATGCTTTGCTCTGTGGCCAAGGGAGATAAATCACTAAGTCCTTCTGTGATTTTGCAAGATGAGGGCCATGGTAACTCCATCTCAGAAACAGGGAATCAGAGAAAACTAGTAAAGATGATGTTGGTGACCTACTTGATAATATGAACAGTGTTATGGCACAGTGGAAAGAGGCCTAACTATGGTGCCAGGCATTCTACTAGGCACAAATATTATGGCAGGTGCTTTCCTCCAGGAGGCTTATGACCCAGGGAGTCCAGAGAGAAGGGAAGACATGGACATATGAGTTACCACTGAGAAACGAAATGGGGTCAGTCTAGAGGGGGACGCCCAAGTCCTCAAAGCCTGATCACGTGTCCCATCCTCCTCGACTTCCCTTTTCTTGTCACTGGGCTGATGCCCTTTTCTCCCTGGCAGTCGTTCTCTTCTTGATTTCCATAACATGGTACTGCCGTGGTTTCCCTAACTCTCTTCGGAAGATCATATGAAATATTTTAAGCAGTGTTTTAATATGCTGACAGATTCTTTGTAACTATAATTTGAGAGTGAGCTAAATAATACCCTATGATGTGGATACATCATAATTTACTTAACCATTCCTGCGGGTAGATATTTACATTAATTCTGTTTTTATTCTCACAATTATCCCTTCAAGAGGTGAACAGTTTAAAAAGTATGCACCTTTCTAAGTGTCTCCTGTGCTGCAGAGGCTGTACCTGCTGACATCGTGGCCGGTCACATGTAAGAACCATTCCAGCGCCACCCTAGTTTCTTTTTAGACCATTCATCAGTGGTTCCTTCTCCCACTGCTCTACGATATCCTTCAAAACTCTAACCTCAGTCTTCTTTCCTTTTTACTATAATTCTCCTCAAATACAGACTCTCATGGTGTCAAATAAATCCTCAGCTGAGGGCTCTGAAATAGACACATCTGTCTCTGAACTCTCATCATTTGGCCATCCAACCAGCCTGTCATCCATCTACGTGCCCATCAACTATGGAGCCTCACCATACTCCATTGATTCCCTTTTCCCAGAGATATAAAGGTGAAGACATGGCCTCTACTCTTAGGGCACAAATAGATTAGTGGAGTTGAGGGAGAAGATAGACAAACAGACACCTTTTTAAGTTCAATCAATACAAAGCAGATGAGGATTCTCACTTCAATGTGGAAAGAATAAGATATTAGGGACAGTTTTCCTCAGAGCAGGTGATATCCGTGCTGAGTTCTGAAGGATGTGTGCATGTGTTAGCTGGATTAAAAAAATAACAAAGAGTTTTTCTGTTGGAGAAGTAGCAGGATAAAAAAGGAAGGGAGACAGAACAAGGGGAAGTGCAAGCAGATCAGTAAGCATGGTGTGTGTGTGTGTGTGTGTGCGCGTGCATGCATACACATATACATACACATGTATGAAGAACCATTTTAAGCTGGTAAGAGATGAGACCATGAATTTTTTGCTCATCACACTAATGTTTGACCTTTCTCTTGAAGGTAGTAAAATAGCACTGAAGGGTCTGAAGCAGGAGGGTAGCATGACCAGGTTTGTTTTTGAGGAAGACTGCTCTTCCCCACAGCAGGGCAGAATGGAGACAAGGAAGAGAACTGATGTACCCAATGGAAGAGGTGATGAGGACTTGCGTTAAATCAGTGACATTGAGGATGAAGAAACGTGAGGAAATACCAAAGCTACTGAGGAGGTAGAATTGACAGAAGAATTGGTTAACTATTTGGGAAGAAAAGGTTGGTGAGGGATGAACAGGAGGCATTAGTCGCTCTCAGGTGTTTGTCTGGATAGGTAAACTTTTAAGCAGCATCAGTACAGATTGGACCAGCAGATTTGACTAAACAGAGTTCGTCAGCTGTGAGATGAGAAGAAGGTCAAGGACAAACCCTCAAGGATCGCTGACATTTACATGGCAGGCTTTCCTCACAACGGGTTCTGAATTTATACCAGTGCAGCACTAAAAGCTTCCATCTTTCTTTCAAGGCTGTCCTGGTGGGAAGAGCATTCAACTCTCCAACAACAAATGACTGCAACTACCTAACCTTAAATGGTACCATGACAATTGTTACAGATTCTTGACATTTGTAGGTGCCAATAATGTTGAAGGTAGATCTTAGTATTCTTTTATTTAGTGATTACTAGAGAGGCTAAGTCAATTTTTTCGAGTTTGTGCAGCTAGAAAGTGGAGGAATTAAAATCTGACAGGTCTGTCTGATGCCAATGGTGCTACTGCCTTTGACGTCTCAACATCGCCGCGCTGACCCACCTGCCTGTCTGCCTCCCGGGAATGCACTTCTGCTTTATGTCTAACAATTCACCTCCAGACTTCTTCTAAAAAGTCACACCCCTCCCATAAGACATTCTCTCTGACTCATTTTACCTTCTGTTTTTCATCTCCATCAGTTTTTCTTAATCACTCACAGTTTGTTTTTTGGCTTAGATTTTTGGATCAATTTGGTCAGAATATATTGGATGCCAACTGTATGCTAGATGTGACAATTAGCACTTTCTAATCCATCACATTGTGACCTAGATCTTGGTCATATAGATGTACGTAGGTCCTTGAAGAAGTAAAAATCTTCACATAGTTTACCTCCTTTTAAGGTCCCATAATATTAGCATGGAGTGGATCATGGAGTTGTGTTTGATAAGTGCTCATTGTAGGGATGGATAAGAAAACAGTAAGCGTGCCCAAGTGTTTACTGAGCACTTCCTATATGGGAATAAATATATCTGTATCTGTATTTGTGTCTATATCAATATCTATCTACAGTCAGCCATTCCTTTAGCTACTATTTATTGAGGACATATTGAATGCTTGAAATACTGCCAAGATGTTGAAATACAGTTAAGATGGTTATGCTTATCTTTAATTTAGAGGTGAGAAAATAGCCTTAGAGAGGTTATATGACTTGACCAAGGAAGCATAGCTACTGATGGCAATATTGGGATTGGACCTTGGGTCTATCAGATTTCAAAATTTGTACTTAGAGGGAGAGAGAGAAAGGAAGGGAGGAAAAGAGTAAGACCAAAAAAACAAGGAAAGAAACAAACAGAACATGTGTAGTTGATCATGGAGGCTGAGGTCAGGCAGGACTGGACATGGGTTTCGGAAGGGCTGTCCAGGAATCATGAACCAATGTGGTTATAGAGACACAGCTTTGTCTTTTGTTTACTTGAGAGAGAAATGCTTCTCAAGAATGTGACTTGTCCTAGAGCATATCTCAGATCTTAAAAGAAAGATTTCAGGAAGAGAAATACCATGGAAGATAGAAATGTAACCAATGGGTAGCCAGTCTTTCTTGGAGAGGCTAGGGTGGCTTCCCTGATGACAAACACACAGTTGAACATCTGATAATAGTAAATGTGCCAGGAAACCTAACAGTCCCGTGTTACTACTACACAAACATATAAAGGCATCAAAGTTAACAGCTTATATAATAATACAAAATGAGACAATGTTAGCTGTGGAAACGGATTTATTCCAGTGCCCTATCTTGGGGGCACTGCTAAGATCTCTGCTACACTTGTTATATTAGCAGAATTGTTCAGTTTTCTACACTTTCCCTGGCATTAAGTTTCTCACAGGAGCAAGAGGCACCCCAACTTCCTTTTGTCTGTGCATGTAGCAAAGCTATATATAAAGCCATGCTTGGCAAATTTTCTTTTTCTGTAAAGGCCAGACCAGCTAGTAAACACTTCAGGCTCTGTGAGACGTCCAGTCTCTGTTGCAGCTACTCAACCCTGCCTTTAGAGTGTAAAGCAACCACAGACAAAACATCATAAATGAATGCGGCTGTGTTCCCATCAAACTTCACTCATGGCCGGGTGTGGTGAGTCACGCCTGTAACTAGCACTTTGGGAGGTCTAGGCAGATGGATCACCTGAGGTCAGGAGTTTGAGACCAACCTGACCAGCATGGTGAAACCCTGTCTCTAATAATGAAAAAATTATCTGGGTGTGGTGGTGGGTGACTGTAATCCCAACTAAATGGGAGGCTGAGGCAGGAGAATCCCCTGAACCCAGGAGGCCGAGGTTGCAGAGAGCCAAGATTATGCCATTGCACTCCAGCCTGGGCAACAGAGCAAGACTCTGTCTCAAAAACAAAAACAAAAACAAAAACCACGACAAAAAAAAACCCACTTCACTTACAGGCACTGAAATTTGAATTTAATACAGTTTTCATTTGTCAATAAATATAATTTAATTTTTCTTTCATTTAAGCCCTCTTTAGAAACATAAAAAAAATTCTTAGCTCACGGCTATACAAAAATAGGCAATTGGCTAAATTTTGTCCCTGGGCCATAGTTGGCTGACTCTTCACTAGGGTACAGAAATTGTAGGATGATTGGATTCTTCTATGTACCTACGACAGCTTTCCAGAAGAAAGTGGTTAGCTAACTCCATTAGTGCCTCTGAGCTTCAACTGTTAATTGACATTATTTCTTAATTCCCAGCTATATTTTAAGGTATGAACCTAAAAAATTTTAAAGTCATTATGTGGGTGAGGGACTGTTAAAAATAAATCCTTCAGGTTTCAAAGTGGTAGAGAGGGAATAGAAGGTGTTAAGAAATCTAGGAGCTTTCAGGCAAGTGGTTCAAAAAGCATCGGGGTGGGCCACAAGTCGTCGCTAAAGGTCATTGGTACGACTCTGTGTCTTCTCTTTATGTACTTTATGCCTCTCATAAAATAAAGTTAAAGCAGTTTAATTTAACAGTCTAATTAGTAATGGATTTTTCATTTTATCTTTTTAACTATGTGTGATACAAAAATGAGGCCTGGATTTGACTCAGGCCAGGAAAGGATATTTATATATTAGCAGTTTAAAATTAGGGCTTTCTGACAGCAGAGTCCGGGTGGAAGATAATCTGTTTCTGTTTGATTGCTAAAGAAACTGATAGGCATGGGGAGATACAGCCGTATCTTCTCTCCAAATAGGGTATCCAGAGTTGGGAGAACTCTTTAAGTTTCACTTCAAGCGTTACACATTTTCCTCCTTATTTAGTACGTGGTCAATTTTGCATGTGGATGAAGTCACTGTTACTTAGTCTCTAGGTTAGATGCAGGAGTGTCCAATCTTTTGGCTTCCCTGGGCCGCATTGAAGAATTGTCTTGGGCCACACATAAAATACCCTAGCACCAACGATAGCTGATGAGTTAAACAAACACAAACAATTGCAAAAGTATCTCATAATGTTTTAAGAAAGTTTACACGTTTTGATGGGTTGCATGGTTGCATTCAAAGGCATCCTGGGTTGCATGTGGCTTGTGGGCCGTGGGTTGGATTAGCTTGGTTTAAAGAAAGCGGGATTTCTGTCTCCACTATTAGTTGTCCTTTGTAACAGTGCTCCTGCGAGCTAAGTGTGGGCTTCCTTTCCTCTCTTTCTCTTTTGCTCTCTCACATGTAAAATGGAGAACAAAAAATTGCCAACATGGTCTCAAAATTCAGCACCTTGGGATTCATTTTCTTAATTGGTTTTATACCTCTGAGCCACAGCATGAGGGGCTGGGCAAAGGCAAAGCTTTGAGTGTAGACCAGGGATCTCGAAACCTGACCAGAAGTCCAGAGAACCATCACCTCTGGGAGCTCAGGGAGGCTGTGAAACCATCCTCACGTTGGAAGGTGCAGCCTGGGAGACAAGAGGCCACGGGACCACAGTAGACTCATACTTTTCTAGTATAAACCAACTTCTCCACTTTGTGATTTGACTTCTTTGTTTGTTTGGGATGGAGTCTCGCTCTGTTGCCCAGGCTGGAGTGCAGTGGTATGATCTTGGCTCACTGCAACCTCCGCTCTCTGCGTTCAAGTGATTGTCCTGTCTCAGCCTCCCACACAGTTGGGACTACAGGTGCGTGCCACCATGCCTGGCTAATTTTTTGTATTTTTAGTAGAGATGGGGTTTCACTGTGTTAGCCAGGATGGTCTTGATCTCTTGACCTTGTGATCCACCCACATTGCCCTCCCTAAGTGCTGGGATTACAGGCGTGAGCCACAGCGCCCAGCCTGTGATTTGACTTCTACAGTCATTTAATACTCTTCCCCTGCTCTAAGTGATCAGTCCCCAAACAGCAATGGATATCCCCACAGATGTAATATTTACTTGAGAAACACACAGATTTTCAGAGCTGAAAATATGATTTTCACAACAGAAAAGTTCCTCAACCTATACAAAAAAAAAAAAAAAAAAAACCCTAAAAATGTCCATATTTCTATTTATTTCTGTGACAAGTCTGTTATTTGCGGGGGATCTTTGATATACATTTTTTTGGCCTAGAAAGCTTAGATCAGAACTATTTTTTAAAAATCAGATGCCTGCACTTTCCTGAGCTGTATTTCGTAAGGTAGTCATAACAGACACATATCTTACAATATTTTAGAAAAGACAAAAAATGTGTCTGCCTTGGAAAACAACTTGTTTTCCAATGATATCTGTTCAGCTTCATTTTGAAATGCAACTTTTTTTCTCCTCCCAAAGGGCCATCCCTATGCACACACTTCAGGGAGCACATGCAGGGCTCTGCCTCCACTGTCTCCTTCCGTGCCTGGGTTTGGGAAAAGAGGATTTCAGCCTCCAGGTCAGAGGCAGCACAGTTCATGTGTTCCATGAGCGCTGTGAGTTCTTCTTCTGCTCCAACTTTCAGGCAGGCTTCATTGGCTTCACTGGGGATTGCAGCCCCAGGGACCCGGAGGCAGTCAGCATCTGAGGTTAATTGTAACAGTTTTCTTTCCCCCACTCACAGAGATGAACGCAGAGAAACCAATCTGGTAATTACTCTGCATCCTGGTGCCCTCCTGAATTGTTCCAATAATGGAATAAACTAGGCCAAGGGAATATTTACCCAAACATGGGTGGAATATAAACTGGACACTAGCTCCACACAGCTGACTGTCTTCTTGGGGATGAAAGAACTAGAAGGTGAGAGGTGGGCAGAAAAAGGAAAGTGGTCCTGAAGGTGAGGAGCTTGCAGGGGAAGACCTGTTCTTTCAGATGACGTGGATTGGATGCTGTAAATGGCAGAAGGGAAGGGTTGATATAGATTTCACTAGTTCTGGCTGATTTATTTAATTCACTTTGGATAAATCCAAAGTGAATTAAAGAAAATTAATTAAAGAATTTTTTTGTTTTTGTCATTTACATGGAGGGTACCAGGCTTCCTCCTGTAGGTAAGCCTGTTTTATAGTGGTCTTTCCTTTGCTACTGGACTCATACGGTTCAGAAACTGTAAGAATTAGGCACTTGGATCCAGAGGCAAGTGTTTCTAGAGAGACACAAAGGGAGAGGGAGAGGGAAATAGAGGAGAGAGAGAGAGAGAGAGAGGGAAAGAAGGAAGGAAGGAGGGAGGGAGGAGGGAGGCAGGGAAGGAAGGAAGGAAAGAGACACTGAAGGGATTGCATTCTCTTTGGGGTTGGGGAGATGAGGGCTGTGCAGCAGCCAAAGAAAAACAAAAGATGGCATAGAGAAAGCAGATTTACTGAGAAACCAACCCCCTTCCCTACTCTGAAAAGGTAAAGGAACAACCACAGAAAGAAGTGTAAGGGACCACTGGTACCTGTTATCAGTCATTAACAAATGACCATGTACTGCTAATCTGTGATCATAAAAAGGCCATCTGCTAATGCTCAAAGGTCATTAAGATGCCAGCCATGTTTACTCTGTTCTCATTGGTTGGACTGCTGATCATTTCTTAAATAAAAAAAAAAAGAGCTTAAATGATTATTGTGGTGGTGCCTGCTAACTCTGCTCTAGTTAGGGTCTGTCAGTGTTTCCATTATAAAGCTCTCCTCTCAGTGCTTTAAAATACAGTCATAAAATCAACAGGTTAAACGGGTTTGCATGTATGTGTACATGCATGTGCATATTTTCTTTTTCATGGATGGGAAAATTTGAAGTACACCAGCTTGACTCTATTTATCGTCAATGATATTGATTAGAAAGGAAAGGTAATTTCTTCATTTGGGGCTTTCATTTAACCTGACTGACAAACCTATTGGGTTAATACCCTACTCTGAGTCTTTAAAAATTTGTTTTTCTTGATAAAGTAAACACTGGCTCAAGGAAGAGTCATCATCCCAACTTGCAGGAGACCTTGGCTCTTCCCATGCTGTGGAGAGAATTGGATTACATGTGGGGTGACCAAAGACTGGATCACAGTGCTGCAAATGTAGCTCAGAAAGGGAACTACTGAATTAAAGCTCACCTTCCCTTTGCATGCTGATCCTGTCCTCAAGAGTTAGTACACGGGTTACTCAATTTATCTTGTTTCTCCAACCTTTTCAAATAGATTTGTATATGTAGTTGTCTCTAAAGAGGAGAGTGGAGAGGATATCTTTCTTTTTTTTCTTCAAGAAACCAGTGAATTCTGCTTCACAGGACCTTGGCAGGTGATACAAACATGTTGAGTGTTGAAAGGTATCAATAATATTACAGCGATTATCTAGAACTAAATAATCATATTATTATATTACATATACATATGCAGGTGTACTATAGATCTGTTTAGACCTATCTTTAGAGAATGACTATTTCTTTCATTTTTTTTTTGTATTTTATCATCTCCTCTCTTAGGATTCTCACAGAAAAGAAATGATAAAAACAAATCTTAGCGTGTAAACCAATTGATCAAAGGACTCAAAAATAAGTTCTATAATTCTAAAATTCCATCATCAATCTGCCTATTGTAGCTAGTCCTGAAGGTAGTTCTTATCAATAAGTGGCCCGACAGACCATATGTTCTACTGCCTGGCCACAGCAGGTGGGAAAGCCAGGGCCCACTCCTAAAATATGAATTTTAGCAATGCTGTGTGTGTCTGCGAGAGTGCCTGTGTATGACTCTAGTAGGATAAAGCAAGCGAGGATGACCTGACCTTCAAGGTTATATCAACATAGACCGGTAAGCTTAAATGTGATTTTCAAAAACCCAGTTTTTAATGTCTTCTGATATTCTTTAGTGATGGAGGTCGAAATTACTATTCAGATTTTTCCTCCTTCATTTTTGATAACACCATCGTTTCTCATTGCATCCTTGCCTTTCATCTCTGCCAATTAGCTAAGTAGTCAGAGCCTTGTTTTGAAAAGTTCTGAGTAGTTAGTGAGCTCTTTTTTTTCTGAGCCAAGTCAAAGTGTCCTCTGGAGGCCTCTGAATGAGGGGTCTGTCCATTGCCCCCACCCCTGTCTGCCTGTTAGTGCAGGCCTGGGCTTAATCTTTCCCCTTTCAACGAGTTGCAAGGGGGGAGGGAGTTACAGAGTAGGGGGTGGGGTGGTGACCGCAGGTGGCTGAAGAAAGGGGTCTTGTTCTTGTGATGCTAAATGGCTGGTTAGCACTGCTTTTACTGTGAAATTCAGCTTCTGTCACTTCGTGGTTAATTGCTTTATTATTCTCAGATCCAGATTGGACCTGATTTAGTTCTATCAGGAGCCATGACTCTCCCTGGCATTTGGCCAGGATCCTTTCGATCCTTTGATCTGAGGTTTTACAATCACATCACCATTTACGTTGCAGCAGGAGGCATGGAGCTTTTGCTGCTGCTTTCTACTTAGAAGTACACAGGGTTGCTCAGTAGGTAGATGGAGTATGACTCTGACCCAGAGCAGGGCATTGAAGAATGAGGTCTTATCCTAACTCAGTTTCTCCTTCCTGGTCTTAGTCTTTATGGGTTTAATTTGCTTTTCTTCCTCCATTTGGCCAAAAATGAGGATGGTAGCAGCCATACGGACTTGCCCCTTCAGTGGGTTTTTTTCCCGGCCATCTTAAAGTTGGACCTTAGGTAAAGTTTTGCTTTCCTCTTTGGCCAAAGCTGTTTTATATCAGCTGGCTGTCCTTAATGTGCAGCAAATCAACAGGTAGTTTGAATGGTCTCCCCCTAATTGTAAGCAGAGGCTGGCTGGCCCCATCAATTGTTCTGGGACACAGACGCCAGGGATGAAAATGTCAAGTGGTCCACAGGCTGCGTTGTTAGTGTGCCTGGTGAGGATGAGGAGCAGGAGCGACTATGGTCTGAGTTTTTTAATAGGCGGGGCTGTAAAATGTCGACCAGGCCTAAGTCACAGATGCACCACAGAGCTCTTTCAAGCCCTTATTCCAATGCTCCATTTGTAACTATTTTTAACCTTATTAAAAAGGAGCGAAATGCTTCAGCTTCACAAGCGCATACTAGAGTCTTGCAGTAAATTTCCTTGGTTTATAACTCCACCTTTGATTCAGAAGGCCAGCGGGCATGAGAATGTGGATAAACATAAATCTCCTCCAGATCTGCTTGTGGGAACCATACGCTGTTAGGGATGTGCTGGAGACCAGCCCAGGGTCTCCACTGGAGTAGAGGGGAAGGCGAGGCTCCACTCTTCAGATTTTCAGGCAGCTCAATCTTCAATTCAGTCTTGCAAAGACAGAATTGGTGGCATTTGTGTAACAGAAACACAGACAAAAGTCAGAAGCATGTACCCAGGCAAGTGATGTCTGATAACTTGAGCTCCACGCGACCAGTCTCTCAGCACAAGGTCAATGGGCCCGTGGAAGCCAACTTCTACAGCAGGAAGCAGGAGTGGGGCCAGAATTACAGGACTGAAGGCTTTTTTTGTCTTTTTTTCACTTCTCACGTGACAGTTTCTCTTCTATCAGTGGCAGGGAGCTAAAATCTCATTTGAAACTTCTCTAAGCTTTCTCATTTGGGAAGTCTTTACTAACTTGTAAAAGAAGGACTCTTTGAGGTCAGGCATAATCTTGGTCTGAAGTATCCAGACAAATCTCTTTTTTATTGGCGGGGATCCCGAACAGAAATAAGCTGTTGCTTGCCATGCTGTTTTGAGTTCAGGTCTCCATTATGTGAAGAAGCCTAAATTGGACTAAAGTTTGCAGAGACAGTCAACAAGGAGGCCTGACATGAGTTAACGTGATACCGGAAGGTTCTGGTTCATAATTTTAGCAGTCATTGTGGAATTGGCCGTATGTCCTTGCCAGGCACTAAGGAGGGCTGTCTGGGACAAGTAAGATTTTTGTCCTCCAGGAGCTTATCATCTTATTGGAAACACCACACCCAGTTATTATAGAGCTACTTACGGCAGTACGTGACTAGGGACTGAACACCATTGAAGGTCAGAGAAGGAAGTATTTGTGGTGTCGAGACAGGGCAAAAAAAGGCTGATGAGAACAGGAGCACTAGATTCTCTGCTAATGTGATGTGTAGGCTCTAACAGACATCTGGTACTTTTGACTGTTGGTGATTACTTCTCATTCACTTCTGGCAACAAAATTCCTTTTCCTGTGGGAGAATCCATTCCATATGATTGATTCAACTGGATTGACTTCACCACAGGGCTGGGCATGTGACCAAGATGTAACCAATCAGAATATCTCATCACTTGGGCCATATTGATTGGTCCAAGGATGGGCACCTGACCCAATCTGGCCAATCATAGTCCTCCTAAGACTTTCTCAACAGAGGTATAGGAACGGCTTGTTCTTTTCTGGGGGTTTGCCAGGCTAGACATGTGTGAGGGAGAGGGTGTTAACAGTTCTCCTGCTTGGGGTGAGGAGAGCCAGTTTGAACTGAACAGAGATAAGCAGAGCTAAAAGATAGCAAGAGAAACAGACATCATTTGATGATATCATTTGAACTTCTATATTTAGCTTTGTCTTAAAGCCAAATATGTGGGCTAATAATTTCTTTTTTCTCTGGTGACTTAAGTTACATAACTTGTAAGTGGAAGAGTCTGACTAATATGGGGCTTGGGGGTAGCAATGGAAATATTTCAGGGGAGTGAGGTACTAGTTTCTATGTTAGTGCTGGTGGCTGATAAACAGTATAAGTAACTTAACATAACAAAATAGCAACAGTGGGATTTTTCACCCTGGCTAGCCTTTTTCTCTTGAAGACGAGAGACATGGGAATGTAGGGAATCAAAGTGGGATGAAATGTTTATTTGTCCTGGGCCCGATGTACCTATTCTTGGAAATATATTCATCAAGTTGACTCACTACTCAAACCTTCCCAGCTTCCCCAGAACCCTCACTATCACCACATATTCTGCTTTAGAACACACTTTGAAACATTTGTCCAGAACATTCAATTCAACAAACATTTACCTAAGTCTGTGAGTCAGGCACTGTACTAGGTTTGGGAATACACTGATGAACAAGCTAGACATGGTCTCTGCTCTCACAGAAGTGATAAACTCAATAACATAGTGTAAACTGGAATTATATAATGAGAAGAGGGTTTTCTCATGACCTCATGTAGTGACCAAAATCTCTCTGAAGACTTTGTTTCTCCACTGGGCCTCAGGAGATACCTGCCTCATGGCTTTTATACTAGAGATCTCTAACTCCTTCTTAGTGTTTGTCTCCTAGTTTAGCCACAGACAAACTTTATGTCATAACTCATTGGCCTTGAATTTTTTTTTTTTAATTTTTATTTCATTTTATTTTTTTTTGAGACAGAGTCTCTGTCGCCCAGGCTGGAGTGCAGTGGCATGACCTCGACTCACTGCAACCTTTGCCTCCCAGGTTCTAAACAAGTCTCCTGCCTCAGCCTCCCAAGTAGCTGGAATTACAGGCACACATCACCAGGCCCAGCTAAATATCTTTGTATTTTTAGTAGAGACAGAGTTTCACCATGTTGGCCAGGCTGGTCTTAAACTCCTGACCTCAGGTGATCCACCTGCCTCGGCCTCCCAAAGTGGTAAGATTACAGGCGTGAGCCATCACACCTGGCCTAATTTTTTTTTGTTAATTAATTAATTTATTTTTTGAGACGGACTCTTTGTCATTCAGGTTGGAGTGCCGTGGTGCAATCTCAGCTCACTGCAACCTCTGCCTCCCAGGTTCAAGCAATTCTCATGCCTCAGCCTCCTGGGTAGCTGGGATTACAGGCACCTGCCACCATCCCTGGCTAATTTTTATATTTTTAGTAGAGATGGGATTTCATCATGTTGGCCAGGCTGGACTCAAACTCCTGACCTCAAGTGATCTGTCCACCTCAGCCTTCCAAAGTGCTGGGATTACAGGTGTGAGCCACTGTGCCTGGCCATGTCTTAATTAATTTAAATGTTAAAATCCTAAGTTGGGCCATTTTTATTAACTTGCTTTGCACCATGCTGATTAAAGGGTTATGCTCAAATTTTAAAAATAACAGAAAAGTAGAAAGAGTAAAGGAAGACATAAAAAAAGAAAGAAATATAAATGTGTCAATTCCAGTTAAATTAAACATAAGCAAAGTTTCCCCTGTGTTCTCTTTACAACATCCTTCCCACCTTCTGTCTTGGCTTGGCATGTCAATAATTGTGCCACTAATATTGTATTTGTATGCTTCTAAGTAGTAATACACCCATGGTAGCAGAATAGAATAATAGCCCAGGGGCCATATGTAACGGAGATGTTACATGCTGAAATGCCTCTCCTCTCATTTGTCAGAGTAACAGAGTAAGATTTAGATTCAAATCCTGGCTCTATCACAGTATCTGTATGTACAGGTCAAGTTGCTTAATCACTCTGAATCTCAGATTCCTCAATGATAAAATGAGGCTAGTAGTTATAACATCTACATTGTAGGGCAGATATGAAAATTAAAATAACACAGGAGAAATGCTTAGCAAAATGCTGGCATATAAAAACTCTGCAAAGGTTGCTAAAATTAGTATATGAAAGAATGATGAAGAATAAGATATTTACATAGTCTCAAAGTATCTCCCTAAGTAAGACACATATAAATTACAAAGAAAAAAATAGAAATTTTACAGTGGAGAACCCAGACAAATACCACCTTTGTCAGTGATCAAAGTTATCACTAATAATGGGCAAATTTCAATCACATGACTCCTGATATGATGCACTGAGAAGGACACAATAACACATTGTGATGTTCCAGCTAAAACGCACAACCTGAATTTAATCATAAGGAAACATCAGATAAACCCAAATTAGGCGATATTTTTAAAACCACTGACCTGTACTCTTCGAAAATATCAAGGTCATGAGAGATAAAAGAAAGACTGAGAAACAGTCTAAATGCAAATTCCAATTTAGGATAGGAAACCAGATCCGTCAAAAAGGGGACTTTAATAGGAAAATTGGCAAAATTTGAAAATAGGCCCTTTAGATTCAATTATAATCTTCTTTCAATGAGAAAATGTTAATAGTTCATGAATCTGGGTGAAGGGTACATATGCATTGTTTGTGCCAGTTTTATTACATTTTGAAATCTGAAATTATTTCAGAATGAAAAAAAAATACATGTAATAGGCATTTGACAAATGGTGCTGTGATTTAGGGAATCTTCCTGAATCTGTGCAGGCCATTTAGATGAGATTGGCAGCTCAAACGCTGTGCCTGTGTGCACCTCTGCCAGGAGGTCTCACAGCACTGTGAGGGTGTCACACATTTGCAAGGGCATTCCTGGGCTGTCTCTGCCTGGCCCTCTCCCTATGCTGTGTGCTCCATCTATCTCCCACAGTTCCTTTAATGAAGAAGTTTGAGGCAAGCAAACTCTTGTCTCACAGTTACTCTCTGACAGTTTTTAGAAACTGGACTTTTCCTTTCGGGTCAATGAGATTGTCTGACTGATGAAGATTCACCCAGAGCTCCACCATTAATTTGACTTTGGCCTTGACCACTGTTTTTTCACCTGCTGGGCCTTGTCTCTCCATCACTGGGAACTTGGAGGAATAATGATAGACTTTAAGAAATGTTGTGCCCAAACCTGAAATCCATATTATCAATGTAGTAGGTGCAGAAGAAAACTTAGGAAAGGTGACTACAACTAACAAGGGGGCAAAATGCACAGATTATAGTGTTTTAGAAAGATTTGATTCTAGAAAGACCAAACCAGAGAGAGGATATAACCTGGAAAATACATAAGATTATGGAAAGTAAACATATACTCTCCATCATGCATCATACAAAGACTGGCTGCATGCTAAAATGTAAAAGAACCAGTTCTAAGAAAATTAAAAAAAATTTTTACAAGTAAATAAAACAGGTATGAGTCTTATTTATCAAGTACTAAATTCAACACCTATGAAGTTCAAGGGGTCTGAATTAACTTGCAGGCGATAGATACAAAAGACAAGTAAGCGAAACCACGGAGAGCTGGAGTCTCTATCAAGAATATCCTCCTCCACCTAAATATCCTTTGATGTCCTTGTTAGAATTGGATCCAAAACTCTGTGTCATTTTCTTGTTCTTAATTTTGTTCATACACTCACGGCCCCTTGAACATAGGCTGCTCTGTAAAAGTGATTCGATGGTGATGATCTCACAAGGAATGTTGTGAGGTTAACAAATACAATTTGTAATGTGCACTGCAAATATAAAGTGCCATAAAAATGCTAATGAATGGTAATGCGTGTCCACTCATTAGCAGGCCGGCGCAACAGGCCAAGGATAATAGAAAAAGAGACTGCCTTTTGAACACACAAAGTGCTATCCTATTCATCTGGCCTCACACATGCCACCATGGGAGGCTCCGGCTCAGCTCTCATTATTCACTCAAACAACTTCCTTTCCGTCTCTGTCTGGGTCTGCAAGCTGCTTTCTGCGTGAAGAAAGATTCCCTGAAACCTTTTGGCGCCATCAACAACAACAGCAGCAATGAAAGTTTGGCTTGAAAAATTCACTCAAGGAATAAAAAAATACAATGGAAATCTATCATTATGGATGTTTTGGAAAAAAAAAAATAAAAGATCCAGGATTTGTTTTGCATTTTGGTAAGAAATGATATATAGCTACATAGTAAAACTGTTTTATTAAAAAGATCTTCTCACCCTGAATTCAAAATACGAATTGTACCTTCTTATCATCCAGTCACTTTCGAATGAAAGTTAGAAATGCTGATACTGTGGAACTAGCCCTTGGTATTATATCTCATAGCTGATATATTTGTCTAATACTTTGGTTTTTGAAGGCCCATTATTCAGGACCAGTGTGCAGGGCTGTTCATTTTAATCCATTCTGGTTACTGAAAACAGAAATGCTAGGAAAAACTTGTAGATAAGATTACATTCCCCTGCTTCTGTGTGTAGGTAGGTAGTGGAGTTTGAGCCAGATAGTGAAAAGGAGTTTTCCTCTTCCTATGAAAAGGGCTCTGACCTCAGATTATTGGGCTTTTATTTAGGGAAACCCTGCTGGAAAGTAGGGTTCTATGTTGGTCAGAATGAATCCTTCCTTTGGTGGAGTAGAAAATTTTAACAGCCCGGTGAGGGCACAGATAGATCTCTAACTGAGCATCCAGGGACTCTAGTGACCTTAGTTTTAGCAACAGCGCAGATATAGAAATTCATTATGTTTATTCCGCCCAAATAAAAAGAATCACATTCTATTGAAGCAATATATTGAGCACCAATCAGAAGGCTTGGGCCTCCTCTGCTGTCCTGTGCTGTGCAAAATCAGGAGAATTATGGAGTTCTTATTCATGGGTTCCTTTTGGGCAGCATGAGCAGTTTACAGGGAGGGTGGTTAAGTAGCCCAGTTAAATTGTTTAAGAGGGCTAATATTGTTTGGTTTACACAAAGCCATCCAGCAATTATATTGATGCTTGACAGTGTTATCATCATTATTTATTTTAGTATAAGCTAGATTTATTGAGATTTGTAGCATTCATAATACTAAGCATAAGAAACATTAATAGCTTTACTAATTATATCACTACTTTACAGATATAAATAGTGATAAAAATGCCAAGTACAGTGAACTAGTAAAACACTTTTAAGAGAATTTTAAAACCAGTTGCTGATTGACGATGTCTTTGGTGAGTCTTGGAGTTTGAATGGAGAGGAAGGCCTTCTTTGAAGATTTAAATCTTTCTTTCCTGCCTGTTTAGTGCTTGGAAAGTAATTCTGCCTTAACCTGGCCATAATCAACTGAACCATGTATTTAATATGGGACCAAGGGAACATATGTTGTTTTGGATCACAGCAAAATGAAAATCAGAGTGTGCAGGAAAGAGAGGGAGAGAGAGAGGAAAAGAGAGCGGGGGAAGGGAAGGGGAGAGGGAGAGAAGACAAACAAATGATCATACATGTAGGAGGGAGAATAAAGAGAATTGAGAAAGGAACATTGTGCATCTTCCCATTTCATTCTGGTTATTGGTCTTGCTCTGTGTTCTCCAGTACACACCTTGTTATAAATGAGGATATTGAGTGAAGAAAAAGAGTTAATAAATCCTTTGCCATAACTGCTAATGGAAATCCATGAGCAGTTTAAGTGCTGGTCAAGTTAAGAGACTAAACTGGGAATGGAAGACATGGTAGATAGGAATGAGTAGGCAGCATGTCTAATCTGTGAGCTAAAGCTGTAAGCAATATCCTTACATGGATTGCAACTCTTAAAATTTCTAAGGGCCTGCTTGTTCACCTACATACATAGCCCATCAGCTCCAAGAACAGCTACTCAGCCTAGAGCAGGAGACACCTGCTTTTATAAATAAAGTTTTACTGGAACATAGCCCCACCCATTCATTTAAGTATTGCTTTTGTGCTACAACTCAGTTATGGTATGCAGAGTTGAAAATATTTACTACCTGGCCATTTATTTTAAAAAAATGTAAAAGAATACTGATTTCCAGAGCCTTAGGAAACCTTAACTACTTGGCTAAATGAGTTTATGATTGCCCTGAAGTGTGCATTTGAAAAATTATTTCTTCCTGTGCTACAAGGTATGTCTGCTTCAAAATGTTTCATGGCCTACCTTAATGTTATGTGAACATTAGAAGATTGAGATGGGGGTGGGATAGGAGTATATGAAAGAAGGTCTTCTCTTTGTGCAAAACAAAAGTGTGAACCTTCAAGACATTAGATAATTCTGATTTTAAATGTCTAATCTTAAAGCTATAACTCAAGGATAAAAGATATGGGTATTTTTATTTGTAGTTTGCGGTGGGTCTTATTGCATTTCTCTGTCTTCTGAGGGCAAGCTGAGAGGTTCATAGGAGGGAATAACACACCTAAGCCAACTTGAATGAATTCCCCACCATCACCTCCCTGAAGAAAACTCCTAAGATGGAAAATTAATTTCAGCAGGGGGAGGTCACTATTTTTGAAATGTTTTGACCTGATTTAGAGGCTAGATATAAATAAAAAGGAAAGAGCTGTTTACTCACTAAACTTATCATAAAATATTTTGGAGCTAAAACATACTGGATGCAATCTAACAATGTTTGCAAAATAGACATTGTATTTCTGTTGCTTTCGTTTCCCCTTTAATAATTCTTAGGTTTTCCAATACACCTGTTCTTATTGTTGGCTCTGTAGAATTCTAACTGAAATTCTATCACTTTCATGACTTTTCCTCAACCAACTCAGTTGAGAATAGTGAAAAACCAAAAGGCTTTGCAATCAGAGTTGACATCCTGGCTCGGTGGCTGAGGGACCAAGAGCAAGTTACTCATTTCTTCTGAGGTTCCATTTGCTCAATTGTAAATGAGTAAAACATTCAAATCTCAGAGTTGTTAGGAAAATTAAATGGAATGATGCATGCAAAGGCTTGTCAGGTAATAGACTTTCAATAAATGATAATAGGAATAATTATCTTCTTAGAAGGAACCCTTCTGTTTTGAACAGCAACAATTGCCTATAGTAATTAAATGACACTTTTTGTATACTGCCTTACATTTGTAGTTTATCTTTTTATATGCATGTTTCCTTTACCTAATTGAATTCTGAGGTTTTAAGAGTAGGCACCATATTTGCCTCTGTATTTAAGTGTATTTCAAATAATAGGTGCCTGATAAGTATCTGGATTGATTCTGTCTAGGTCTTTGACATGTTGGATAACTATAGCGGAAAACCAGAACAAAGAGCTTGTGTGTATTTTCTAGGCTTCTAAATGGTCCCAAACTTAAAAACTTTATCAGGAGAGAGACTGTGTTGGAGAGGGAGTGGAGAGCTCTGACTTACCCAGATGTCTACGTTGCAAAATGGGAGACACGAATAGAGCAGAGATAGTTCTGAAATGTAGGGGTCTACTCCCCCAGGGCCTGAATCTCGGGTCTCTTCTCCGTCCTCAGCCCTACAAAAACATATTCCCATATAACAGTAAGAGTACATAACTGGGGAAGATAGTCTACTTAACAAATTAATGATTTCTTCAGTAGGGAAGATGGCGAATGCTAAGATTAATTTTTAAAAATCTGTAGCTTTTAGATTTCCTCTCTTACTGAGAATGTATCAATATTCAGTAGGTATTTTTTGAAGACATAATTTATATACAATGAAATTCTCCCTTTTCAGCTATGCAGTTCCCCTGAATTTTTACGAACTTATGTGATGCATAACCTTCTTCACAATTCAGTGCGATATTTCCATCATCCCCAAAAGTTGTCTCATTTCCCTTTGTTTTCAGTTTCCCTCCCTTCACCTCCAGCCTCTAGAAGCCACTGGTCTAATTACTAACCCTGTAATTTTGCCTTTTGAAAAAGTCATATAAATGGAATCACACAGTATGTGTCCTTTTGAGTCTGGCTCCTTTCACCCAGAAAAATGATTTAGACTCTTCTGTATCTTGTTTCATATAACAGAGGTCATTCCTTTTTTTGCCCAGGCATATGGCATTATATGAATGTATTGTGATTTGTGCATCTATTTGCCACCACTTAAAGGGCATTTGGGTGGTTTCTGGCTTTCAGGAATTATAAATGGAGGTGCTCTAAATATTTGTGCACAAGTTTGTTGTGTTCACCCATGAAGACATGAGTATGGGACCCCCTTGTGTGTGCAGCTGCTGGGTCATATCATTAAGTGCACATTTAACTTTATCAGAAACTGTCAAGTTATACTCCAAAGCAATTTCATCACGTTGCATTCCCCACCAGAAATGTATGAGAGTTCCAGTTGCTCCCCATCTTTGTAAGCATTTTGTATTGTCAATTTTCTTTTAATGCAAACAATTCTGATAGGTATATAGAAGTATCTCAGTTTTTAATTTGCGTTTCCCTAATGGCTAATGATGTTAAACTATTTTTCGTGTGTTTCTTCTTCATTCATATATCTTCTTTGGTAGCGCCTTTTCAAATCTTTTGCCTGTGTTTTGGTTGGGAGAGGAATGTTGTTTGTGTTTGCAATAGGCATTTTTAATTGTGCCATATTTTTGTAGTGAACGCCCACTCTTTCATGGCATGAAACTACGATGAGTCAGTCAGGCCTTCATCACCTTAGAATATTCCTTTCAGTACCACATATGCCTGAACTTTATTAGAGGCATGAAACACAGACAAGGCAAATTACTTAATAGTCCAGAGTGAGTAAATGACCAAGGTTTTCTTTCAGCTTGATGGTGAGAATAGCTCCCCATCTGTTCTCTTACTCATCTTTCCTCTTTGCTCCTTGCTCCGTCCTCCTCAGTCTGAGCCTCTTTCTTACTGACGGGGCACATGCCAGTCATATCCTGGCCTCAAAGTTTTTGACTTTGGGCTCATTTTACCTGGAAAGTTCTCTCCCCAAAAGTTGCATAGCTTTTGCATGGCTACCTCCTTCACTTCAGGTCTCTGATCAAATGTCACCTTATTGGGTAGGCCTTCCCTGACCAGCCTGTGTAAAATACAACTGTTTCCTTCCTCCACATTCTCCTGCCTAATATTTCTTTGTAACATTTCTCACTACCTGGTGTGCTGTATTTTATTCGTTTTTTGTTTACTGTCTATCTTCTGCTCCTGAAATGTAAGTTCCATGAAAGCAGGAATTTGACCTGTTCTGTTTCTGTGCTAGATTCCATAGTCTGAAAAACTGCCTAGGATATAGGAGGCATTCAGTAAATTGTGGGTGTAATTAATACGTCTCAGGTAGAAAGGTAAGTGAGTGAAATGTTAAGGAGCTGTCAGAGATTTTAGACAGGCCTGTATGTCATACCAGATCTGGCCTGCTTTTAGATCTTAAAAATTTGTTAAGCTATTTCACATTTGACCCATGTGAACTCCTAAACCAAGCTTTCTTGGCATAAACCTATGTAATATTTCTAAACGGATGTGGTGGTCCTCTAAAAACCATCTCCAACATGGCAGCAAACAGGTAACAATGATCACCTTTTTTGAGGCCCATTGCCTAATTTCTCGTTGTCTCTGCCTGGTTTATTGATGCAATAAAGTTGAAATGAGCTTCATGAGTCAGAGGGCTCTTCCTTAGGTGTAATTTATGAGTGGACTCAGACTCTTCCTAGGATTTCCTTATCCTTGTCTTCGACTACTTCAGACTTTTGTTTTTTATTACCCTTGCTCTCTCATGTTGACCATACAGATGGGACATTTAGTTGCTTGCTTTTCTCTAGGGTTCCACTAAATAGACTGGCATCATATATAAGGATGGTTCTTCAACATGCAATGGGTGGGTTGTTCCTTTTTATTTTCTTTTAAATTATTATGGATACCATTATTGGTAGTCCATAGTTATGGGGTACATATTGATATTTTGATACAAGCATACAGTGTGTAATAATCAAATCAGAGTAATTGTTGTTCTTTAATTCAAGGTCTCCAGGGTTGGAAACTTTAGGAAGTTACTTTTCTTTGGTGAAGCTTCTATCACAATGAAGTTAACAGGGGGTTCTTCGTGATTTTTCATACTTCTCAGTGTTCCTGCTCACAAATTGTTTCCCATACCTAGTTTAAATCTGAAAACCTTCCTGAATGTGGATATGGTAGAGTCTACTCTAGACTGGGACTAATTGGTGAAAATAGAAAAATTCCTGGAATAAACAACTAACCAAGCAATCAATCAAATGAACAAAGAGTGCACTAAACACTCAACAATAAATAGTTGCTTTGGAAATGAAGAATATTTTATGGTTACCAAAAAATTAGGGGGGGAAATATTTCTAGGAATGCACAGTTTTCTCTTTTATTTGATACAGAGAGTCAGACTTGTCAGCGCCTTTTTGCTCAAAAATTATTGGAAGAAAATGACAATCTAACCTACGTTAATAAAACGTAAAACAGTATTTGGGCCTTTTTATTGTCAAGACTTCACACGTGGGAGGGGGTGTTATAGGAGCAAAGGGACACTGTAGCTTTTCCCTTGGGCTGAGTTCCTTTATAACATGTATCCTTGCAGACTCTGATTTTCAGAAATCTTCTAAGCTGAGCATGTTTCAGAACTGATCTTTACCTCTTCAGTGATCTTAAGCAAAATTATGACAATCTTCCCAAATCCTGATTTTATAACACCAGGAAACACTGACAGTGATGCTTCAGGAGGTTAATGATGGTCTAATTATCTTGCACCAATAAGGAAAAAGAGTCAGCCTTTGGCAAGATTATGTCAGAACTAGTCAGATAATATAGATATTTCTACCTCTACACATTTTCTAAAGGGGAATGTTGCTGCTTTAATTAAATGTTATATGAATACATTTCAAATAGATCCAAACACAGGGCAAACTCTGTTTCAGAACTGCTCTTCTTACATTTAAAATGTATTTGAAATGTAATTAAAAAAAGCAGATAATGGGAAAGAAAAACTAAAACTCGAAACAAGCTGAATGTAGTATCTCATCATTACACTAATATATCAAACAATGTGATCTTAGCTTAATTATCCCCTTTGAGAGTTGAGAAAACTAAGCACAACCTTCAATTTACAGCTGTTTGGTGCCAGGAACCTGAATTATTATTTAAGAAGAAGAGGGGGGAAAAAGTTTATTTATTGTGACCTCCACTCAGTTTTTATTCATCGTGGAAAATCTGTATATTCACAAATGAGGGCTATTCATCGTGAGGCCGCAGCATTCTTCAGCTGTCCAGGCCTACATCAACTGCACTTCTCCAGCTTTTGTGTGCGTCTCGAAGGCTCTTCATCCAGATTGTTCATCATCTTGATGGTCCAGCTTTATCTTGCTTTTGTGCAGCTGCATTCCACTTATCCAAAGTGCTGAGGGAGACGAGGGAGACGGAGAGAGAAAAGAGCGAGCTTGCGAGTGAGCGGGAGAGAGGAGTGAGCAGGAGAGTGAGAATAGGAGAAAAAGCAATGGCCGGTGCACATATGAGGATAATTTGTAGTTTCTCAATAATAATAATAATAATAAAAAGGAGGACAGGCTAATTACTGGCTTAACTAGGGCAGCCTGTGGATCCTCATGTCAAAAGGACTGCCGTAATTATTTGCCATCAAAGCACATTCATATTGTGGCACAAAAGAAGGGCCTTTTGCAAATGGATCTTGCTAATAAACGGGGCTGCGAGGAGCATTATGTGTCTCCCTGGTTGCAGGCACATTAACACAGTGACATGGAGCATAACTCGGGGCCTGAGGAAAAAAACACCAGAATGATAATTATTCCCCTACCCTCCCCACCCTCCCTCCGCTTTCCCTTTGTGTTGGACGAGGAAGCTGAACATGACCTATTGGAGGGCCCAAGGCAGGCTATTAGTGACCCCTGAGCCCTGACAAGGTACTTCTGTTCTTTTAAAAGCTGTCTCTTGATGTCAGAAGGGCCACATGGACCAGCGGGCTCCGCTCGAAATGGTCCAGCAAACACTTCAACCTTAAAGACACCTGGAAGGTCGTGACCAATTTAATGCAGATGAAGACAGCAGAGACAAGGCTCTGTTGAATCGTGGTACCGCAGTCCTCCCGCCTCAGCCCTGCCCCTCTTTTCTTCTTCTTTGTCCACAGTTGTTCAAATGCATGCATTTCTGTCCTTAAAATGAAATTCAGGGGACAAAAAGTTCTTGTTTTCTCTTAGTAAATGAAGAGAGTCTTAGGGAAACACTTACCTGCCATAGAATAATTTATGGAAGAAAAATTATGGGACAGTAGTGTGTAAGAAATACAGAAAACAGAAGGTAGAGGTGGATGCAAATGCAGACCCTAGATTAACCCTTCCTTTAGCAGATGTAAACACACTGATTTCCCACAAGTAGGGGGTCACTGGCAGGGCGGGGACAGCACTCCCTGCTTTTCTTGCTTCTTGCTGGGTAGGTGATGAGAAACTCATCAGGGATGGAAACTGGAGCTAACAAGTCTGGTGCCCAGCGGTTCGCCTGTAAGCCCCAGCCTGCCCAACTTTGGAGACGGCTGGAGGTCCAGGTTTGTTCCAGTTCCACACAGAGCAGTTGATATTAAAGAAAAGGGCCAGGTAGCAGCTTGGAAGATAAGCGGCCGAGATGATTAAGATTGTTCTGTCTTTTCCCTTTATTTCCTCTTTTCCTGTCTGTCTCGTGATTATTTTGTGAGAGGTGTCTTCTGACACTGAGTGGACATCCCAGATCCCAGAAGATGGAGAGATGTATTCCATTTTTACATACATCAGAAGCAAACCCAATCCCAGTAACTCTTATTTTACCCAGCAGAGAAATTAAGAGTGAAAATTTGCATTGCAAAAGTTCTTGCTTCACAAAAGCCAGCTTCGCAGAACATTTAAATATTTAATTATTTGAAAGGTTGGAGGTAGAGAAACTTCAAGTTAAAATGTTATGAGCCATTTCTAATGGAAGATCTACTAGGAGTGACTTAAGAACATTAAAAGATGTGTATCTGTGGGAAAACAAGATTAAGGGTTTTTAAGGTTTAACTGAAAACCCTTCAGGGGTGTGCCCTCTATCGGAAGCAGCCTGAGGCTAGGGTTGTAATACACTCTTAGGTCGAAAATCTCCTAATAATCAGTTGATCCCTTTCACTTTCTTATTGCCTTCCTCCCCCACTCCCTTTTTTTTTGTTCTATCTTTCTTTTCAAATAGTCTTAACATAAAGAAATTGGGATATGAACATACTAATTATAGATATAGATTTTCCAATCTGTTAAGAATGGTAAAGCAAAAAAAAAAAAGTTGAAACCATATTATTTCTTATTTTATCTCTCTAGACTGGACCTCTTTCTCTGGAACTTTAAATGCTTATATCCAACTGTCCACAGACCCCTACACTTGCATATCTAATAGACATCTGAAACTTAACATATCCAGAATGGACCTCCTGGTTTGCCCGATAAAACTTGGCTGCAGTCACTGTTTTTCCAATCTCAGTGGATGACAACCGCAACTTTGCAATGCTTAGATCAGATTCTTGTTTCTTCTCTTTTTCTTATCACTTCTGATCTATTAGAAGATACTACTACCTCTACCTTCAAAATGCATTTAAAATCTAACCACAAATCTAACCTCCATTGACACCTTGACCCGAGTCACCATCATTTTTTGCCCCCATTATTCCAGTAACGTTTTAACAAATCTCCTGTCCTTTGCTGATCTATCCCTAACTCAGCAGCCAGATCAGTACTTCTAAACTGTAAGTGAGTGATGTTGAAAGTTTGTAACAAAGGCCATGAGGCTTTCTGACTTTGTCTCCTACATCTCCTACTGTTTCTTCCCTTGATCCTTCTGTTCCAGCCATAGTGCTCCTCGAGTGCTCCCATATCAGTACACTCAACTCCCTCACTCCCAGGTCATTTTTCAAAACTTGCTTTCTCAATGATGACTAGGGCATCCACCTTATTTAACATTGCAGCCTGCCCTCATCCTCAACAACATGGATCCCTCTTCCCCTGGTCTATATATTTTTTTTCAGTAAAACTTATTGAGCATACTGTGTAAGTTATATTTTATTTTAGTTTATTATTTTTGCTGTTTATCTGTCTCATAAGCTTTAAGAGGGTAAGGTTCTTTGTTATTGCTTTTTTTTCTTTGTTTGCACTGATGTACCTATACGTACATAGAATAGTGTCTGGAATATAGTAATTGCTAAATAAGTATTTGTGGCATAACTATTGATTTATTGATTTTTTTTCAAAGAGAGTTTTGCTCTGTGGCCCAGGCTGGAGCACAGTGGTGCGATGTTGGCTCACTGCAACCTCCACCTCCTGGGTTCAGGTGATTCTCGTACCTCAGCCTCCTTAGTAGCTAGAACTACAAGTTCATACCACACGCCTGGCTAATTTTTGTAGTTTTTAGTAAAGACAGGGTTTTACCATGTTGGCCAGGATGGTCTAGAACTCCTGACTTCAGGTGATCCACCCATGTCAGTCTCCCAAAGTGCTGGGATTATAGGTAGGAGCCACGGCAACCAGCCAGATTTAATGAATTTTAAAGCTTAGGAAAATAGAGGTCAGTAGTAATGATTAAAAAACAAAACAGCTCAGGCACTGTCGCTTGCGTCTGTAATCCCAGCACTTTGGGAGGCATAGGCGGGCAGTTCACCTGAGGTCAGGAGTTTGAAACCAGCCTGGCTGACATGGAGAAACCCTGTCTCTAGTAAAAATACAAAATTAGCTGGGCGTGGTGGCACATGCCTATAATCCCAGCTACTCAGGAGGCTGAGGCAGGAGAATCACTTGAACCCGGGAGGCGGAGGTTACAGTGAGCCAGGATCGCACCATTGCACTCCAGCCTGAGCAACAAGAACAAAACTCCATCTCAAAAAACAAAACAAAAAATATTGGAAGGTATTCAGAAGGAAAAACAAAACTTGCTATGTTTAAACAAATCTAGAATAAGAATGCAGATCACTGGATTGCTACACAGCAAGACCTATTATACTACCTTGCTTTCTTCAACTGTTGTTGGTTGCATTTACATAGACTGTTTTCTCTAGGGTAGGGGTGGAGGGAAAAAAAAAAAGCATAGTAGAATAATAAGAGGGGTTTTGGTTTAGTTTGGCTTTTTACACCTATATAACCCAAAACATTTGGCACTGATTTTTAATTTTATTTGAATTTTACTAATGTCCCTTTTCCTTCTGCCAGTGTCATCTATCTCAGTCATCATGAAATCACAACCATCAGAACAACTTCTTTAGGATATCCTGCTTTTTCTCGACTCTCAGAACGTTGAGCATTAAATTTAGCAATTTAGAAAAGAATGGATCAGCTTCTAATGCCCACCTTAGACCAAAGGAAATGATCCTGACAGTAATACATTTGGGAACTGAAAACAGGGACAAGGAGCTAAATGCAAACCCAAACTTGGTGAAATTTAGGATCCACATTCAACATGTCATAGCACATCACCCCACACCCATCTTTAATGTGTCAGCCCATAAAAAAGAAACATTTTTTTCCTCCCAGAGCTGTTCTCATAAGGTTTCTTATGATGACCATAGCTCCAGTGATAGCCTTAGCAATGTCTGTTTTACCCCAGAGCTTTTTAGATAGGCAGATCTTTTAACGTGACAGGGCAAACAGTAGCAGTTCAGCTGCCAAGTCTTAATTCCCAGACCAAGGCTCAAGTCAGTAATTTATCTTTATCTCTCTCTCTCTTGCTGTGTTTTTATCTCTGTATATCAATACCTTAAGATTATAGAAGAAATTGAGAGGGAGCATTTGAATAATGATAACTATTTTTAATCAGAATAAATCAGTTTGTTAGTCATCACAGAATGCTTCTAGGACAAAGGAAGGCAGGGAAACAGAAAACAGAATTAGATGACATGACATTGTGGATGTCGACTCTTACTCCAAGCTTGGGTTAAATCCTCCTGAGACCACTGATCCTGAAAGTGAGGCATGAATTTCCCTGGTTCCCAAAGCA
Organism: Ateles fusciceps; assembly: GCA_036589455.1. Lineage (NCBI taxonomy): Eukaryota > Metazoa > Chordata > Mammalia > Primates > Atelidae > Ateles > Ateles fusciceps. The sequence continues at coordinate 28,564,159 of JAZHEH010003205.1, read as the reverse complement.
GATGAACTATTTCTTTCAAGTATCTGCAGGTCCTCTCTGCCTTCAGCCTGCCTGATGTGAGCAGGTGGTGTGTTTTTATCTCAGAAGGTCTAGGGCATGTCTGCTTCAGGACACAGAGGCAGTGAGACCTCTAGGATGAGAAGTTCAGCACAAGACCTGGAGTGGCCAGCAGAGGCAAACCTGCTGTGGTCCAGAAGAGGCCCTGAGAAATGCTGAAATTCTTGCTTTTACTTTAATGAGTAGGGAGGGGAGTCTTAATATCACTCATGATTTCTCCCTTTACTGTGTAACAGTGGGCTGTGTCAGCAACCTGGAGAACATTAGCAAATTCATGAATCAGCTTACATGGCTATCATGAAGGGGAATCATTTGTTAGCTTAAGTAAAACCTGGATTAATTACTACTATCTGTTTGTGGAAATATTGACTAAGGAGGGCCTTAGGATACATTTTAAAAAGGTAAAAAATCTCAGATTCATGGAATGTAAGCCCTTTTCTGTTCACTAGTAGTAGTTGGTGCAGTAATAAACACAGAAGCTTTGGTTCAACTGAATGATGGTGATACAGGCAAAAGTAATTAGAGTACTTTTAAATTTTTTTTTCCTGAGGTTATCTCTGAGGATTTTTTTCTGTGTGGAAGGGTAGATGAGCAAGACTAGAAAATACCTCTAAATGTGGCTTTCCTGTGAAGTTGTTATTTCCATTTTCTTCCCCCTTTTGTGTGACTTTGGAAGAAATCGTCCCAGAAAACCTTATGAGAATAGCCTTGGGAAGATAAAAAACCAAGTGCTTATTTTCTGTGGGCTGACATAGAGCATGGTGTTTTCGGGTGATGTGCTGTGACATGTTTAATGCTGATCCTAAGTTTCCCTAAGTTTGGGTTTGTGTTTGGTTCCTTGTCCATGTTTTCGGCTTCCAAATGTATTACTGTCAGAATCATTTCCTTTGGTTTAAAATCATATGCATGACGTCAATTATTGACTTAGAAAGCATGCCTTGATCAAAGTGTTTATTGATGCTAGCACATGCAGAAGAATCTTCGTGGAAGAAGCAATACTATCTCTTCTTTAAAGATCTGAAAGTAGAACGAATCAAGGCTCCCACTGTGGGCCAGAGCATCTTGAGTTCGGTAGAACAATATTCCCAGGCTACATTTTGAGGGACCCTCCTGTAAACAAAGGGGGGATTTCCTTTCCCCTTCTATAGCCTGGTTCTTAAAACCAAGTGGAATCTGCCACATAATTGTTTCCATAAGGAGAGGCTTCATTCTGTGTCTGAATCCGTTATGCCCTCATGTGCCTGCGCACGCCTTTCCAAACAGCAGTGTGCAGAAAGTCGGCGGAATGGGCGCCACAGTCCAGGACCCCCTACAAGGGACAGAAAAAAAATGAGTTCCCAATGCTAGTGCTTGGATCAAAAGAGAGGCAAACAGAACAGTTACACTTAGAAGGCTTCTATAGGCCTGGTTACTTATTCCGATCATCAAGCAATATTGATGTATTTATTCTTTAATAAAAGCTGACCACCCACAGAATTTGAGAGAGAAATCTTGGCATTTAGCTCAGGTTTTCAGGGTGAAATTGTTGCTGTTATTATGAATAGAATTATTTAATGTTTACTTTCTTCCTGGGGGGTACCGTGTATGTGTTTGTGTCCTCTATATCCATGTTTAAAGCCTAAATACACACATATGCATACACATACACACACGTACATATACAGAAAAATGTGCATGTCTAAATGTGTGTATACAACTTAAAATATGAAAAATTTCCAGGCCTTTCAACATGGCCCACAGTATGTTTATACTTCCAGTGTCTTTTATGTCTGTAGTGTGGTATTTTTTCTTAAAACATTAACTTTTTATACTCTAAAGTTGCATGTGTTGATTATAGAATGTTTGGAAAGCGTAAGAAAATACAAAGGGAAAAATAAAAGTCACACAAAAATCACACAATACCATCATGCAAAGAGAACCACTACTCATTTCTTTGGTGCCATTGTTTTTATGTAGCTTACTTTTAAATTGTGCTTGTCTCCAACCTGTTACTCTCTGCGAGGAAAGTGGCATACTTTTAGGTGAAAGAAATGGTGGCACAGTCTATTTGTTTTGCTATTTTAACACAATACACATTATCTTTAACAGTCTCCTCTGAAGTACATGACAATTTTTCATCTATCATCGTTCATCATTCACCATTCATCATCCATCTACTCATCCATCCATTCGCCATTCATGCATTCATCTATCTCTCCCATGGGTCCTTACTCACTTTCAAGTAATGTCTTCAATTTCCTTTAGGATTCTGTCTAACTGTCTTTAGGTCTTACTGTCTAACCAGTCCCCTTCCATTTTCTGAGGAATAACCACACCCCAGTTTGATAATGTGCCAACATCTTAGCGATGTTTCCTTTGTGTTCTTTTTTTTTCATCATCTCTCACCTCCAGTCCTTTAGCAACTCAACTGCGTGGCTTAGATTATGATGTTACTATTTAATCTCTTTAACCTATAACTCTGAACTTTTTCTTCCTGGGTATCATCTATAGTTCATCCCTCCCATGCCTTCATGTCAGTTCACCTCCATCAAGCTCTTTGTACCCCTGCTTATCTTCCCTTTTATAATCATGGTCTCTCATTTGACCTGGACACAGCAGTCAATCATTTCAACTATATACTATCTCACACCTTCAGTTTATTATCGACTTTATTCCCTTCCAAGTCCAGGTCAGCCCAAATACTTTTCTCCCCTTTTTGCCACTGCTGAAGAAAATTTTGTGACTTCAGTGATTGATTAAAATGTATGATTTCCAACCTCAGCTGAACTTTTAAAGCTGCTGAAAATGCTATTTTAATGGCAAGTTAACCCATTTTTATTCCTTTCTAATATATTATCACTTGCTAAAAACTATCGACTTGGTCTTAGTCTCCTGTATTTGGACAACCTGCCATCCTACTTTTATAAAGAAAAGTAAGGTCATGGATGATGGACTTATAGACTCCGGACTTTGCTAAGTTACCGTCTGTGTGACCTTGGCTAATTGACTTAATCCTTCTAAACTTTTTTCTCTTGTTTCAAAAACCTTACTTACTTCATAGGATTATTGGAAAAATCCAATTACATGATGTGTTCAAAGAGCTTAGAACAGAGTCAATCCCCAATTGTAGCTGTTATTGTGTTTATTAGATAGCAGTGCTCTTAAGTTCCTTTTCTATTTAATCCCAAGTTTATTTATATTTTGTCCTTTCTTACCTCCTTCTCTATTGGTATGGAAAAAGAAATAGCAACTCTCTTTAAAAAATTCCTGGAGACTGCATCCTGCACCCGAGACCATTGCTCCTTTAGGTATTCCCTCTTTCTTGGTTCTCTAATTCGGGTGCCATACGTCTTCCTCCAGTGAACACACAATCTCTTTCAATCCCTTCCTGCTCAGCAAGTCTTTCTTTTCACTCTTGAGTTCTGTACTTCATGGCATCCCCTTAAACCCTTTACTACAATTGCTTGTAAAAGTTCCTAATGATTGCTGTTGGCAGCTTCTGTTGGAGCTGGGCCTCAGTTCAGCCCAGCTCTAATACCTCATCCCTAGCAAGCCTGAGGAGAAAGTTGCCTTTCCTGTGCTTTCATAAAACTTTTTTCTACTAATGCCATCTATGATATTATGGCACTTATCACACTGTATTGTTATTGGGTTTCTGTCGGTCTGCCTCGCCCGTTAAATGATGAATGTTTTGCAGAGAGGGACTGGGCTTTATTTCTAAAGGCTAAGCTGAAGGATAAACACACACACACACACACACACACTCTCTCTCTCTCTCTCTCTCTCTCTCTCTCTCTCTCTCTCTGTCTCTCTCTCTCTCGTTGATTCCAAAGACTGTTGTCCCTTTGGGACTGTTGTCTCAAAGAAGAAACTTGACATAAAAAAATTTGCTATTATATATACCTCAAGGTTCCTAAATGCTAATAATGGACATCTTTTAGTGTTTAGCAAGAGTTACCAAGACTTTTCTGACATTGCCATCAGCCAGTCAGCAAGTATTTATTACCTGCTGTGTGCTAGGTGCTGTCATAAGTAATGGTGATTCAGTTGTGACTAAGATTTAAGGTCAACACAGGCCCTGCCTGTGGGACTGGCTGAAGATCCAGGGACTTGTGAATTCTGTGTATCTATCCCTCCCCATATGACATATTAAACACTTACATTTTACAGCTTGGTAATTAGAACTCTTTGCAGGAGAGAGCTCTACTAGAAATTTCTATAATTTTTCACTTGGATAGAAAAGATATTTCCATACTCATCTGGAGCTAGAAATTTATTCAATGAATTCAGTTTAAATTTCAATAAGTATTTTGACTTTAACATAAAAGTCATTGAATAATATGGGAATGTGTATACTTATTATTTAAATACTGAGTGCCTGTGGAGTTAGTCAAGCCTCTGGTGAAGGTTTTTGTGCAGATGACATAGGTCAAGAACGGAGTAATAAGCACTAGGAAAAAATATACAGGTTGAAAAGTTTTACTTTTGTAAGGTTATCTGTTGGTAAAGAATTATGGAAAAATCTCCATTTCGAAAGGGTAAGTGTTAAAAATAGTCTATAGAAATATATGTATAAACAGAAGTAGTCTATCATTGCTTCAAATCTCAATATGTGATTTTTCCATTCTGAGGTTTTTATTCTGAGATTCCTGGATAGAGATACATATATATATATATATATATATATATATATATATATACTCGGTAGACTGCTATTTATTGAACAAGAGATACATACGAATTATCCTTATCAAGATCATTATGTAACTCCTGAAAAACTGGGTACCCTACTTTGAAAATATTTAAGATGATGTAATGCATTATCAGTACAAGGTGATAGTGCACAGTTTGTTTTGAAACTGGTGTCGTTGCTGGAGTACAAAACATTAGTCATTGCCACCAGGGTTTTTAATGAATATAATCAGAGAAGAAATATGATATGCTCACCCCAACCAAGGTCCTGGAAGAACCAAAGCTACCTGTTAGTGTGTTCCAGTTAATAACTTTGAATGAATGTCAATGTTACCAGGTCTTTGTGTACTTCATCTAAACTGTGACTCTTACTGCCTTTTTTATGTTGCTGATATTTTCATTCTCTCTTGGTCTCCTTGTGCTTTTTGACTCTGTCTTTTCAACAACTTGAGAAGAGCAAAATTGTATGAGACTTTGGCCCCTAGGAACCTGGGAATGATGACGAAGGGAACTATCTTTCCAGTTCTGATTTCACAGCAGCGCAAATAGAGTTTGGCACCTTGTAAAGGCACTACAGCTATTTGTGGTGGGCCTGAATGGAGGGCGTGATTGTTTTGCAAGTCTGTATGACCCCTGTGCTCTGAAACCATGGTGATTTCCCATCTGAAGAGCACCTTACCATTCTCCTGCTTCCGTCCCCAGCAGAAGACACCTCTTCAATGATTTTATAGAGAATGTTTGCAGCTCTGAGAGATGGTGCTTAGAGAAGTTATGGCTTTGATGAAGTTTGTTCTCAGTCGCTTAGACCAACTCCCGACCCAACTGGCCTCCCCATTACTTCCTGTGCTTTCTGTTACTTTATTCACTCCAAGGTTAAGATGATTTTTCAGGAAAATTTGCATTTTAATAGCAGCCAATGCTTTACACCAAAGGAATAACTCTCTAACTCATATAATGTCAGGTATTAGTAATCAGATAGGAGAAGAAAGTGTTTGGGGCCAATAGCGATTTCCTAAAACCTCTTGAAATCAGTTGATTTATGCAGCCACATCCTCTGTCAACAACAGATTAGGCAAGTCCTAAAACTGGGTCTTATTTGATGTTGGACTAGGAAAATTCCTCATGGACGTAAATTGGTATTCCCTTATTTATGAAACTTTAAAACATTTCTATGACAAAGAATTTTTGAATTACTTGGATTAAAGTTCATTTTTCTTTCTGCCTCACATCGCCCCCACCCCAGCATACCCTGCCGCCACACACACACACACACACACACACACACGTGCTCACACAGGCATGCCCTTCTTTTGTAGGTTACGTGCCAACTCTTCCTCTGTCTCCTTGTTAAGCCTATTCAGCATTTGGGCAAAGGTCCAGGTTGAAAATGTACCTGCTACCCACGCACCCACAGGTTTTTTTTTTCGAATCTGCACAGCATTCATAAGGATTCGAACTCTATCACATTTGTCTTTCCTTGGATGGGACCAGGGACAGTCTCTGATAGCAAATGCCAGCCATCAGTTCTGTCACAAACCTAGAAAAAGCTGGGAAATATTCCCTTTACATAACTCTTTTATAGAACATAATTTTCCCCAGACATTTTCCTCTTTGAAAGAGTATAGATTTATTAGCTTGATTTCTTAATCAGGGTGAACTTTTGTCAATGTTTCTTGTCTCAGATATATACGGTCATGCCATGAACCCAGTGGTGATATTAGTAATAAAGACAATATTATTAATATCACTACATCAATATAAAAAGAGTTATAGAGTTAACATTTGTAACGCACACACACACACAAAATCCCAGGTTAGCAGTTGCCTTCTCTGCCATTAACTCACTCTTTGGCAATATTTTAGGTACTTCTGTCGTCTGTACACCAGCACCCGTATTTGGCGACAGTAATCAAAGATACACAGAAATAACTAGTTGCTTCTCTTTTTTCCTTTTCTTACTTTTCATTTCCTCCTCCTCCTCCTTCTGATGAAATTTTATTATTTCTCTGAAACTCTGAATCGGACTCCAGTGGGGGGCTGTGTCCTTTTAGAGCCAAAGTGCAATATTTGAACTTTGCTATCACACAACACTTTCTGAGGCTGCTTGTCTGAAATGCCTTAATTTGCACTGCAGGACCAGCCCTGAACCCACAAATACTCCAAAAAGCCACAGTGAGCCAGGGCAGCAGACCTATTACTAATTTTTTATTAGAATCCCTGAGGCACCCAACACCGGGCCCCAAAGCAGCTTTAATAATAGACAACATGCAGCACATTTTTCTTGTATTGCCATGTAATCAAATCTGAGGCTGCTGTTCACTTTCTTTGTTTTACCTAGAGGACCAGCTTCCAATTTAGTTGTGGCCTACTCTAAACTGATTTTTCATTGTAATTAATGCCTACTTTGGCCTCAGCCACTTACACAACTTTCCATTAGAGGTTTGCAGCCATCCACAGAGTATTTTACTAAGTTACCCTCACAGACCTGCTATAGCTGCAATTTTGTTAAAGTCTTGCTTTTATTATTTTTTGCAAAGAATTTTTAAATTGCTTAAATTGTTTCTTTTAATTTTTTTTTTTCTTTTCTCTTCTCTGTGAAATATTCAGGCCAGGCCCAAGCTGGGGACACACACACACACACACACACACACACACACACCCTACACACATACCACACACCATTCACCCCTCCACTCTCCCAATCTCCAGCCATTAAGTGATTTCAGAAAGGCTAGTGGAACTTATTTAGGTCCAGGGTCTGCTGTGGTTAATTTTCTGTCTGTTTTGCAATGTCCATTTCCTCTGAAATAGTACCTGAGGTTTAAGGTTCCTAAGCAGAGGATGTTAGGAGGGAGACCTCTACAAACATTCAGGTGGCAGCCTTCCCCACCACTAGCCTTAAAAAAGATTATGGCACTGGGCCCAGGGTCAGATTGAATAGATGAAAAAGTATATGCCAGGTCTTCGCTGCTCTCTGAACCTTTCTCTGTTGTCTGGGCTGACATTTTCAGTGACTTTTCTTAGCGTCTTGTTTAGACTGGCTTCCCAGAAAATTCTGGATCTGTTTCCTACCCTCCCTTCTCTTATCCCTGCCTTGCCATTATTAAATCACAAAGAACAACTATCAGAAATTAGAGCCCTCTTTGTCTCTTGAGATGTTCCCCTTTCAACCTAAAGATGTGTTTTTAAGAGGACTAATGAATTAATGACTTCTGTCTACACATCATTGATAAAATGTAGCTTCTGCAGAAAGGAGTTTGGTGGGGGCAATTCCTTTAAGGGACTTGGCTAAGAATATTCCAAACAGAAACTATGAGATCTTAGTGTAATTTTTAACTCTTGCATTTTAAACATTAGTAGCTTACCATATAGGACTGATAGCGAGAAATGTACTTTCTGGTGATGACCACTACTCTTATCTTAGCTGATACAGGTTATGAAAATTCTGCTAGCCCTCAAATATAATATTATAATTCCCTTTCTAGTACTCATTTTTCCTTGGATAACATTTTACACTATTGTATAATGCAGTTAGCCTTTTAAATAGCATTTATAGACTCTTTTGACCACATCTGCGATGCATCTTGAAATTGGAAAGAAGACAGAGTCTTAATGGATCCCTGTATCTGTGTTCTGGCTAAGTGTCAACAACAGGATAATATTTGATAAAGGAGAGCACATTTGTAGGTTGGGAAAAGTGAAGGTCCAGGCCTGTTTCCCAATCCCATTGCTTATCTATTGAACAAATAAGGCTGGCTGGTCCTCATTAGGTGGTGGGGCCTCATCAAGTTTACAACTCGTTTTTTCTTTCTTCCAGCATGAATTTTTGGGCATCAACATATAAACAGAAGCACCCATATGAAGTGCTTGATAATTCATATTTTTTTAACATGGAAACGTGATACCTCAGTTATCTTTCATATAAGAAGTGAGACCTAAAGTAAGGAGACTGATTTGTGTGTGAGGCTTAAGAAATCAGGTAGTCTGCTTATATGCACACCTCATGCATCTTATATTTGCATTCATACATATAAATCATCTAAACTCATTTAAATATAGAGTGACACTGAAAGGGGAGTGTATTTGTAATTCATCAGCTGATATGTTTTCCTTCTAAATTGAAGGGATCTTATATGCTAAGGATAGATGTGTTGTAAGTACTGGGGGACCAAAAGGAATCTCAACTATCATTGAGAAGCAAATTTCTAGAAGTTTAGTTAAGAAAAACTTTAACGTAGTGGTAAATTTTACTCTTCTATTTTTTCAGCCTCTTCCTTTTGGCATATATAACTAAAATGATCTATCCTGCCTGCTTTCTGAATGTGATCACCCAGTCATACCTTTGCTTATTCACCAGCTTTGCCTCCTTTCTCCCACTAGCACCCTGCCACCCCCATCGTACACCAACTGGCTCTTGTTTTAAATAACTGCCTGGCAGTGAACACCAGAGACTGCTTAGTGCCAGTTCTAGCAAATAAAGATAGCCCTTCCCTTTCCTTTAGAAATGCCAGGATGATATTATTCCACCTTCATTTTCAAGTTAAGACATGAAGCTTGACTCTTTTGCTTGAGAGCTCCTTTGAGGAACAAGTGTAGATTCCCTTTAGTAGATTTCTCCAAAGTGTGTGTGTGTGTGTGTGTGTGTGTGTGTGTGTGTGTGTGTGTGTGGTGTGTAAAGATGAAAGGCAGAGGACGATTCTATTTGGGTCATTGACAGATGTTAGAATTTTCTAACAAACAGAACAATTGAGTATCCTATCAGGTACCCAACCCCAAACATCCCTTACTGGCATCTAAATGGAATCAGATGGACTCAGCACAAATGCATTTGTCTTTAAAGTAAATGGGATATGTTCTTGATTTTCTGACACAAGGCAAGCCACTAGGCATTAGACAGGGGTTAGATGACTGTGGTTGGGCTGGGTCAAATGGCAGAAATGCTGGGCTGCTCAGAGACCATTTCACAATCCTGAATACAACTGCAGGGCTCTTTTGAATAATTGGAATGACTTGACACCCAAAAGTTTTTAGGGCAAAGGAACTGTAGAGATGATCTAACTCAATACCCTCCCTTTGCAGATGAGGAAAATGATAACCCTGAACAGTTAATCAGGTTGCCCAAGAATCCACAGCCAGTGAATCCACCATGCATACACCCCCGCTCCCCGTAGAGTGTTCTCTCTGTGTGTCTAATCTAATACGTCTGAGGCTTCCCATCAAAGCCCAGGCCCAACATAAGAGGCAGAAATATTGATTTTTGGAAAAGCAGTTTAAGGTACCATTAAATCTGCATCCACAACATCTACAATTAAAGCCCGGTATGAATCTCCAAACAACTTTCCTGCTGAAGCAGTCGTTTGAAGCAAACCACTGGAAACCTGCTGTTTAGTGTCATGGAGAGCAGGACATCAGGAGTTAGGGGCATCTGTTCCAGCCCTTGCTGACGCGTTCATTATCTGGAGTTTTGAAACATGAATGTGCATTGAAGTCATCTAGAGAACTATTTAGAATGCAGATCCCAGACCCTTCCTCCTCTAGGTAGACGCTCCACGGGTCTGAGGTAGTGCTTGGTCAGGGGCATTTTCTTGGACAATAGGTACAGAGTATTACTTCATGCTTCATGTTCTCAGTGCTAGAACTATCTCTGTTTTATAAGACAATTTACTGCTTTCATGAAGCTTTGAGTTGTGTGCGTGTGTGTGTGTTTTTCCTTCTAAATCGAAGGGCTCTTATATGCTAAGGATAGATGTTTCTATCCTTCTTTCCTGTATTTTTCTTCTTTCCTGTATTCGTTGTAAGTGTGTGTGTGTGTGTGAGGGAGCAGGGGGAATAGGCATTAAATGCATCATAAATAAATAAGTGAACTTTGGAGTCTGATACACAATGTAAAATTAAGATATAATAGATTGATATATGGTTGTGTGGAGCTGTACTTGCTAGTATGGACAGGGATGGCTTTTCTGAGACTTAAGTAGGGAGGAAAGACCTGCAAACTTTGTGTGAATGGAGGCTGCAAAGAAGGGTAGAGTTGGTAGGGAGAGTTGGGGAGGGAAGCAGGGCAACCCACAGGGTCCGAGGGGAGCCAGGGGCATGTCCTGTGCTCTGTAGTGAGGAGTATAAAACTTAGGCATGATTTCCTTCTAATTGCAATGGGCAGCTGTTGAGTGGCTTTTAGCAGAGGAATGATAAGATCCAATTTATGCTCTCAAGAGATGCCTTCTAACAGTTGCCCCAGGTGCTTCTGACTCATGTCCACGCTTTGAAACCCTGTGTGGTCTTCAATAGTGATTTGTCTTTCTGAGTTTCAGCTTTCTTATTTTTAAAATTTAATTCCCGGCCATCCCTATATCATAGGATTATAAAAATCAAGCATTTCCTTGGGAATAATGTGAAAAGGTATTTTTTAAAAAGAGTTATTTATTGTTACTTTTGTCTCTATGGCAAATGGGGAGACAGCTGTCTGAGACGTAATTCAGAGTTTGACCACTGGGTTGGAAAAGTCATATACTTTAGAAAACCCACTTGTAACCAACTTATTTTTCTTCTTTCCTGTGTTCGTTGTAAGTGGATTTCCCTTTTGTGTATGTATGTGTTTGAGACAGATGGCAACTTTACAGCATGATGTTAGAAGAAAAGTGTTTGGAAAGGGAAGAAGGAAGGCAAACAAGAAAAGCAAGCCTTGAATAAGCAATTTTTCATAAAAGGAATACATTCTGGGACAGTTTATTTTTGTGATCTGCCTGGAATTTGGGGACAATGTGCTAGAATTTCTTTTGCCTTCAGCTGGCAGGCTGCCTAAAAAAGGTGGGACTTGGAAGAGAGACACAATGTTTCTATTAAAATAAGGCTTTATTGAAAGCAGGGCCAGTGGCTAAAGTTAGTCCTTCGCTTTTTTAAGGCACTATGGCTGGGTCTATGTGAATACTGAAGTAGAGAATGGAAACTATTATCCAGCTTGGGCACCAGGGCTCAAATATCTAAGCACCAAATGATAGCAGACCAAGTAGTGGGCTGTTTTTAAAGAGAATTTGAATTTTTTGGATAATTTCTCTAATTTCTCACTTTATTTACAGAGTAAACACACTCTATATTTGAGCTAAGGGTGAGTTTAATGTATTCTCTACTTCCAGAAGTACTTCTATGTGTTTCTTCCATGTGGCTTAGGCCTGTTACTATTAATGCTCATAGGAAAAAGCTTCCTATGGCCTGGGGACCATCATGGGTTCTGGTCACATCAAACTCTTTGCCAACATTACATTCATTCCCCAGGTGTGGAGGGCTTGCTTCTAAGCCAGGTTCTGGTGCCTACAAAATCTGAAGACTCTGGCTACTTTTCAGTCACAGTCAATAGTCATTATTTTAAGATTTTCTATTCAAACCAGCCTTACCACTTTGGAGTCACAATTGGTTCTTCATTTTCTCTTGCTTCTGTCTCTGATGGTATGTTCTATTGCTTTTTCCTTTGACGTGCCCTCCAGATAAGGATGGTATTCATTAATATTTATTGGGCCTTGATATATGTAAGTTGCTGTGCTAAGTTTATAAAGTAATCTCAATGAATTCTCATAGTTTTATTAGGTCGCTGCAATCTTTGCACTGTTTTACAGTTGAGGAAACTGAGATTATGAGATGTTAAGGCACTCATTCAAGATCACAGAGCTAATAAATGGTAGAGTGAGGGCTTGCACCTACATGTTAGTTACTTCAGTCAACAATAAGTTATTGTGTGAGTTGATGGGCCAGGAATTTGCTAGATATCGGAAGCTAAAGAGAACCGGGTAAAGGGGAAACTATATGAATTAACCCATAAAACTTTCCTGAGAGTCATGAGATAATTAATGTGAAGATATAACTTGTTCATGGATGGGAAGGCTGACTATTGTAAATATACTAACATTCCTAAATTATTTTTATAAATTTAGTGCAGTTTCAAAAATATGATTATTTTGTTTAATGTATCAAAATGACTGCAACATTTCTTTGAAAAAAAAAACACAACTGTAGTCCAAAATATACAATATATTATTTAAAGGAAGTGTAAAGCAATGGGAATTCTCTGTTTGACAGTCGAAACTACCACCAAACTAAAACAAGCAAACAATGTAGCAGATGGATACATGGTGTGAAGTAGATAGCAGTAAGCCAGAGTCATGTTTACAGGAATTTAGAATGTAATACAGATAATATCACACATTTCCAGGGAAGGAAATGGTTAATCAATAAATGGTCTTAGGAAAATTGCTTTACAATTTGATAATATAAACTTACAACATTACCTCATCATTTATACTGAAATAAATTGTTAGTAGCTTAAAGAGATAAATTTAAAACTATAAAACCATTAAAGGACATGTAAATATATATGTACCATATCTTTAATGGGAAAAGACTTTATAAGTATTAAAAAGTATAGAAGCAAAAAGGATAATAAGAATAGACTACATAAAAATGCATATATTGATATCAGCAATATAAACAGAATTGAAGGCAAATGATAATTTGAAGTGAAAGTTTTGCAAAAATAATGCAAGACAAAAGACATAAATATTATATGATAAGCTCCTACGGATGGACGAGGAAAAACACCTAATGCCTTGAAAAATATAAGAAAATCTAATACCTTGCAAAATATACACAAAATATAAATATGTATGTTTAACATATTTGTATATTAAATTTAACTACATGACCTATCAAAATATGCAAAAATGAAGAAATCCCACTTTTTATTATCAAGTTAGCATAGATTTAAGTGACGGTGTTCTGTTACTCACCATGGTCATGGGTATGTGCAAAAGGGCTTGCTTATCCAGTGATGGGGAAGTGAACTGTTAGAACCTTTCCACAGGGCAGTTCTGTAACATGAACGGACAGCTTCAAAATGTTTACACCTATGACTTGATAATAGCCTTCTAAGATTTTGCCCTAAGGAAATAATCAGCAATATATTCAAAGAATTACATACAGACATGTTTGATGTACCACTTTTTATCAGAGAAAAAATTTAGAAATGCCATAAAAGAGCAACATATGGAAATAGTTAAATTTTGGTCTATACAACTCTATTATAAAATGTGAAGCTACTTAAAATCATGTTTTCAATGAATAATTTATGTTTTGGGGAAAATTCATAGTCATAGGTGAAGCAAGAAAGATCCAACTATATATATTTCATCCTCAAAAAAATTCCCTCTATATATATTACACACAAACACACAGGCACATATATACAGACTTATATATGTGTATATTTCTTTTTCACTGAGAAGACGTGACAAGATATTAAAAATGGTAAATGGATGCTTTACATCATGTATTTCTGTATTTTTAAGTTTCTTAAGGTACATGTGGTAGTTTTATCACTAAAAGATATTTTTTCAAACTAAAAACAAAGCTGATGCTAACCTTGATGAAGTGAACTTCCTAGCTTGGCGGTGAGAGCTTCTTTTGGATGTTACTTGACTTGAGAGCAACCAAGTCTCTCTTAGTCTCTCTAGGCAATTCCTATTTCATCAGTGAAACACTACTTTTTTTTCAATCAAGGAAACTGGAGTTCTCTGCATACTTAAAGGAATGTTTGGCTCACATTGTCATTCAAATTGGTTTAATTTCATTGAATTTTGTTTTATCTTTAGTAAAACATTTTGAAATGGTCCTACGAAAGACCCTCTATAGCCAAGCTATTGGCTGATCAATTTGATTAGCAGTTCAGAATTATAAATGGAAGATAAAATGGGTCTTTTCTTGTTATGCAGTCCTGGTAATAAATGGCAAGTACATATTTTTCAGAGGCTTTTATTCTTAGAAAGAAAGCAAAAGGATATAATAGGTTTTTAAAATACATGCCACATAATTTATTCTGACAAACAGATGTATTTTGTTGTTGCTATTATCATTTGATGAAATTCTTTAAAACTAGTCCAAGGTGGTCCATTTTCAAATATAATACATAGAGTGCATCTAGCAGTTAACAAAATTTGGATGTGTAGCATAGAATGGTCATTATTTTTACTGAAAAAAAAAATAAAGGCACTAATTACTTACAGACAAGATACTTAGCACAAACAGATAAGCTTCAAAATGAAAAATTCTCGGTTTATGATAATTATGTTCTCTGCTTTGTTTTCAGAGACTGATAATTTGAGGCTTTAAAATCACCAGGAAGCCATTAATTGGAATTCTTCAATAAAAAATAAATTACATAGAAGTTCATGATGAGTTGTAAAAGCAGAGAGACTGTATTATACAGTGAGTGACATTGCTTCACTATTTATAGCCTCACACAGATATGTCTAACGGAAAACTGTATGGAATTTGAGATGTGTGGATAGTAATTATTCACAGATCCAAACTATCTGCAGATATTTCAAATAACAGCTTTTAGCAGATCTCTTCACCAATAAAGGCAGGGCTTTAATTTGAAGCAGGGTTTTGCTAATATGTTGCTTTTTGTTTTTGACATTTTCCATTGCTTTCTGAGGCTATATCAGATCATAGCTACAGGACAGGCAAATCTTGACATCACATGGCACAATACAGCCCCATGTAAGAATACTATAGCCCGATGTAAAAGCAGGTACATTTCACAGATGGTAACTTTCACAGGAGGTCTGGATTGCATTATCTATACAGGTTAGCTGTAGCAGTCTCAGCTTTAAAATATCACCCCCTTAATCTCTGTAAAGAGAATCAAATAACTGTAAATGCTAATCTATCATGCTTTGGGCTAGAAGCAGTGGTTAGAGAAGGGAAGAAGATGCCAGGATAGCCTCATCTTTGGGATGTTCCAAGAGAAAAGCAAATATAACCTGTGTAAGGGAAGCAAACAGGTGATAATGCTTGCTCTCTGACTTTCAGAAGCTGTGTAGGTGAAGGTCAATGGTGGCCCATACATACCAGTCTATGGTTGGGTAGGGAATGTGACTCTGATAGTGAAGTCTGGATGCTTTCAATTTCCCTCCCATTTGATGTGAGTACAGGAACAATGATCTCATTCAAGTCCATTGTACAGGGAAAGAGAAGGATTTCTATGATGGTTATAAACAAAGACTATCATGCAGAAAGAGAGAATGGTGTGGGGAGGGTGCATGAAGGCATAAGAAGGAAGTTGGGATTCTGTTCGGAATTCTAGTGAAGTCAGGTAAAAGTGATTTGAAAATACTCGGAATATGTTGGGAGTCTGGGGAGAGTGGTCAGATGCACATAGAGGCAACATCTTGGTTCTGGGGAATGAGTGTAGATTTTGTAATCTGTATTTGTCAGGATAGGCTGGGTTAGGCTTCAATAACAGCAGTGCACAAATAAAAGTGACTTGACATGCAGAGGTTGACTTCTTGTTCTTGCTATATATCCAGTATAGGTTTTCAGGGATTTCTGTTCATCATAGTTCACTCAGGGCCCAAGGCTTATGGAAGCTCCCTCTTGACACATACTTCTGTGATCACCAGAGCAAGGAGGAGGGAATGTGATAAACTGTGCACTGACTCTCAAAACTGCCACTCAGAACTAACACATCTCACTTCTTACCTTTTATCCACCAGAGCAAGTCACATGATCAGTACTAACTTCAAAGCAAGGTAGAGAAGTACAACCTTGCCATGGGCTTGGGAAGAGAACTAGAATATTTGTGGACAGTCCTAATTAGTGTTTACATTAGTTTCTGATGACTGTTATAACAAATTACCACAAACTTGGTGGCTTAAAAAAACACACATTTATTTTCTTATATTTATGGAGGTTAGAAATTCAAAATCAGTTTCACTGGTTCAAAATCAAAGCATAGGCATGGCCATGCTCTCTGTAGTCTCTAGGGAAGAATCTGTTTCCTTGCCTTTTCCAGTGTATAGAGATGCATTTCTTCCATTCCTTGTGTTGTGGTCTCCTTCCTCATCTTCAAAGCCAGCAGTGTAGCATCTTGCTTTAGTCATCACATTGCTGCCTTTTTCTCTATAGACAATTTTCTCTCTGCCTCCCTCTTAGAAGGACACTTGTAATTATAGTTAGGATGCACTTGGATCATCTCTAATAATCTCCCCCATCTCATAATCCTCAACTTAATCACATCTGGAATGTCCATTTTGCCATATAAGGCAACATTCAAAGGTTCCAGGGATTAGAACCTCAATATTTTAGGGGGCCATTATTCAGACTATCAGAGTGTCATACTAGATGTGGCTTCCACACCCATCACTTACTGGCTTTGTAACCCTAAGCAAGTATAATTCTCTAGGCTCAGTTTTCTCATTTATAAAATGAGGGTCAGAAATGCCTGATGGTAGTTATAAGGATTAAATACATTGTCCGTGCATATGTCTTCTACAATGACTTTCAGCATTTTAAGATTTTGTTGTGATGGTAATCTAAAGAGTGTGTGTGTGTGTGTGTGTGTGTGTGTGTTATTTGCATTTTGGATCATCTGAATAGCTACCTAGTGTTGTTCATAGATTCAGTGTCTGGGTTTGCATCTTTTGGGGATCACATAAGCACCCATAATGTTATTTAGCTATTGATACTGTGTTTCTCAGACTTTATTGTGCATCAGGGAAAGCTGTTATATTGGCAAATAATGCAGATTCCAAGGCCCTATGCTCAGAGATTCTGATGGAAAAAGTCTGGAGTCAAATATTCATTCTTATCACCACTAAGGCTGATTTTCATGTGGGTGCTCCATAGACCTCCTTTTGAAAAACCATGCTGGTAAATTTGTCTGAATGTTGTTAGACAAATTGCTCACTTATATCAAATTGAGAGTTGAGCTTCTTCCACAACTGTGCTCATATACTCTGAATCCATAGCTAGTTCTTCCACACAAGAGAGAGAACTATTATGGTTATGAAATTGTATAACATAAAGGAAAACAATGCCATTTACTTATATGAATCAATGTGGCTTCTGAAAATCAAGGGTCTCCAATTGGGTCAGGCATGGTGGCTCACACCTGTAATCCCGACACTTTGGAAGGCTAAGGCGGCAGATCACTTTAGCTCAGGAGTTCCAGACCAGCCTGGACAACATGGCAAAACCCCATCTCTACAAAAAATACAAAAATTAGCCAGGCATGGTTGTGTGTACCTGTAGTCCAAGCTACCTGGGAGGCTGAGGTGGGAGGATGTCTTCAGCCTGCGAAGTAGAGGTTGCAGTGAGCAAAGATTGCACCACTGCACTCCAGCCTGGGCAGCAGAGCCAGACAATGGAACAGAATACAGTGTCAAATGTACTAATTAATAATTTCAGATTTATTTGAGAGGACATTGAATTTGTAATATAAACTAGGCTGTAATAAAAAAATAAGCAACCAGAGAATGTGAAATCATCTTAGAAATTAAAAAGGACAAAACGGAAAGGCTGAATGTATGACTGGAGACAATTGAACTAATGATGTGGAAGAGAAATTTGCATATATCTTCTAGGACAAGAAGTAAAAAGACAAAGGGATGGAAAATGTGAAAGTAAAGTAAAAATAATGAGAATAAGTTTAAGAAGTTTAACTTATAGTTCTAGCAGTTATAAAAGGAGAAATCAGGAAAAAAATTTAGAATCAAATTTTTCTGAGTTGAAGGAAGAAAATTTTCATTTTGAAGGGACTCAAGTACCAAACAGAGTTAATTAATTAAGATTTGCATCTAGACATAGCCTGGAAATATATTTTAACATTCCAACAGCATAGATGTAAACATTCTAAAAGCTTCTGGGGAGTCTAGGAGGAGAGAAGACGGAACCTATTTACAAAGGGTTGAGAAGCAGTTTGTCATCAGGCTTCTCATCTGCCGTACTAATTATAAAGAACAAGGGGACATTATCTTACAGGTTTTTGGATCTATTTTGGAACACAAAATCAAGTATGTTATTAACAAAGTGAAAGAGTATATAGAGAAAGAGGTATAAGAGAAATAATATTTAGAAAAAAAAACAAGCAGAGCATGCATGTAAGTCTAAGTTATTGTTGACTCATATACTGACAAATAGATAAGATCACGTGTTGGGCCATGATGAATAGGGGAGTAAGGGGGTGATAATCTCTGAACATAATACAAAGAACATAAAATCCTGCTAAGATTTCGTCTTGGTGAGTTGGAGAATATCATGGTGATTATTAACTTTAAATATTGGTAGAAAAATACCAGTTTCAAAATGTAGCTTAAATGTTTGATAGTAACCATTAGAAATTAGTATTTATAACTTTACAATCATTAGGGTAAGTAAAAAATAGAGCAAGAAAACGTTCATTTCAACAAAAGGAGAAACAAATCAAAAAATACAAAACAAAAAACAAATAGAAACAAAAAGCCTACACGATTTACTGAAATATAAATATGTTGGAAAGATTTTAATCTCAAAATATCAGTGATTGCGTTACACATCAATAGATAGATTTAGCTTTTAAAGTACATGCTTCCTAGTTGGATGAGCACAAGGAAGATGGTGATGATGATGATGATGTTAGACGACACTAACAGTAATAGCCAGATGTTATTTAAAGTAAACATACCTAAAACCAAATAGCACAGAAGTCTAAGTATAAAAGGATGGAAAAAATATATCAGACAAATGGCAATTATAAAAGAAATACTTCACTATTAGCATAAGACAAAATCAAATTAAAAACAAATTGATTAGATACAGTAAGGAAGACCATTATACATGCATTAAAGATATAATTCACCAAGGATATCCAATAATCATAAATTTTTATACATCTAAAAATATCTTAAGCAAAATCTTTTAGAAATGCATTGAGAAGGTGGCAAAATCTCTAATCAGGGATGAAAACTTTAACATATCTCTCTAAGAAACCAAAGTGAACAAAAATTAAGCAAAACTAGGAGAATTAAATAACATAATTATAAAGTTTGATTATAAATTTTTATGTAAATGTATAATTATGCTCCTACTAGGTATGAATGTACTGGATATATATAATGATGTCCAATAAATATAAAATGTCCATACTTTTCAGATTCCAATGACACATTTAAAAATTGATGAATATATTAATATACAGGAAAATTTCAATAAATTCCAAATCATAGAGATCACCAGTTCAAATTCTCTGACCACAGAAAAGTAAAATTAGAACTTAACCAAAAAAGGAATTGCTAAAAAGTTCTCTACTTAGAAACTAAAAACTAAAATAAGTAAATTTTCTCATTTACTCATGAACAATAAATTAACAATATGCAATAGAGAAACATAAATGAACCTGGAGAATGTTATATTAAGTGACATAGCCATTCAGAGAAAGACAAATGTTGCAGGTCCTACTTATATGAGGAATCTAAAATAGTCAAATTCATAGAATCAAAGAGTGGAAAAGTGGTTGCCAGGGACTGAGAGGAAAAGGAAATGGGGGAGTAACTAATCACTGAGCATAAATTGTCAATCAAGCAAGATGAAGAAGTTCTGGAGATCTGCTGTTAACATCGGACTTACCATCAACAATAATGTACTCATTGTATACTTACACATTTATTAAGAGGGCAGATCTCAGGTTGTGTCCTTACCAAAAGAAAATTAAAAACATTTTTAAAGAAACTGTGGAAGAATATGTGCATAATATTGTTTTAGTAAATTTGGAAATTTAGATGAAATAGATTATTTTCTAGAGTTGACTAACATTGATGAAGTAAAAATTAGAAAATTGTAACAGATCAATAATAATAAAAATAGCTGAAGATATGTCAGAGTTCTGGTACTATAAAAAGCATTAAACTCAGAGAGTTTAAAAGTGTACTCTACCAAAAATGGAAGGAACAGATCATTTGCTGTGTTTTGTAAACTTCAAGGGCATTAAAAATAATGGAAACCTACCTAAATAATTTTACCAAGCTCACAAGGATGGCACACATGAATGAAATGATAGGCCAATATTGCATTCTAACATAGATGTAAAAAGCCTACATAAAATAAAGCAAAATAAAATTACTTAAACTCAGTGGTACTTCAAAAGAATAGTATATTATCACCTAGTATGGTTATTCTGAGAATTCAAGGATATACATACAATATTTGGAAATATATAAAATGTACTGTATTAACATATTAAAAGTGAAAAATAATATAATCCTCTAGGTCTTCTGGGAGAGAGTTTAATAAAATTAGCCCCTAGTAAATTGACATGAACTTTAGGCATGATCATCTGGTAATAGCTATTAAAATGGAATATGTGTGTACATTTTATCTAAGCAATTCTACTTTTAAATTTATATTTTAGGAAAACAAAACAAAACAAAACAAAAATGCTTGCTCGTGTGTAAAAAGAAACAAGGACAAGAATGTTTATTTCAATACTGTGAGTTGTAAGTAAGAAGTAAAACCACCCAAATGGCTACCAGTGGGAAATGTCAGAAGACATGGAAAGATCACTGAAGCATTTTGTTTTGTTAAACAAAAATCAGAATAATCCTTATAGTATGAGTCTTATTTATGTTAAAACAAAACAAAAATTATGGCTATGTATATAAAAACACAGAGTAAACCCTTTAAGGATACATGTCAAACTGCTAAGTGTTCTTCCTTTTGGGGAGAGAAATGAGATTGTAGAGTGGAGGCAGGACTATTACCATATATATATTACGTTTGCTTAATAATTATAACTAAAACTATATGTGCTTTAAAAAAACACCAGAATTTATTAAAATATTATGTACATAAAAATAATTTTAAGAAAACATCAAAGGAAGAAAGGCTTCACTTGTAAATTACGTCATTGATTCAGCTATATCATGCAGAAATAAATAATTCTGCGTGAAGAAGGCAATCCACCAGTTCTTCAGAGTGTGGGAGAACTATCCCTTGCACACATGCAATGCCATGATCTGATTCGGTGTCCAGAAGCATCCTTGTGACGTGACCTATGTTAGAGTTTCTTTTGTGACTCTTTCTATCAGAAGGGAATGCTCTGATTAATTGTTGGTTCTTATATCTCCATTCTAAAATGATTAAATTAAGTCACTGGCTAGTTTGAATAATGATTCTGTGCAAACCAATGCTACAGTCCCTGGAATTCTCAGCACTTGACTCCTGCTTTCTAACTCTTCCAAATGCCTAGGTTTTCAGAACACATGCAGATGCTTTTCATAATGTTTTATATGTGATGCTAATTCTTCTGTTACTTAATGTGACAAATTCACGTCTTTTCCCGACCTAATGACACAGTCAACGTGAGTCTATGGAGACAGGGTAACAGTGTCAAGATAAAATGAAGCAACATTGGCCAATTCTGTTGAGAACATGTTTTAACACCAAGATGGAGTGGGGCAAAGTCAAGGACAATACTACACAATAAAAAGATTGGGGTCTCTGCAGCATGGAAATGGCTTATAATTCTTGTTGAATAAAACCCACAGTAAATCACATGAAATCCATGTAGAAGAGATCCCAGGCAGATTAAAAATGATCCCCTCCCTTTCATTAATAAGGTGGCTGCAGTCCATGGTTGATTGTTGATACAGCTAACTTTGATAATTGCCTTCATACTCACTGAAAAGAAACTTTCCATAATGAGACATTATCTTCTGTTCCTTTTATTAACTTCATATTTTTGTGTTGCCATTGAGGAGGGAGGGAGGGAGGGAGAGAATTTCATTGAACTGACAGCTCTGGCTTCTTGACATCTAATTGTCCACAGTATGTCTGCATTAAAAAACAGTTCCATAGTCAGGAAACTAACACTTTTTTAAAGCCCATCCAAATGTGTTTTCTAGGATGCCTGCAGCTCTGGACTAGGGACAGTGAATATACCCTGAAGCTCTGAATTCTGTTGCAGATGAGTATTTTTTGGAGGCAGGCTCTGAGATGGAGATTAGCAAGAAAGAAGTTGATTGGGAAATGCTCTCAGGAACAAGACCTGTGAGGGTTGCAGAGACCAAGGCCAGGCCAAAAGGGCGGCAGGACAGCAATGCAATCCGAAGAAAGACCTGGAACCTTTGCTGGGGTGCCCTGCAGAATTGCCTCCATTTGGTGCAAAGGACAGGTTCTTACATAGCCGGCACTGGATGTATAGCCTGCCCCAGGAAAGAGACTTGATCTTGACGAGGTGATTGTTGTCCCTCAAGCTCTCTCAGAAGGAATTCCCACCTGTCACTCACCACACACTCTACATCTGGGGAACTGAATGCCTCAATCTTGGAGGGTAGGACCTGGACACCACAGAGTCTGCTCACTATCTAATGTTAGTTTATGCTCCTGCTAATTGGGTGCTAACCTGAATATTTATTGGGCTATCACTGTACCATTATGCATCTTGGTTAAGTCTCTCCTCTACCTAAAATGAACAGATTGAACTCATGACCAGTTTACTTTCATCCCTGCATTCTGTGTAGTAAGGATTTTCTTGCTAGCATCTTTTAAGCATTGGCATTTAAACTAGAAGTGCAACAATTGATATAGTTTCTCAAGCCTTTGGTAGGCAAGCCCCCTTCGTTCCTTTTTACATGCTTTTGTTTAAACCTCTCTTGGGTGGCTCGGGTGAAAGGAGGTCACATGCATCTTTGACAGTCTGAAATTTTCAGGAACAGTTCCAAAATTTAATTAAGTACTGATTGTCTTCTATGCACATGAGAGAGAAGAAGAAAATCTTCAGAAATAACAGAATTAAGCATGCTCTATTTTGTAGCCTTGTAATGACCTCCAGCAAATGCCTGACCTAGTTCTGAGGGCCTGGAGTCCACTTGCATGAACATGATGCCTTAAAAAGCTGACTCGGAAATCAAAGTCAAAAACTGGCACCATCCATGGTAATGGAGCAGGGAGGGATGCCCTGTGCTATTGGTAGCAAAGACAAAATTTGAAATAGAATGAAAATTGCCTCCAGTCACTTAATTTGGAGGCAGTACAGGAACTGTGCAGCAGTTCAGTCGGATGGTACCTTGAATTAAAAGAACTAATCTGCAATGGATTTTCTTATTACCCTGATGATGCTGGGAACAGATATTTCCCTAGCTGCATTAATGCTTAGGGGCAGCAACTCCTGCCTGCCCCCAAGAGGTTAACTAGCAAGCAGTGCTCTGTGAAGACCCCGAAATGTTATATGTGTCAGCATCTCATTCCTCCATTCCTACAGAAGCCCTTATTGGTCAGCAGATACAATGCTTTTGCTGTTTTACATAGAAAGCAGAGTTCACATGGAGGGGCAAAGAAAAGCTTGTGTCAGAGAGGTCTTGGACTCAGAGTTGATTCAAGAGTTGACTCCTCTGCATCACAGAAGAAGGCTCACAGGGGGAACGGCTTTCTACCTCGTCAGTGCTGGCATAAGTCACCTAACATGTAATGGCGGCATTCCCCACAATGTGGCTTATTGAACACTAGTCTTGCGAAGTGTTCATTACCCAAAACAACATAAACAAACCAAAAAAAAAACCCTCTTTGATTAGATACACTTAGGAAATAATATTTTCGACACCCCTGTCTTACAGATTAACAGTGAACACTAACACATTAAAATATCATGATCATCTGCCTTAAAAAAATCTGGTTAAACCAGGTTTTTCCACTTTTATTTGCTTTACAGTTTTCCTCTCCTTCCCTCTTTTTGATAACACCTTTATAATTCTTCAAAATGTACTACAGACCACAGTTTGGGAACTGCTGCAGGAACCGAACTGTCAGACTGTCAGGCAAGACCACACACAGGCCACTTCGGGGCTCTTCTTGCAGGTCTAACCTCACTGCTTCCTCCAGGAATCCTCTGATCACCCTGTTAAGGGACCTCAGGTTAAGTGATCACTCATGATTAATAGCTAAATCTCTCCCCTCCCTCCCCTCCCCTCCCCTCTCCTGCTCTCTCCTCCCTCTCTCTTTACTTTAAGCCAATGTAGCACTTTTGGTCTGCTTTGTAACTTCTTTTTCACAGCATAGGATTACCCCAGTTTGCTTATAAACTGTCGACCTATTATAGGCAACTTTAGGTCTCTACTGTGCTTGGTTCATAGTAAACTAAATACTGATATATAATTGAAGAATGCGACACTATAGACCAGATGACTCTGACTGAATCCATCCCTAAGAATATGAAGGCTTAAGAAGGCAGCTAACTCAGAGAGAAGAAAGTCCTGGGGACAGGCCGGAGTTCTGGGAAATGTCTTCATGTTTAGCGGGGCTTGGTGGCCCTCACGCCTGTAATCCTGGCACTTTGGGAGGCTGAGGCAGGTGGATCACTTGAGGTCAGGAGGTTGAAAACACCTGGCTGACATGGTGAAACCCCTTCTCTACTAAAAGATAGAAAAATTAGCTGGGCATGGTGGTGCACACCTGCAATGCCAGCTACTTGGGAAGCTGAGGCAGGAGAATTGCTTGAGCTGGGGAGACGGAGGTTGCAGTGAGCCGAGATCACACCACTGCACTCTAGCCTGGGTGACAGAGCGAGACTCCATCTCAAAAAGAAAAAAAAGAGAAAAATTAAATGTCTTCATGTCTGGAAATCAGTCTGGAAAGTATGGGATTCAGAACAGAATCTCAGGAATCCAGAAATACATCAGATCTCAGTAAATATGTATGGGTGACCATGTATTCCCTGGAAGCAAATCATAGTCCATTTGACTACCTTTATTCTTTTAGTCTAAATGGTACAAGAAAATCTCATTGCTGTCATCCCACATCTAGTTTTGTACCCCCTAAGGATGTTATTCAATTCTGAAAGCCCTTGAGAAGCTCCCTAAGGTATATTGTGTTTTGCTTTTACCACTTTCCCCCGCTTATAAAGTTTTCTTATTTCGGTTCCTTGAAAAACACCGTAACAGCCTTTTTACTGTAAATGGTGGCTACTACCCTCAAATTTTACCTCTCCCAAAAGAAAAACACAAAAGCAACTCCAGTGTGAAGTATAAGGAAGAGGTGGTAGCTATTACACCACTAGGATTCAGATGGTATTATAAATTTCTGTGAAAATGGAAATTACCCAGAATCTACTTTGTTTTCTGGCAACCTGGTTAACTTAAGAACACTGAGTTTCTGGTCTTTACTGCAGAGCATGGATGGGTAGTATTTCCAGCCACAAATCTACTAGATTTCTCTCTCTCTCTAGATAGGTAGGTAGGTAGGTCGGTCGGCCGGTAGATAGATAAATAGATGATAGATAGATAGAGTTTTATATACTCTGGGATTATCATAACAAGTTTTACTTTCTTAAGTGTAAATAATGTTTCCTGTTTAAAGTATGTTTAATCTGTTGAAAAAAACGTATTGAGCCTGTGAAAATGTTCACAGATAGACACATGAATACATAAAATGTTCGGAGGTTCTCAATATAGTATTTCACCAAATTTTACGAAAAAGATTGTGAGAAATTTTATTTTTTACTGCTTATTGTGGAAGTAAAATTTAATAAAGAAGATACAAAATTATGAAATTTAATTCTGGGCTTCAAGTGAAATAAAAGGCCCAGCATAAAAATCTAATTTCTTCATTCTTGGCATTTCATCCAACCAAATGACACACGTTCCATGCCATTCATTCAGTGCAGTCTCTCTGTGCCCAGGGAATGCTGCAGGCTCTCAGATTTACTGCTGATAAAATAAAGAGTATGGGTTCGGGTCATCAGGGAAGGCTTCCTCTGGAAGAAGCATCTGGACCTTAAAAGGTACTTAACATTTGGATAGTAACTAGGTAAGAATGGAGATGGGGTGTTTCCAGGCTTTGGAAATTGTATTATCAGTGGTACAGAGAGGATGAAAACACCCACCTTGTCGAGGCAGTGCTCTGATCATGGGCTGGAAGTGCAACCACTGACCAGAAAGTAATGGGAAATGATGCTGGACAGTGTTGCCAGGTGACAGTTTCACTTTCCTCCTGCGAGCCAGCCACTTTTACCTGTAGTACCAACATGCCGAGCTGTCATAATCACTTGCAAGATGTGTCAGAGTAATTTGATTCGAGGAAAAATAACTAGTAGAAGTTTTGTTTGACTTATATTTGTTTTATGTAAATTCAAGTTGCTACCTTTATGATTATGTATGGTAGGGATCTCAGTGTACCGTGAAGCCTTCTCCTGTCCACTGCCAGGATTTAGGCATGGCTGGGCCATCTTGGGCAGTTGGTGGGAGAGAAGGAGTCATATCCAGTGCAATATGCATGGCATCCAAGTGGGGTAAAGAGCATGGATCCAAGGGAGAATAAGCTGGAAACATAAAGCAGCATGAGCCAGGGATAAAGACTTTATCATTACTCAGCCTACATTCCCATGGTGGCTTCTCCTGGAATCTGCTCCTGATCCAACCTCCTGATGTATACCTAGGCCCTGAAAAAACAGAAGGCAGTAAATAAATGTCCCCCCACTGGGGCTCAGGGACCACTGCCTTTGGGTTCTTTTAACAGATTGCCACATGGAGTGGAGAGACTGCTTTGACATATATCTCCTCACTAGTCTAGGGCAGCCAGAAGAGAAATAATATGTATAGGAGAGTAGCCAGAAAGACTGGGGCACTGGGAACAGCTCAAATGTTGTGAGATGCTTTGGAGATTTCCAGAAATACTTGAGGCAGAAGCATCGGTAGATGCAGAGGATGTTTATAAGGGATTCAACTTCCTGTTTATGCAGGTAACTGATTTCTTGGGCAAGCAGTATCACTTTCATTCTCTTGAACTCCAATATAGTCATTGAATGGCAAGAAGAAGGTGGCTTTAGAGCTACAAAGCTGACTGTGTAGGCAGAAGAGATTGAATGCCACATGTAGGAATATCACCCATCAGATGTGCAGTGGCAGGGGTAAGTACCTGAAAATCTCAGCTGTAAGTAACTAGTCCTGGAGCCACTGACATTTCAAATGGGCGATCGCTTGAGGAAAATGATTTTATATGATAAACCCAGTTTCCAGGTGAAGAAAGAAATAATTCGAGCATACATTTCAGACCAAGAGGCCAATTTAGAAGGGTGGAGTTTAATGTAGCCAGCATTACAGGGAGAATTAGAAAACACACGTTCATGCTCTGGCTCTCCTGCTTAGTTGCTCTGTGCCTACTGGCAAGTTTCTTCACATTCTGAGCCATTTTCTCACATACTAAGTAGTACATGAGATGAGTGCCCTGGTTCATCTCTCCTCTCCTTCTTCATTACCATCCCTGGTTCTGCTCTCCAGCATATTCTTCCTCCTTGTCCAGGGCATACAGGAAGCACTTGCCTGGATTATTTTCTGTCTTCAGACATCTCTCTGAAAGCATGAAAACCCTCCAAGAACGTTGTAAGGTTGTTGTTGTTGTTGTTGTTTTCCCCCAGCTATGACCACAGGGGACACACAAGGAAGAAAATAACAAGTATGTGAGAGTTTACCAAGCAATATTTTATAAAAGGCTTTTCAGTTATTATTCTTTCTCATCTTCGAATTTAACTTTCCTGGCTCCCTTTCAGATTCCCTGGGGAGCCATCTGTTAGTATTTCTCCTGGAAATTGGCTCTGCCCAACCCTGCTCTCTCTGACACTAGTACTCATAGAGCTTCTCCTTTTTTGTGGTCCCTCTTTCTTTTCTTGTAGTGGCCCCTGGGGGAGCAGAGTAGTGAGTACCCAAAAGGTCCTTGTGATTCACAGAGGCCCAAGGAGAAAGGGCATGATCCCCACGGGGGAGCTCCAGGCCAAGAAGCTTCTCAGTCTTTATGTCTTCCTGCTTCATGGAAGAAACATGGAGTCCCATGCATGATAATTACTAGAGACATTAGGGGGCAGTTCAGTGAACAGGGGTTTTCATCTGTCCCTCTCATGGTAGTATTCTAAACTGAAATCAGCTGAGTGTAAACTAGGAAAAGGGACAAAGAGATAAGAACAGAAAAATGACTACGCATTTGTATCTGTGTGTCTTCATGATATACACATATTTGTTAGAACTATTCAGAAAATGTATGTTGTAAGAGAGAAGTCATTCTAGGCCCATATTTTCACTCTTGGATTATGTAAGACAGTCAGTTGGGCCTAGCACATAGTAGGGGGCTAAGGAATGTTGGTTCATTTCCTGGTGAAATTAACTCATGTGCAAACATGTCATATATACATGTCATTATGTATACAAAATTATCCTGGCTGGGCACGGCGGCTCATGCCTGTAATCACAGCACTTTGGGAGGCTGAGGCAGGCAGATCACTTGAGATCACGAGTTTGAGACCAGCCTGGTGAAACCCCGTCTCTACTAAAAATAATATATATATATATATATATGTATAGCTGGACATAATTTCACACGCCTATAATCTCAGCTGCTTGGGAGGCTGAGGCATGAGAATCACTTGAATCTGGCAGGCAGAGGTTCTGGTGAGCTGAGATTACACCACTGCATTCCAGCCTGGGTGACAGAATTTGACACCATGAGAAAGAAAGAAGGAAAAGAAAAAGAAAGAAAGAAAAGGAAAGAAAAAGAAAGGAAGGAAGGAAGAGAGAGAGAAAGGGAAAGAAGAAAGAAAGAAAGAAAGAGAAAGAGAAAGAAAGAGAAGGGGAAAGAAGAAAGAAAAAAGAAAGAAAGAAAGAGAAAAGAAAGAAAGAAAGTAGTCCCAATTACTTACATATTGAAATATATAACACAAATCTTAGAATAAAATTCTGAAAAGTTATTTTCAGCTCAGTTCTTCCCTCCTGTCTCTTTTATTTTGTGTTAGGCTGGGGCTGATGTTCTCTTGAACACAGATCATTTTCTTTCTTTTCCCTATATGTGATGGATTCCCATTTCTATGAAGTAGGATGTGCTTCTGTATGTTGGTTAAGTTGCTTAGGACATGGACTTCATGGCTGTGTGACTTTTCTGCAGAAACTTATTTTTCTCTCCTGGTTTGACTTGGTGGTGGAGGGTGCTTGGTGAAGGAATGTGAGCGCTCATTAGAGTTTATTGTATGGTGTAGCAGGGGGAAGTGAAATTATAGAAGCCAAGGGGCATGGAGGGAGAGGCAATTGTTAGACCAGTGCTGACAGCAATAACTTTTTATGAGGGTGAATCAAAGCATCAGGGAGGCTGAAACCAAGTTTTTGCCCTCTTGAACCTATTACTATATATCATGATAGAGGATGGAGAGAAGGCAAGCCTCGCTCTCAGGCTGGGAGGGGGAGAAAGACTGAAGTTCTAGAGACAGATGGCAATGGGGGGGTGTTTGAACTCAGCTGTGGCTAGAGTGGGCAGGAGTATTAGGAGAAACCATTAATGTAGCAAATATAATGAGAGTCGATACCCGATTACTCGGAATAATGAGGAAGCACATCCCAGTGGAAAAAAAATAGCTCAGTGAGTGATGGGTGATTCCATTGATACCTGGAGCTGTAACTTCCTTTCATTCTCATCTCCTTGTGAGAACTAGGAAGTAGTATACTGCTCAGCATGCTAGAGAAATATGATCAATCTTGGACACATAAAGTTTGAAAACTAGTGCCTTTGATGTCCCATCTTACCAACTCTTTGGTTGATAGTTGGCACACAGGGTAGCATGAATTGACCAAGCTGGGATCCAAATTGCTGGCAGGACCGTCCAAACCAATTGCTCATGTCAGTTCCCACTGGACCCATTTCTTTAGTCACAGGAGGCACCACAGTTAGGAAAAGCATGAGTGAGCCCAAACTGGACTCTTCTCTGTGGCAGTGGTACCTAGATGTTTGCATTTCCTAGAGATATCATTGTCCTAGAATGTTTCTAACCCCTTGGGTGGCCTCAGCTGTGCCAATCTAAAAAAAAAAGAGAGAGAGAGAGAGAGAGAACCATTTCCTTCAACAAAGCAGAAATAGAACTAAATTAGTAAGAACTTGCCCAAGGCCGCAGCTTCTAATTTCTGTCTTTATACTTTCATCTCCCCCTGGTGTCAGTACTCTATGCATTTTCCTAGTTAGTTACTTTTTTTTTTCTTTGCTTTTTTCTTTTTATCACTGATAAACATACCTGTCTCGGGATTTTATTAGCAGAAGATTCAGAATTCTTTTGGTGAGACCCTCAAACCATCCACGTCATTCATTATTAAAAAAAAAATCAGACTGCAGCCACAGCAAACTAAGGTCTGCATGTCTGTGACACAAAAGGTGTCCATTTGTTAGCATTTACTCTCCGCTCCCAACTCTGCATGGTTTGTGAGCAAATGCTCTAGCGGTGGTGGTCAGCTTCAGCTGAGGCCCGTAGAACCTGTCAAGGGATGGGTCATGTGAGAAGAGAAGGGCTGTCTCTGAAATTTCTTGAAGCAGCATCCCAACCTCTATTAAAAGAATGCTTCACTGTATGGAAGCACAAAGTGAAGTTACAGTCAGGCTTTAGACTGGATGGCAGGCCTCTGTGCGGGTCATGGTGCCTGCTCTGTGTGTGGTCACTGTGGAGCCTGCTCCATTAGGATTCCTTGAGAGTGAGAACTTCTTGGATGGTGCTCAGTGTTCTTTTGTGCAGACCTGGAAACCAGCTTCAGTGGCTTTTTGATGCATGTGAAGAAGAGGCTCTATGAAAAGCAAACAGGGAGATGAAGCCAATTCCAATGCCCTGGGGTCTAGACCTTTTGCCTTTAGCTTGCACTGAGTTTGGCATTCAGGAGTCTCCTACGATACCTCTCTTGGAGACAGGCAGATTGGCCCCCTCTGCTGACTTTAGGGTGGCTGTTCACACCCTCAGCAGTGTTCTCTCCTGGGCTGGGGGGTGCGGGAGTGATGCTTCTATGCTCAACAGCATCTTGCCCTTTCAACACCAGACCCTACTTTGCTTTTTCTGAGGGCTTGGGACCTTTGCTCTGGGCATATGCCCAGATGAGAGGTCTTTCCCCTGGTGATTTCTGTGAGAAGAATCACTGGTGGGAGAACGCCCCCTAGGAAAAGCGCCTGCTGCCTATTTGTCCTAGGCTGACTCCTCTCTCTGGCTAGTTTTCCTGCAGAGGAACATTGTATGAGAAGATCTATCCTTCTTTTTCTAGGCTCTCTCTGACCTTTATTTTAAGTATCCTGTGACATGTGTACATGTGTTTTTATTGCAGACTGCCTCAAATCCATTTGGATATGGATGCTATACAAATTATAAATAAATAAATACATGATAAAGAGAGGATCTCTTCCCTGCCAGCTTGTTGCTTAAAAAGCAGCAAGTTTGCACTTGCGTGACTCGGCTGCTGTTGTTGCTTTTGCTGGGTCCCATGCCGGCAGCCAACAGGAGTGAAAACAAAATCTGTCCCTTTCAGCACCACACGTTCTTCTCCTGAGCCTAGGGGAAGAGGTGGCAAGTATCATTTGCCAATCAGGAGCCAGATAGCCTTTCCTTTATGGAATCGCACATCTTTAATGGCATTCTGCTGAGTTTTGTAGAGTCAGGCTGTAAATACGATAACCACTGTTTTTTCTACCAGGTGCAGAACATCTGTATTTCATTCCATATCCACAATTCTACACAGACACTGGCTTATTCTCCTATTCTTCCCTTCTGCTTATCCCTTGGGAACTTTGTTTTTCTCATGAGAAAATGCTCTACCATCCTCCATGTATTCCACAGGTAAACTTCTCAGCACTTGCCTTAAGGAAATCTAGGCTTTCCTTACCGGCATTACGTCCAAGGAGGGCACCTGCTTATTGTTTTGGTAGTTCCTTAATGGAACTCTTGCTTACTCCTTATCTGGGTTATTCTCTCTTTCAAAGCGTTTTTCTGCCTTCAGATTCCTGGAACTTGAAACAATGACACATACATTATTTTCTTCTTCACTCCTCTTACCTCTGCATCTATAGGTTGGCTGTGAACAAATTATTTATGTCTTCCTAAAGGTAGTTGTGTTGTGTTGAGTGATAAAACTCTATTTAGCTTGTGTTAGATTTTATAGCAAAGTGATAGTCTTTTTAAGTCAGGTAGTTCTGTGATGATCTATTTGCTTAGAAAGGATAGGGGTAATCTGGAGTAGCTTGGGGTGGGCAAAGATCAGCCTGGGCTGAACACAAGTAGAACCCCAGAAAAAGAGAAAACCCACAGAAGACAGTTGGAAGCAGGAGCCATTTGCAGAAGTTGTAGGCTTCAAATAAGACAAGAGAGTCTTAGTGGAGTTTATTGAAACATTGCTTCTAAGCAACAAAGTAGTGTTGATGTCATATTTAACATTTTAGCTCTATAGCAGAGAATAAACAAGGAGAGGAGGAAAAAAATTCATGAAAAGATTAGAGACAACATGTGGTGCAGAGCAGGAAAACCATGCGAAATTGTAGTAACAGAGGCTTTATTGCAGCAAAAACATTGCGTGCCCTTTGTTCTATATGTTTATGTGTAGTATTTATATTTGTAAGTTAATTTTATTCATTTCTATGTTGCTTTATGGATAAATAATTGTATTTCTGAATGTAAAAGAGGGGGCCACTATATATATATCCCTTGGCTTCTTTTCCATTGCTTTTCTTGTGCTAGATAAAAAAACTTTGCTAGATTTTTGAATATGCTAAAGAGGCCCCATTAACCTTCCAGAGGAACAAAATAGAAATAAAGAAGTACTAAGAAATATTAAATAGCCTCCTTAGATCACATCCTAATTAAAAAATTGTTATGGTGAGTTACATATAAATAAAATTAGCCATTTAAACCACTTTTAGGTATATAATTCATTGGCACTAAGTAGATTTACAATATTGTGCAATCATGACCACTATTTCCACCTTTTTCTTTCAATCCAACAGAAACTACGAAATGATTAAGTGACCACTCCCCATTTTCCCCTCCGCAACATGTGATCCTGTAGTCTGGTGGTTTACAACCCTTCTCCCCAGAAAAACAAGGCATTCCATGGAATATCCCTATGCCTATCTCAGAGTCTTTGAGGATATTTTCCATCCGTCTTCCTCATCTGCACCTAGAAACACTTAGAATTTGTCACCTTATTTTTATTTTTTTTAAACAAACAGTAAGCTTTTAGTTGAATCAAGAGTTTGTGGCCTAGAAATTTTTAGAAACTGTTAATTCATATCAAATTCTTAGTTGAGAGCTAAGCAAAGAGGGTTAAGGTTCCTATGCGAAGTCAGCCAGTTTCCAGCTACTAAGCTAGGTGTCTGGACTGAGAGATATCTGCATGCTTGACTTGGTGTCTTTGTTCAAAATGTAACTAAATTAAAGGGACTGTGCTGTTTAAGGGAAGGCAAGAGAAGAAGATGATTGTGACAATTCTCAGTCCTTTTCTGTCATCCTGAACAATCCGGTTCTGGTCACAAATTTGCATCCTTTCTTAGCACAGTTGGCTCCTATAGTTGACCATATTGAATTATCTTAGAAGGCAACTTGTCAACTATCTGTTGTTACTATAGAATGCCTCTTGAGAGGTTCTCCTCCCACCATCATCCCAGGGATTAGTAAGTTATTTTTTCTTAACACATATAGTTCTTTCCCCTTAGAAGAGATCTATAAAGTACAGCTTTCTTCATTTTGGTACATTTTCAGCTCCATTTACATATGACTACCAGCTCTGAATACACAGTAATATTGTGTAGTGGCAGTGAACCTCTTTCTTTCTTTCTTTCTTTTTTTTTTTTTTTTGCTTTTGAGCAACAGAAAGGAGCTTAAGTGATTATTGAACAAGACATTGTTCCCTAGAAAGGACATTGGACACTACACATGCTATAAAGGTGGATTTAAAAAGAGAAGTATTCTGGGGCCGGGAGCAGTAGCTCAGACCTGTAATACCAGCATTTTGGGAGGCCAAGGCAGGTGGATCACTTGAGGTCAAGAGTTCAAGACCGGCTTGGCCAACATGGCAAAACCCTGTCTCTACTAAAAATACAAAAATTAGCTGAGCGTGGTAATGCCTGTCTGTACCAGCTACTCAGGAGGCTGAGGCGGGAGAATTGCTTGAACAATTGGGAGGTGGAGTTTGCAGTGACCTGAGATCACACCACTGACGACAGAGCCAGACTCCATCTTAAATAAATAAATAGAAGTGTTCTAAGGTGGGAGAATTTTCTGCTAGAGAAACAGCAGTCTTCACTGAATGAATTTCACTGCAGTTCTTGAAGAGTTAGGTGGTCTGATGTAGTTAACCTCTCACAGTTTCCCAGAGCCCCAAGATTCCATCTCTCATGGTAATTAAATAATTTCTGGTTATGCATATATTCTATGGATATAATGAATTTTATTTTCTTTGGTACAATTATACACATACACACACATCTATATGTGTGCATACATATACACACATTTTATTAGTTGATTTTACAAAAGTATAAAAAACAGTAATGACAGAAGTTTGTAGAAGCAGTAATTTTTCAATCCATTTGATATTATATCTAAATAGAAAAGAATCAGCTTGGAAGTTTTCTTGCTGACTGGTATATTGACATGATTTTGATACCTCCAGCTGGCTTTTTCACACTGAATGACAATTACACGCATGCCCCATGATACTTGATGCTCACAGAGCATAAAGAGAAAGGAAAACAGTGATTGTAGGTCCACAAGGGAAGACTATAACCACGGACAAAGTAAGCAAATAGAAACTCAGCTAATTGAAAGGGAGGATAGTTAAAATTAAGCAATGTTGAATTGGGAATAGCATTAATGTCAAAGGGAACTTGAATTTTGCTGGGTGATTGAAAAATAACATGGCAAAATTGTTTTTTTTCTCCAAATTTATGGCACTAATATAAAGCAATGATTTTTTTTTCCCTATGTGTCTTAAAAGGGAGCCATTGAATAGACAGGTTTATACTGAGTCTGGATAAAAGTTATTGTTTTCTAAACTTGGAAATATATTTTACCTTTTTGCATGTTTTTACTGTGACATTGTAGATGTGTGGTTTTGTATGAACACAGACATTGGTGGCTTCTGTTTGATAGCGCTAGGCATCTGAGTCTCTTTACCATCATGTACCCACCTCTCCTACCCCCCAGTAATAAGACTTCTGATTTTTAAGTAAGGAATTCTGTGCCTATTGAATTATAATAATAAACCACAAACAGCAACATATGAAAAGAGAAAACATTAGGAGTTCCCTTTTGTATGTTCCTCAGAAGTACCTGGGGGTACAGTGGAATATCTTGGGCTGGAAATTCAGAAATCTTAGGTTAAGTCTGCACTCTGCCGCTTACCATGTGGTTGTGTAAAGTAACTTTTCTTCTCTTTATCTGTTATTTTCTTCCTTCAGTTTGCACAATGAGGGCAGGAACTTCACTTTCTAATTCCTAGGTTATTTTGAAATCATATGTAGGAAACTGTTTTGGAAAACAGTGATAAACAAATGATGTGGATCAATGATGCTCCCAACTAGAAATTAATCTTTTCAAAAAAATCATTGTGTCTACATGACATTTCGTTTTGTTAAAGACAAAACATGACCAATAACCAGCCATTTTTCAATGAAATAGAAACATTTAATTATCATTTTCACCTAAATGGACAATGGGGGGATAGTAGAAAAACAGCTAAGTAGGAGTTAGAATCAGCTTACTGTGGAAGCTTGTGTATGTTGCTTTAGATCCCTGAGTCTTTTCTTTACCACTGAAGTGCAAATACTCGTTTCCTAAGTTTCTTTAAAATGTTCAGATTTGATAAGCTTTATCTCCATTTCCCCCATTGTGCCCCACCTTTGCACACACACATACATGCACACACACAGACACAGACACACACACACTCCTCTCTACCTCATTTTACTTCTCTTTGGCTAACTTAGTCTTCATGACTCAGCTCAGTCATCACTTCTTCTCAAAGTGATAAATTCTTCTCTAATTCATCTTCCCTACCTGAATCAGGCTTGAGCAGATACTCTCTGTGTTGTCTTCATACCTTATGTCGAACTACATCATTGAACTCTGCTGTGTTGTTATAAGGTATTTATGTCTCTTTACCCCAACTACAGTCTAAGATTCTTAAAGACAGGGGTTATGTGCTATTCGTTTTCAGGACTGGCAGTTACTAGATTCTTAACAAATATTCTTTACTGAGTAAATAAATGGATAAATATTTGATGTATAAGAAGCTCTTTGAAGAGAATAAAATAAAATATACACTGTATTATTTTTTCAAATATAATAACAGAAAGAAGTACCATTTGTCTAGTGAAAGAGCACTGTATTTGGAAGTAGGAAATCAGTTATTGAACCATTTCTACTAATTGGATGTATAACTCTATGAAAATTATATAAGCTCTCTGCAGTTCAATTTCCCAACTAAAAATACTCAACATGTCCCATGACCTGACTCATTAGGGATGTTACAGAGGCAAAAATGAGAACAATTAATGATGTCTCTATGTTTTTTAAAATAAAGATATATTGTGCATTTTTAAAAAGTAAAGATATACCATACATTCTTATGGGACTCTTTTACACTTGTTCATAATCAAACTCATATCTCATTTTATATTCAAAATATTCATGAAAAGTTTTCTCTAAATAATTTTAAATTAAATAACTTTTTAAGTGAACTGAAGGGAATTTATATTTAAAGCATACCAGTTATGTAAAATATAGAACTTTTTTTGAAGGAGAATAATTATTTCTAATTTATTTCCTAATTTAGAATTTTCTTGTAATATCAATCTCTTAAAGCAGTATCCTGCTGTCGCTCTATCTGTGCCTCCCCTTTTGTCCAGAGAGCTACTGGCAAACTGCAGTGGAGAAGAACTCTCCCTGAGCGAACCACCTTTATTTTCTTTGGGAAGTTGGGCTTTTGTTCAAGAAAACAACTACTTTCCTGTACCTGCAAATGATAACTTTCAAAACTATGCACAAATATTTGTTTCTTTGAAAAATAAGTCAAGAAGTATTATGGTAACACTTTCAGGAACTTTGGGAAATTTTATTTCTAAAATAAGATAAAAGGTAGATCTCTTAATAATTCCCTAGAGGATTGACGATTTCTTTTTTCTTTCTAAAACTATGTAGAATTTTGTTGTGTCAGTTACTATTTGTTTCTTTATTTTAGAAATTGACCCACAATTGAGAAACAAGTCCAGAGTGAGTTTCTTATGTAATTATGATGTTATTCACTCTCACATTATTAGGGCACTTCTCATCCTTACCTGAACAAGAACGTAATCTGGACATTGCTTATCCTCCATTAAAAATACAAACTACCTCGTGTCTAGATTGTCCTCAATATGACACTTATATAGAACTGGGCTCCTTTTTTTTTTTTTAAGTGTCTCACTGTGCTTCTGTATGAAATTCTGTCTCATGGGAGAAGGACACCTCTGCCATGACTGCCTTTTTCAATTTTTAGTAACTTGATCAAAGTGCACTACATGTACAATAAACTGTACCCATGTACAATCTACGTAACTACCACCACAATGAAGATACAGGACATTTCCACCACCTCCAACTTTCCGTCATGCCTCTGTGATCAATTTCCATGCCACCCCAGCCCCAGGCAACCACAGATCTCATTAGTTAGCATGACTGTCTTTTCCTGAGCCTGCCTTCTTGAGGCTGAGTTCCTTTGTAGGGAGACAAACTATATGGTTAGAATGAAAAAGAAGGCAGAGCTGAAGCGTTTGTTTACGTGAATTTATTCAGATTGGCCAAGCACTAAATTTTTGTGAAAGCAAGGTTTACTTGAAATTATAGGCTAGTTAGTCATCATTAGAACAGGGTAAACCAAAACTGTAAAATTGGAATGAGATTCTTGCATCTGGATCATTTAATCCAGAAAAATCCTAGTGGAGAGGTTTGGGGTTTGCAGCAGCTTTGGTGAAGTAAATTTTCCATTCTTTACCTGAATTGGCTCCCACACATTTAACCATCACTAAGATAAATGGAGGTCTAACATTCATTTTTAACATGCTCACCATTCGGAATTGAGTTGGTGGTTTTCCTTTGACCATGTGAACTTCTGGGACAATAACTTGTTTTAAGGAGTGCGAATTTTTGTTCTACTTCAAATTTTGAAAGTGGTCAAGCAACAGGGCTGTGACTATTCTTTCCCATTTGGCTTTTGCATAATAGTTCTGACCACTACACATTTGACTTTATATGGTTAAGAAGCAAACACTGTTAGCGAGATGTTTGCTAAAGGATTGGAATGAAATTGCCCGACTAGTATTTTATGTTTGTGCCACAGTCCAGAAATAAACATTGCGTTTCTTTCTCTAAATATATCTGTGTCCCGGACTGACAACTATTGTCTTTTTTTGGTTTTCCAGTTAAATAGCAATTGTTCCTGGATGAAGGAATGGCACTGTTTAAAACTCTTTTATTTTGAAGAGTCTCCTGGGTAAGAAGGAAAATAGATTTCCAGTCTTAAGAATCAAATACCCCTATTTGATGTCAGTCCCGTGACTTTCACCCTACACGTTAAAATTGTGGTAAATAGGACTTTAACCTGTATCAAAGTCAGGAAGCTCTTATATCAGGCCTGTTTTAGACACAGATTCCTTTCTAGCTTATGGAAGTACCTTTTTCTTCATAATGGTTAGCAGAGGAAGTGACTTGTAACCTTTGGCTGCCTAGCTTTTCCTTCTTCTCTTTGTGGGGATTTAATCACTCATTTCTCTTAACTTATTGTTTAAAAATTCGGGGAACATGATGTACTTGAAGCAGTAATTCAGGTTTTTTTTCCCTCCTTCCTTTTTTTTTCTTCTCTATAGGCAAGAACTATAGCATATGCAGATTCTTGAGAGAGGAAAAAAATATCTGAAAAATGTGGCTTTCTTAAACGGCACCAGTAGCATTAATGTCATGTCTGAAGCACCCATTTGTGTCAACTGTACAGACCTTTCAATGGAAAATTGTGCTGTGCTACCTTTTAAAGTATGAAATGCTAATTTGGGATTTACAGTTTTTGAACTGGAGGGCTGCATTTTGCATGGGATTTTGTTTAATTTCCCAGTGAAAAAAGGCATTTGAAACACAACTGCCTACAGCCAACTGTCAACAAAAATCAACTGTAATAGCACAGAGCCTGTCACTGATGTATGTGGTGATGTGGTAATCTTCTCAATTTAGCTGGATATTTCTTCTTTGCACAAAATAGCTGAAAGTCTTGCTAGGCATTTATGAATATCGGGAGGTGTTATTAGGATGATAATGGGACCAGATTAAGGAGGTGTACACTGGTTCAAAGTGTCAGTTAAAGAGACACAAAATGGGAGGATGTGTGGTCCTTGGTATAAGGGACTCTTTGGATTTCAGGTTTGCTAAAGATTTGGGCGATAGCATGCTGAGTTCCATCTGCCGTGGAAGTGGCTTTCTGAGAAAAAAAAATAAAGTTGTTATGCTATTTTTTCCCCCAGAAATCTGTTTTTGTTTATCAAGAGGGTGAAATAAAAAAATCTCTGAAAATGGAAGTGGAAAGGGCAGGCTAGGGAAATCTCCTGGGGTGAGACTGAGCAGGGTTCTTCTCTTTTCAACAATGAGAGTCAGTGGTTGAGGGTGACAACTTTTCCTCCTAAGTCATGATGATCTAAGAACTGGGAGAGAATTCCTTTGAAGTCTCTGTATTTTAGTAGTAGAAACCTCTTTAAATTCTGGGTATTACTCTTAAAATAACTAGATAATGCCAGGCGAAAAATAAACCTGCATATAACCTAGACTTTGGCAATGCACAAAGTTGGCCCTTAATATTAGTTGTCATCCAAACATAGCATTAGTAAAGCTTCTTTTATCAAGAGGGGATTTAGAATCAAATGGAACTTTATATTATCAGTTACTAATTTTTTTTTTTGGATATTTAAGTGAGCTATTTTCAGATTCTGACCCCACTATTTAATAGCTCCATGGTAGCTAAGCTCTGTGATCAAGTTCCCTTATCTCAAAATTGGATTAATAATTGTACCTACCTCATAAGGATTGTGTGAGAATTAATTTACTCG
Source organism: Ateles fusciceps (assembly GCA_036589455.1). Classification (NCBI taxonomy): domain Eukaryota; kingdom Metazoa; phylum Chordata; class Mammalia; order Primates; family Atelidae; genus Ateles; species Ateles fusciceps. Next base: position 28,523,740 of record JAZHEH010003205.1, on the reverse strand, counting down.
ATTAATGTAAAGAGCTTAGAACAGTGTCTGAAATATAATAGCCATCGTAGAATTTGCTATTTTCTTACTAAAAAACAAAATATTCACTATTGTTCAAGTACTCGTACCAAAAGAATGGAAAGAGGAATATACTAGCAGATATGCTGCATAATCTGTTGTGAAAGGTGTACTCATGTTCTTAGTCATTATGTTTTTATTGTCCATGGGAGACAAGAGAGAACTGCATTATCTGAACTATGGAATAGGTTTTAAGACACTTATAAACTCTTATAAGTGTCTTATAAGATCCTTGATAGGATCTAAGACATGCCCCACCATGTCTTGTGCACCACCTACAACTGGCCCTTTCCCAGGGCTCTGCCCATGTGCAGCCCCTGCTTCCCAAGTGACCCTGATTCATTCTTTTATCTGCTTGCCATGGCCAATGATGATAGATGATGATAGACCTATGGTGGAGGGGCATGGCTCCAGATATGCATGTCAGTGACATGTCTTGCTGCATTCCTAAGAAAAGTAGATCGAGCCAATCCTCTTCCTTTCTCCTCAATTTTATAGTTGAGTAAAGAGACACAATTGTTAATTATCACTAGGTGAATACTTTAAAGACTGCAAGAAGAGGAGGGTTAGCTATGGCCTTGATAGTTATGTATAAATCAAACTTATGAAGAAACCATAGAGCAAAAACAAAAACAAAAAAAAACACCACCCTTATGAAAGAGACGGAATCTCTGAGGCTGCCTGTTTTTCTGTGTTTGCTGTGTTCTCATGACTGGCTCTGCAGTATTTTTGGATCCCATGAAACTTCTTTATATCCCTATAATGAACTTCATTCCCCTTGACTTCCCACTGTTATGAGTGAGTTTCTGTTACTTGTAACCTATGACACCAAGGGACTAAGGTGTCATGTGAAAGTAGGAAGTAAAGTTTTCTAAACACTGAATGTAATCTAATTAAAAATAAAACTGAAAAAAGTAGTTAGTGGGGAAAGGTTTCCTTAATGATATTCAAAGTCTTGAGAATAAAAGAGTGGTAGAAATAAGGGAATGGACAATTATCTCTTTAGGTCCTAGTGGACTTGTGACAATGTCTTTGCACAGATGGTGTTATTTACTAAAGGTTAAATAAATGGCCAACAAGTAAATATAAACAAATGTGGTAATATGGTAATTACACATTGAGAGGGTGTCTATGAATTAAGTAGACACAAGTAAACTGGAGACTGGTTGGAAGCTTGGTAAAAGGTATTCTTTAGCACCAAATGATTTTGCTGGGAAATTGCCAGTGCACTCTTTAAAAATTTCACATATGACCTTGATTCATTCCCTCCCTCCATATGCCTTGGCCAGTGATGATGGACCAGGGATGGATCTTTGATGAAAGAATGTGACCCACGCCAGGCACAGGCATAGGTATAGGTATATATCAGATTGGCATATATTTTGTATAGGTTTAGAACACTGCTAACAACCTGACTTCTTATCTTCAAAGATGAGAAAAACCATCAATAAACTAATGAGGGCGTTTCTCTCTCTCCTTCTCTCTTTGGAATGGATTTGGCTGGTGAATAATGAAACAATAATTTAATGAACCTACCTTCTGCTAGACAACGTGGAAGATTAAACTCTCTGATTTATTGAACAAACCACCCACAATCTCACCTTGTGATTAGTGGCATTTATGTATAAAGTGACTGCCTGGGACTCAGTCTTCTGTCTGGATCTGGGAAAAGAGTTATTCTCTCTGGAGCAAAGGGTGCTCTAATCTGCTGTCTGCTTCTTCTAGCATCAAGTTCTAGCCTAAATGCAAGCTTTTAATGAGGAAACCATATGGAAATAATTAGTGTAAAAGAGAAATTAACTATAATTACCCAATTGGTTTTTTTTTTTCCTTTTAGAAATGATTTGCTATTCCATTTTAAGCTTTTCTAACTATTTTGGTGGGAATGTATATCCAAATTGGAGAAATAGTGGGTTTTTTTTTTATTCTCTCTTCTTGTTAAGATTGCATAGTTAATTTCTGGAGGTATACAACCCCTAGAGTACTCAAGACAGGAAACAGAGAGATTGCTGTTCAAAGCTTTTAAGATCATTGAATGCCCAGACTAGTACTTTCTACAGGGTACCAGCTCTATAACTACAAAATCAAAGAGGGATCCAGAGCACTAGAGAGGGAATACACAACATAAAAAGTTGCAATTACCAAGCAACAGAATTTACTGAGCATGGAAAATTCTGTCACTAAATAGATGAACGGTCCTCTTGCGTCCTTCCCAGGATGCCAAACAAGTGTTCTCAGCAGGGCCTTTCTCATCTTCAGGGATTTTACTTGGGGGGAAAAAAAAGTTGGACAGATAGAAGCACACTGACAAGTAAGCTTTTGCATGGAGAAATGAGGCTAGGAGTACCACAAGCTTCTTCTTCAGAAGATGAGTGTTGGCTGATTGGGGGTTTCACTGGAGGTACTGACCTTGACATCCTCTTGTAATGTTGCTTTTAGGTCTTTACTGTGCACTTTTCTTTCAAAGGCACTTGAATATAACAATAAAGAATATAATTACCACTACCTCCATTGTCCATCACAAATGACGTGTCATGAAATAATTATTGTAAGCAAAAGTGGTATGCTACCTCCTACCTTACCGTCTGATTTTATTCCAATGAGAAGACCTATATCTCTTTCTCTTTATCATAGGGATTGGACAAAATATGAGATCAGTATACATTTTAGTGGGATCAGTATTCTCTGTTATTTACCATATGTTTATTCAACAAATACTTACCTAAAGCCTACTTTGTGCCAAAAGCCGCTAGAGATGCAGTAGTAAACAAGACAGAAAAGGTCTTTGCACACATGAGATTACATTCCAGTGAGGAACACACATCATCAAGTCAATATAAATAAATAAGATAATCAAGGATTATGATGATTACCAGGAAAGAAATAGTGAATGAGTAAAATTAAGGTTTTTTTGAAAGTTTGTCCATTGGGGTGCTAAGGGTTATCTCCTGTTTACACCAGATCTCCCAAATTCCTGCTTAGTCTTTGAAGTGGTCTGACATTTTTATTTTTCAGATTTACATACACAGCTATGTAATTGCAACTCCAAGCTTTTCTGCCCTTTCTAAACAAATCCTTGTCTCCAAATCTCCCTATATAGACATTTTAGAATTGCCAATGAGCCTAATATGAAGCAATTTTCTTAGCAGATACAAGTTCTACTCTATAAATTCTGGAAGCCAAAAAGGCCAAGTAGTTGTAGTGTAGCTATTTGCAAACAAGGTCTGTCGTGCCTATTAGACTCCGAACTCCTTGAAGACCAGTGCTAATCTGCATCTTTTTTGTCTTCTATTATGCTTAACACCATGCCATGCACATAGTGGGAACTCAATATATTGCTCATTGAATTCAACGGAACCAGCAAAAACCACCAGCTCTTGCCAAAGGTATCAGCAAACGCATGTTTGAAGAAAATTAACTAACAATTAAGATAAAAAAGTCAGTATTCATGAATTTTGGCTGAGCAGACACATTTCCTTACTGGTGAACATAAGGCTTTCAGACCAATGAATCTGGCATCCTATAATCCCTCGCCAACATGCATGGTGGGGATGGAGGGGCAGGAGTACGGGCTGCATGCAGACATTGGCAAATGGCTGGCACTTGAGTCTCCCCTGCCAAGGCCACAGGCTTTCAGTCTGTGTGCCAGGAGGTATGAGAGACATAAACAGAGAAGTCCTTAGGTAAGACCTTCTTTTGGAGGTGCAGAGGCTATTTCCGTTTTGGCTTGAAGTTTATGAGAAGCCTGCACAGTCCTCCCTTACTGAATGATTTCAGGCTCCTGTGAGCACTCCCTTCAGGAATGCTTCAGGCTCAAATGATTCCACTGTTGAGACCTTACTATGTGCAAACACTACACTTGGAGCTGGGGATACAAAGATGAACAATTATTTTGCCCTTAAGTAACCACGATTTCACTTCAATGGCAGGAATTAACATGTAACCAATAAAGGGAAGACTGTGATATTATTCCTGCCCTGAGAGTTCATTCTTGCTTGTGCAGAGACACACATAAACACACATACACACACTCATTAGGACTTTGCTAATTAGGGTAAATCAGAGTAATTGCTTCAGGTGTCACACTGCGGTGGTGGGACTTGGGGGATGTTTCAAGCAACAGCAGGGAGCAGGCTACGAGGCAAGAACCAGGAGAAGCAATGGCATGGAGGAGGGATGTGGTTTTTCCAGTTGGTCTGGGTTTTATGTACCTAAATGCAACTGTGAGGTAAATTCCTGCGAAGTGAACAGCAGAATATATAATTCATTCAACCATTCAGTTGTTCATTCATTTAAAAAATGATTACTATCTACTATGTGCTAGTGGCCAGGAATGCCACAGAAAGGAGAAAAAAGAAAGAGCTAATCTATAGAAGAAGCCAACGTTAATCAAATAGTTCCACAAATATAAACTGCAGTTGTGATAGGCGCTAAAGTATTTGGTACCATAAGAGTCTATAAAGGCATTTAACCTGTCAGGGAAGGCTTTCTTTAACTCACCTGGTTTTGCTCACCTAATGCTTTTTAGGGGGCTGAGATGGTGAGGGTGGATTTGCCCTCCATTCCATGTTCTCCGAGGTCAATCTTTGCATCAGGATGTGAATGCATGCATATGATTTGAATTGACTGGATATATCTTTTTTGTCCTTTTCCTTTTCATTTTATTTATTTACTTATTTATTTATATATTTCACACCAGTAGAACTATTTTTAATGGAGCCGTGTCTACTCATCATCTTCAGGAGACTGTAGGAATTGAATCACAAATGCAATTTCTTTAGTCACTCACCAGACACTGGAGGATGTTTTCAACGATCTGGAAAACAGAGCTGAGTGATGTATCACAAAACTTATCCTTTATGTTGAATAGTCCTAATTCGAATTTGATTATATTAAAATAAAGTGCACTGAAGGGAGCAAGATCTGTGGGAAGAACAAAGATTTGGAGTCTAAGAAGCTCCACCACTCATCCACAAGAGGCCTTGGATAATTTATGTATCTTCCCCAAGCCTCAGTGACTCCATCTGTAATATGGGGATTATAACAGCCACTTCGGAGTTTTTTATGAGGCTTAAAGCAGATGGAATGTTTGAAGGCTCTAGGATAGTGCCTTGCATTAGTAGGGGCTCAATCAATATTTGCTTCTTTTCTTATATTCAGATTCTTGGGCCTTGTTTATAACAGGTGTACATGCAGAAACCCTGCTAATTTCAAAGAGGGTTTCATTTACTACAGAAAGGAGGATTGAGAAGAAAATTAGAAAAGGATTCCCATGTAGACCTAGGGAAGGTAAGATCCCCGTATCCCAGTTTATAACAAGATTTCATAAAAGGAGTGGAAGATGAATGTATATTAAAATGATTCAAAACATGAGCAGACTCTGCAAGTGTTATGCACAGATGAGTTAATTGTTTTGCCTTAAATATATTTCCTGAAGAACAGAAGCCCGATCACAGCACACATCGTTATGTATTTTAGACAAACAGCACTTTGAATCAAATTATAGTACATGCATAAAATATTAAAATAAGACATTTATAACAAATCTTTCTAACTTAGTGCTCAGCTCTAAAATAGATTTATATGTGGATAAGCAATAGGTGCGATAAATGTGGTACAGATACCACAATTTAAATTGCAAATCAACAGAGCATCACGGGAAAAAGGAATGCAGACTTAAAGTACTGGAGGAAAAGATCCAGCTATTCAATATTTTTAGGTCTTTTCCTGATTTTGATTTGCAGTGTCTGTATCTGGACTCCACATTCGATAAATTCCAATGCCCGCTTTTTAACATAGTTTATTTACAACCCCAATTTAAATGATCTAATTAAAACCTTCATTTATTGTTCCTTTTGTTTACTGTTGAACTGTTGCCAATATACAGTTCCCAGAGTCTTCAAGCTATTTTAGTTAGTTGGGATATTTTAGAAGAACACTGCTATTTCTCAGTTTACACAATAGGCAAGTGAAATGGGAAACAACGTCCTTATACATGCCTAAGCACTGCCTGCTTTGCCAGATCACCTTGCACCTTGGACTCTTGCTCCTACCCCTGTGTGGTAAATGTGGTGACAACTCGTCTCCAGGAATAATCCCTGCCCCAGAATATTAAACTTGTTTCATTTATGTGGAAGAACTTTTGGGTGACTGAGTTGAATATCTACAGAGCCAAATGTTTCTGGGTAAGTTGGCCTGCTAGAATCTAGAAGGATTCCCCTTCAAATTGAAAGCCCTTGGAGGGCCCTTAATGAATGGGGTTGTGCTTTGGGGCTTTCACGATATTCAGTTCATTTTGGGGAAGTAGATCCTTTGCTCCCAGCATCTCTGGATGTAGATGAACATCTAAGATTTGGCCATCTAAGATTTGAACATCTAAGATTTGGTTTTTCAAGACCAGAGACCCATGAACCAAGGGAAAGAGGAACAGCCACACAGGGTGGCGTCAGTATGTCGGAGTCTTGACAAGAGATCTCTTTAGCCAAAAATTTACTTACAGCTACAGAATTAAAACATTTCTTCTCAGCGAGGAGTAGAGTTGTTTTCTTGGAAACCTCTTTCTCTGTCTGATCGATATGCTGGATGTTTCTCTTCCCATTGAATATCTCTAATATTAGCTTTTCTTCACAGAAAGTGTCTGTATAGCCATATTTTATTTTCTTATAAAACTTGTATCAAGTTTTTAATGTCCAGGTTTCTGGTGCAATTAACTTACCTTCCTCTTTCCCACTCTGTTTACCATAATTGTTTCCAAGACTTTTTTGGAAGTTACTATATTGAAAATAACTAAGGAGGAAATAAATGCTTTCATATTCAAGATTTCAGGTGGCAATGTTCAACCAGACTTTATACCAATTAACCATGCCAGAAGAGAAAAAAATGAGACCTATGCTAAATGTCTACCGTAACACTGGATCCACAAATTTGTATCTGTGGATGCTTACCTTTCTGTAGGACAATAAGCATTGATGACAAGATAGCTTTAAGGAGCAAGAAATTAAATACTTGCAAACCTTGCAGCACCAGATTGTTCCTGGAACTAAAGTGCCAGTATGGGTTCCTGCCATGCTTTGAATGAGTTTTCGTAAAATTTGTGTGTTGGAAACTCAATCCCTCTGCCCTCATGAATGAATTAATGGATTCATGGGAATAATGTTGCTATCATGAAAGCAAGTTCTTTATCATGGGAGTGGCTTTGTTATAAAAGCAAGATCTCACTGGCTCTCTTGCTCTTGCCTTCTTACTATGTGATGTCCTGTGCCATATTATGGCAAAACAAGAAGGCCCTCACCAGGTGCTGGCACCATGCTTTTGTACTTCCCAGTCTTCAGAATCATAACCTGAATAAACTTCCTTCACAGTCATTGGTATTCTGTCATAGTGACAGAAAACAAATGAAGATATTTCCCAATTATCTATTCCAATAAGAGTCAAATGCAACTTTAAAACAGAAAGTTAAAGAGTTAGATCTGTGCCATCCATCACAGTAGCCACTGGCTGCAGTGTAGCTACTGAGCACTTGAAATCTGCTAGTCTCAGTTAAGCAAAACTATAAATACAAAATACATACCAGCTGTTAAACCCTTAATACATAAAAGTAAATATCTCAATAATTTTTATACTGATAACATATTTAAATGATAATATCTTGGGTATGTTGGATTAAATAAAATACATTATTAAAATCAACTTCACATGTTTCTTTTTACTTCTTTAAAATGTGGCTACTAGAAAATTTAAAATTATACGTGTCGCTCACATATTTCTATTGGACAATGCCGAGCAAGATTGATGTGAGGCAATATTGTAACTAACCAGCTTGAAAGACTTTGGTATTAGGCAACTGACTTTGTTCTTTATAGCATGCCTGAAATTCATTGTAAATGGAATCCTATTTTAAGTGTGCCGGGAGATCTTGCTGGTAAAGTAACCCCATAGTGAGAGCTGCCATCTTATGAGTAATCACTGCCTAATATATCAATTTAATAGGTTTAGATTTTAATAGGGTTTTCCTAAAGCAAAGTTCACCAATTTTATCATTTGCTTTGCAATATGACCATTATTTATCTCTTTGTGGAAAGTTTCTACTTTCTGGCTTTTCAGGAAATACATGATTTTGTTTGTCTGTCTCTCCTCATAACTACCTCTTAGAAGGAAAGCATGGTTTAGTTAAATGTGCTTTAGCTCTGAAGTTAGGCTGCTGGGGCCCATCACCAGTATTTACTAGTGATCTTTGGTACAGCCACTTCTCTTAGCTGAAGTTTCCTCATCTTTGAAATGGAGCAATACCTCACGGCTGTCAAGGGAGTAATGGGCATTCAGTGAGATGCTTACTATACTGAGCATATGAACAGATACCAATGAAGTGAGTTTCCATTCATTTCCTTCTGTTTTATGAGTGCCTTAGGACCCAAATTGCCAGGGCACCACATCAGTATTGCTGATCACTGACTTTTGTGTGTATGTGAGATAACTCCATTATTATGAGTATAGTGTACCTCTTTGAAGTATCTATATATTCATGGAACTTGTGGACAAAATTATGCATAAGCTCCTGGCCTCTGTGTCTTTGCACGTCCTTTTCTCTCTGCCCAAAGAACCCTTCTTCCTTCATTGTTTTCTTTCCCCATTGTCTAATTCATCTTTCAAGGTCCAGATGAAGTGCCACCTCTTTCATTAGGTCTCCTTTGACTATTCCAGACAGTGCTAATTTATAAACTTTAAGCATTTTATTGTCAACATAAGCTAGTCTAAATCAAGTAGCAAAGATTTATCTGGTATATCAAATTCCAAGGCTTATTTTCAAGTGATTTCAAGCCTATTCATTTGGTTTCATCCACTAAACTGCAAGTGTTTTTAAAGTAGTGGTCATGCTTCATACCTACTTCACAATTCCCATATATTTTGCTCAAAAAATACTTATTGATTGATTGACAAAGGCTTGGCTGATCAAAAATTCTTAAAGCAGCAATAACAATTCATGATAGGGAATGACCCAGCCAGAAAGATTACATGCCATCTTTATATGTCCTATGGTGAATAATTAGTACACATGTCCCAATTTAAAAAGATTATCATCTTGTAAAATCCCTGTTCTATTTAGCTGTTTAGTTCTAGGAGGTATCTGAGATAGTAAAAGGATGACTTAAATATGCTTCTGATTCAGATCTCTTGAGACATATATCGCTATAAACCTATATTTACATATATTTTGAGACATATCTATATTTAGATCTTTTTGAGATATACATGTTTATATATCTAGACGTCTATATATCTATAAATAAATATATCTAGATATCTAGGTATCTATGTATATATGTATATATGTGATGTGTGTGTGTGTGTGTGTGCGCGTGTGTGTATATATAAAGGAATTTTTTCTCTTTTTTGTGTGTGTGTATAGATAGATAGCTAGATATAGATAGGTAGACAGATAGATGCATAGATGTAATCAGATCACTAAGATGCCCAGTTTCTATTTGTAGTCTTTTCTCAATAAGACAGTGGGACATTGGTGCTTTCAAGGGAGCTTAGATACATTGAATATTACATTCATATCATTAAAAATAGTTAGCTGTTCTTGGCTACATTCACAAAGAAGTCCCCTAATGCTTCCTTTAATTGGCAGGATCCACACGTGGTATCTATTTTGCAAATGCGCTCTGTACTGAGGGTGGTAGCTGTGTATGTGTCTGCGTATGTTCTCTGTAGGTGATACTCCACCCTGATCACGCAATTCATGCATTGTACTAGGACATACTGTATGCAGACAATGCCTCGCCTAACACTACCCCCCCTTTTTTAAACCCTGAAATATGGTTGATATGGTCCATTGCAAAATGAACCTATATTGGAAATGGCAAAATTGTAATGTAAAATATACTGGGGTCAGTGGGGTGTGCTGTTTTTGCATATATTTTTTCTCCCCTGACCCATGCCATTCCCCTGCATACAGGGAAAAAAGCTTCATCTCACACAGAAATGGGATGTCCTTTACTGCCAGAGGCTGTTGCTGTTTTAAATGAGGAAAAAGCACAATGCATGAAGAAGGAAAATTAAAGCATATTCATTTTGGAAATTAGATATGGTGTCAGGAGACTCTCAGAAAATAGCCCCGTTTGAATGGAGCCCTGCACTACAAGACAGTTCACTGAACTTTTGACCACTATTTATGCTATGGAAGCTTTTGAAATAGGGAAGAGAGCAAAACATTTTATAGCTGCTTCATAGCTGAGTTCATTTTTCTTCTTCCTTTTTTTCCACCAGGCATTCGTCTATCCCTTCGGTGTATATAAGATATGCAAACACCATGTAGTTTACTGGCAGGCCTTTGTGTTAATGTTTCCAGGTTGGTTCCAAAACACACAGCTACTGGATGAGAGAATCCCCTGGCCAACCTGGTGACCTTCCTTACCCTACACCGCAGTCTGCCGTCTGCCTGTGGCTAGTCTGAATAGGCAGCCCCAGCCAGGGTTGCACAGGCCTTGGGAGTGACAGTGACCTCTTTAGGGGTCATTCTGCAAATGCAAAGAGTTCCCTTTCACAGTTCCCAGGGATCCTTTATGTAAAATTGGACAAGGATGGGGGAGATGATGGAAAAGGCAGTTTGTCTAATTTCTCCCTTTCTATTATTTGGAAGAACAGTTCTCAATTTGTGATCATCCCTGTTCTGCTTCATTGCTTCCCTCCTGCAGAGCACATCACACCAGTCAGGTTAAGTGGGATTCAAGGGCCCTCCAGGAAGGACAGCGCAGATTTTTGATTCAACACTGAATAAGGAAGCACCTGAGGAAACGAGGTAGCAGAAGAGTGAAGAGTTAATCACAAGTGGAGGGTGGGGTCAATCAGAGGTAGAAAGAGAAATCCAATTTGTATTGGTATTAATGAAAGATATACTTTAACTGTTATGCAGATATGAAGCATGGAGCTAAATATCACAAATTACAGGTTGTGAGTCTATGTCAGCTTTATTATTGTTATTACTATTAATGCAATGATATAAAATCTAAAGGGTCACTGTGTTTGTTTAATTTATTTTCTGGGAAAGCTTAACATTTCATTTCCAAGTGAGGACCTTTATTTGGCCTCTCGGTGACTTGCCCACACTGGCACACATTGGGCCCCGCCCCTTGCAGGATCTGGGAGCTCCTTAGCACTCTCTCTCTCCGATGATTACCAGACTTGATTCTCACAGCTTTACCCTGCAGTCCACTCCTCAGTCAACCAGCGGTCTTGCTTCCATTAGGAGGTGATACGATATCAAGGTTTTAATAGTGGCTTGAGGTGGGGTGAGGGCAGACAGGGATGCTGAGAAAAGGCTTAACAATAGAATCACTCTTTGCCACTAAGTGCCTGTGTCTGAATGCTGACCCTCTGGGAGTGTCCTTGGATTGGGAAACAGTGACAATATGTGCCTGCACATGAGTATGAGCCCTTACAGACTCACATTTTAAAAAATATTAAAAAATAACAACAAAAAAACCCTTCAACATGGGGACATGTTGCTATTTTCTTCTGCCCGTGCTCTGTGGGTTTTAGCTTGAAAGATAGAGCCAAAGTGAGAGAGAGAGACCATCACTCTCCTCCCCCACTCTCAGCATTATTCATTAGGAGAGGATTTTTTTTTCCTCCTTTGGACTGGAAACTTCTCTCCTCTCACTAGCCAGTAACAACCCTTCTGTTCATCCTTATGTCAAACCTTCACAACTGCACTAATGTGATCTCTGACAATTGGAGAGGAGCTAGGAAGTGTTGTAAGGGCCACCCTGAACTCAGGAGATGGCTTAGGGTCTTCTCAGGGCAAGGGCTTCCCTGACCGTCCACTTTCTGCCGGGACTGGAAGGTTGAGATCTGCGTGCTGACCCAGACCGTGAGCTAAAAGAAACCCGAGAAGTGCTGTAATCAAAATCTTGGCCTCAGGAACTGCCCGCCTTTGTTCCCCGTTCTCCCTGAGGCTGCTTGGCACTGCCCGCAGCCATGTTGCCCTGCTCTGGCTTTGTGAGGGGAGAGTCCCAGGGAGCCCTGGGGACGTCCTGTGCTCCTTGCCCACGTACCTGCCCACCCCCAGGCTACAGCCTGGTGAACGGAACTGTGATTCATGAGATGAGGGGAAAGAGGGCTGATGTCATGCTGTCCATGTTAACTGTTGACAAAAAATAGGCATCGGAAAGGCGCATGGCAGGTAAGTCCTTTACGGTTTAAAGATGGAGGTGGGAAGAAGTCATCAGGCCTAGAAAATTCCCAAGCACTCCCGGGCTGCTTCCCCTTCCCCTCCCCACCTCTGAGGACTTTGCTGAGGTGCCCGTGGACTTAAATGCCCTGCATTTGTTTATCACCCCTGCCTTGGCAGGGGATTATCCCCAGTTGTCACACCATTTGTGATGGTCCACAGTTCTCCTGCTATTGTGGTGGTTGATGGGGATGGGGCATTTTACATGACGAAGGAAAGAGAAGTCGATGATCAAATACAACACTATTAGCCATAATAATTGTTTTTCTCTCTCTTTTGAAAGCCCCTGGAAGAGAATAAGGAGACAGGCCTGGACAGGATTTCTGCTTTGCTTAATTACAAATGGACATATTATAGCAGATATTAATGATTGTATTAGTTTAGGAATTTCAAATATGAATCAAGATTGAATATTATGAATATTATGTTATGATTATCAGGCTTTAAATGCAAATCTGTCTCCAAAGAAAAATCCCCATCAGATAAGATGATCTCATTGCATATTGGGGATATGATGATCAAGGTTGTCTCTGACTCACAAGGGGCTTTGTGGGTAGCTCCAGAGTATTTTTGTTATTCTTGCGGTAGTCAGTGAAGAATTGATAGATGTTTATGGTTTAGCTGTGTGTTTCTTTATAAAACTGAGTTTTGAATAAGCATTTTATGACAGAGGAGATTGAAGAGAGGCAATTGACAGAATAATAAAAGGGAGATTTAAGTTTAAATTCTAGGTCTGCCACTTGGCTGACTTCATGGCCTTGGGTAGATCAGACTGCCCTGGTCTCAGTTATCTTGTCAGTAAAATGGTCTAATAATCTCTATCATGCAGTTATGATTAGGGTTTAGAGTAGTACTTAGATAATACTCAATGTAAGGAAAGATTTATTATCATGTGAGTAAGAGGTCTTAGAGGTGGAAGAAGTCTTCAATATCTATTAGCTTAACCTTCCTCCATCTTACAGAAGAATAAACCATGTTTAAGAAAAGCTAAGCAAACAAGCAACATGCAAGATGGTGTCTGAGCTTGATGTGGTCCACATACTCTTGCTTCCCAGATGAGTAGATTTACCTCTTCCTTGCTATTTCTTGAGTCAAACATTATATGGTGTCCAAAAGTGTGCAAAAGAAGAGTTTTTCTGAAGTGCTTTGGGTTTTCTTCTTTCTATTATGTTTTTCTAACACATTCTTTCTTGTCTTGAACCCTGCATGTTCCTTTCTCCGCTGATGCCACAGGCCTTGTTGGTCTAGCCTGCCTCCAATTCCCTTCAGTTGGAATCCTTTATTATTTTATTAACCATTGATCTTTTCCTGTCTCCGATTTGTTTTCCACAGAGAAGGTGGAATACTTGAGCAAAAGAATCATGCAACACATTTTTATCTAACTTTGTGGTTTCTAGCTTTGTGCTTTCATTGACCACTAAAAATTTGTCTTTTTTTTTTCTTTACTTTCTTTTATTTTTCTTCTTTTTAATAAGAGGTATATACAAGTTTGTCAACATTTTATTAGCCCCTTTCATCTATTAACATCATTTTATATATAAAAAGATCTTTGAATGCCAAAGAAATCACACTATTAGATTTAAGGAGAGTTCTAGTCGAGAAAGAAATAGCAAAAGGGCATGGGCATTGTACACATGGACCACTTAAAATTGCAAAGGACCAGCAGAGGCCTATAAATGAATATCCAGGAGCCGTTAGTCCAAGGAACAGGGCTTGGGTTGCAATGTGAAATTGGACAATCTTAATCCATCAGGAGCCTAAAGTAGGGTCAGCAATGTTGAACTGATTTCACAGGGCTGCTATGAAGTTCAAATAAAATGATAGAAAGAAGTGCTCGAATGTTCTAAGGTTCTGTTCAAATATAACAAATTATGTTCTATATGCTGATATATACATATACATATATGTATAAATTAGGTGTTCTATAAATGCTTACAGATTTGATAACCACAACATATGTATATATATATGTTCATATATGTATGTATGTGTGTATATATTAGTGTGTGTGTGTGTGTGTGTGTGTATTGGTATATATTAGCATATGAGACTTCTGTAAAACAATCATATCTCAGTACTGGAAAAAAATAATGGAAATTACAGTGATCTTGGCTTCTAGTCATAGTCTGGTGAGCAATTCATCCTAGTGTAATTTCAAATTATAATATAACAAGAACTTTGAGAGTATAGAGATGAAATTATTTTGGGTCTTTTCCTAACAGAGTACATGTGAACACTGCCACCATCTGCACTGACCCCATTCCCTAAGTAGTTAGCCATAATATTGGACATATATTCACAAAGAACTCTGGATTGACTGATTATTTAAAATATGTGAGGTAGCTTCCTAGAATAAGTTCTTGCTGGAAACACAGTGGTGCCAGTATATGGAGTGGTATAGAATTATTTTTTTAAAAAACATAAAAATCCAAATAGAAACCTGCTTCGCAATCATTATTACCATATGCCTGATTCCTGAGCAAACATTGAACCATGTCCTTCCCTAGCTCAAGTATGGCTGAGTGTATAGTGGTCTCAGGAGCACACAGGTAGGCTGCTGCTGCTGGGCAAACATCATGCTGAGCCATTACCACTGATGAGAAAACAGATTCATAGAGGCTAAGAAATTTGCACAATATCATATGAAATATAAATGATAGAGATGAATATTTAAAACAAATCTATCTTACTCCTACACTCATGGCCTTTCCAACAAACATACAATCATATATGTATAAGAATTATATGTCTTAATGAGTAGAACTAGTAAGGATAATATGGAAACAGTGAACTTCTGCCTTCTCTCCTCCCCCCCAAATAACTCTTATTTCCCCCTTACTGGCTCTCTGACTGTGGTCACAAGTGAATTACTTTTTCCAGGGTCCATAGACAGATACTGATTTGGGGATACTTCAGGTGTTGTGTGGGGCCTAACCTATGTTTTCTCAGAGAGTGGATGAGTCAGGTTACCCAATTATTTCTGAGAGTAATTGCTGTGCTTCCTTTGGTCTATTTCTATTCTTTGGCCCATCGTTTACCTCAGAGGGGGAGCAAAGAATGAATTCAAGTTACAGTTTGACATTACAATGAAATTGCCAATAGAAATCAATGACTTGTCCCAAGACAAGCGAGGGTTTATGAGGCAGCCTAAAGGTGTCCTTATATCTTTGCCTACCTGATTGTACTGCCATTCAAGTGGATTATACAATTTTCCTGTTATAAAGGGGTGTAGTCAGGACAAAGAGAGTCTAAGTGAGTGTAATAAAGCTGGAAGTGGTAATACAAAAGCCTTATAGAGGAAACAATATTACAAATGGGTTGTTCCAATAAGAGTAGTCTGAGATATTTGCTGAGCTGATATTTATGTACACACTTATCAGGTTTTAGAAAGGGAATACAGACAGAACAGATGAGGTTAAAGAGCTCACCTTTTCAGCAGCAACAGCCTAAATCTTGGTGGAATTGAAAAGGGTTATATTTAGTGCAGTGAAATGTCATTTCATCCAACTTCTACTTCTGAGGAAGTATTTGGATAAAGTGGCTGAAAAATATACTCAGTTCCAAATAGCAAAGCCAAAATGGAGACCATGAAATCACAGAAGACACATATTTCTAATGCTGCACTGTCCAATATGGTAGCCATGAGCCATGTGTGGCTATTGAACTCTTGAAATGTGGCTAGTTTAAAGCAGGATGTGCTTTAGTTGTAAAATACATACAGACTTTCAAAGACTTAGTATGAGGAAAATAATGCAAAATGTCTCATTAATGATTTTTTAAATATTGCTTACATTTTTGAAATGTAATATTTTGGATTTATTGGGTTAAATAAAATATTAAAATAATTCCACCCATTTCTTTTTACTTCTTAAAATCTATCTACCAGGTAAAATAACATATGTGGCTTACATTACGTTTTTAGTGGACAGCAGTGGCCTAATGCAACGAATAAATGATGACATCCAGGAGTCAAATTTCAATAATTTGGTCTCATTTAAATCAGAATGCCAATGTGCATGCTGTTCATGTGGGATATGGATTTGCATCCTCCATTGTGATATGCATCTACACACACGTCCATATTCATGCATGTATGAAGAATCTCGTCATCTTCAGAATGAAAGGAATCACCCCAATAAATCCAAAGTTGTTGTTTTCTAGTTCTATGGTCAGGCTCTGAAATAGGAAGAGTTATGGCCCACAAGAATTGATGCTTTCCTATGTATTTTTGTTTCAATAAAACCTCCAGCTCCAAAGAGCATGGTTTGTAATAAGCTACTGGAACAATTTATTCTTTTTCTCTTCATGGATTAGAGAGGAGGTACTTCGAGCAGCTTGTTAAAGAGAAGAGCTTGGCCCTTGCCCTTGCTCTGTGTTTAATGATCCTCTCTTCATGTGCCACCTCTCTAATCTGCAGAGAGATAGGTACAGATTGTATCTATAATGTTATATTACTTAACAGTATAATGTATGATAAATCATAGAATTGCATCCCTACCTTGTAATTGGTGAGATGTGTTGCATGAGAGATCCCCTAATTCAACAGAGAGTGGTTGCTCTTATGTATAACTGCCTCTCTGGATCAAACCAATTCAGTCTGCAAGTGATGAGGGGGAGAGTTAAAGCTTTTTTAATTAAAAAAAAGCAAAAATATGACTTAGAATGGCTTTATAGGCCCCTGCATTCAAATGACTGCTTAATAATCCTCTACTTGAATGGAGCCTCTTTTTTTCCTCTTGTCCTGTAGGCAGCAGAGATAGCTTATCTGTGGGAAATGGATACCTAAGAGGACTTGCTTTAAGTGAATATGCTCTTGAATAAGGTAATCATTGCTTTGGATTTGTTACCCCTAGCCATATGTGTTTATTGTCTTTAAAATCGTTGCCTTCTTACTCTTACTCTTATGCGTGTGTTCTAGTCTCAACATTTTTTGTTTTTATTTTAAATTCATTCCTTTTATCTATGTGGCTCACTCCCTGATTCTTCATAGATCTGTCACAGTATTTTATTTTCTTATTTTCTTAAACTTCTAGGCTTATTTTACATTTTGGCACTGCCTATTTTAGTGGCTTCTCTCCTCAGCAAATAACCCTCTTAACTTCACAAGTATTACTGGCAAAGCAAAGAGTATCAGAGCATTGATCACTGTGGAAAGATGGAGTGCAGGGGACTGTGTTTTTATTCCCCAGAATGCAGTGAGGCTTTAGCAGCGAGCCACAAAGGTGCAGAAGTGAGTGGGGACAGTGACATCTAGATTATTATTGTAAGAGCTGACACTTATTTTTGGCCACCTGAAAATCTCCAGCCAACACTGCAAATAGTTTGATTATTGACTGTTCAGAAATTAGTTATGAAGGCAACCAAAATAAAATTTGACAGGCAAGTTTAATCAAGTCTGTTACAATTGTTATGACTCATACAAACTAGACTGTTCCAGCTGGATGGGGCCATAGACATAGCTAATCGTTCAGGAAGAGCTGAGGAAACCTGGGTGAAATAACTGGTACTAGGTTCACTGATGTCTTGAAGGAAATCTGGTCGGAGTTCGAGTTTCCCAGCATCTCAGTCCTGCCTTCATTCTGTCTCTTTCACAGAATCTGCCTCGGAAAGCTCCCCCTTTGTGAGGTGGATTCTATGATATGTTGTTTCAGGTTGAAATATATCTGATAAAAATGGTCAGGTACTCATTGCTTGCAGTGCTCCATTCATCATTATGTAAAAGAGTAAGATCCCATGACCTGATTTTTCATTTTTTAAATTTTTAGATGCATTTTTTTTAAAAGAAAGATAGAACAGATTGTGTGGTCTTATCTTAATTTTATCACTTCTCAACTCTGACTTTCTGAAAAGAGTAGAAGGGTAGCTTTTTGACATGAGTCATTGATTCTGTCCAAACAGACCTGGGAATATCACCAAAATCACAGCTCGGCATAGCCTACTTAAAAAAGTCGTAGGTTTAGAGGTGGGATTGCCTCGTGGTTTTCGATTACATCTGCATTGCTTTTTCTGTGTGCTACTGTTTCACATCTTAATAAAGAGAAACAATTCATTTGGTAAATAATCTATAATATAATTTCCAGAGAGTACTCTGCCATTTCTCAACTGCCAGATATATTTTATTTTTCCTCTGCATGTAACCAAGGAAAGCAAGGTTGCAAAATGATGCCAGCTTCTGCTTTTCAGCTACGAGATGTCAATAGCCCTTGATTTTGTTGCTGTTGTCACTAATTTCTGCAAGTTCAAAAAAAAGTGTCATAAAAACAAATTGCCTTTAAACATCCTATCGTTATTCACACAGTATTCTTGTGAGAGGACTTTCAATATATCTGCCGTCGTTTTTGAAATCATTTTTAGTCACTAATATTCAGGCCCTTAGAAAAGCTACTCAGATTCTATTTTTTATTTCCTCTGAGTCCTTTTTTTTTGTGTGTGTTTTCATAGTGACATTTTTACTATAAAGTCACATTTTCGTCTAGGACAATGGCATCTTGTTTTTAAAGCAAACAAACACTAGACAATTTGTTTTGAAAATATGTGGGTTGATGACAAAGTCATAAGAATTTCAGAGAAATGTCAGCACTAGTGTCGAGAGAGTTAGTTCTCACGTGTTTCTTATATGAAAATAGAATTTGGTGCCTGTGTACTGACAACCTCCGTGCAGTGCAGAAGTTTCTTTGTTTTTGCTGGGCATTGTCTTCCTCTTTTCGCTGTAAGCCCACTTGATGGTTTTGAAAGATCAATTCTACTTTGCAGTGAATGTGTCTCTTAACCTTTTCCCTAGAAACTGAAACAGTATACAAGTGAGTTGCACAAAAGGGGGGGGACTCTAAGATGAACGGCAAGGAAGCAAAGGTTTATATTATAATTCATGTAGAAAAGAGCATTTTCACTAATCAGTACCCATATGATACATTTGTAAAAATAACTGCCTGACAGGTGAAAAATCTATTTTTTGACAGTGTACATTTAGTCTTAAATCAATCCAACAAAATAGTTCCTTTTTTTTGCTTTATACAAACTCTCTTTCACCTCTTGATAAACTGTACCCCTGTGGGCTGTAGAATGTTTCAAGTTCCTATCCTTTTCTGCGTTGCAGCAATATTTTGAGAGCAATGTAAAGCAGATTCATTTGGCAGAATGTTTTTATATGCATATCAGTGGAAAGCTATGGTTTAATAATTCTGTGGATTAAAGGCTCTGTCCAAAACTTTGTAATGCACTGTGAAGTACTTGCAGTGCAGTTTGGACTCCTGACCCTCTGAGGCCTCTCTGAGGTATTCTATTTTAACCTGGTGCATAGAGCACAATGGTGATAAATCTTGAAGCAGATTAAGTAATTTCCCCATAGTGGTGTGTCTACTGGAGTTTCGAATAACCCAACACAGGTATTAAAAGTCTTGATATATTTGGATATTGCAGACTGTATCCCTCTGTATGAAAAGACAAGTTTCTGGCAGGGCAGCATCATCCACTTTGACCCACTTGTAAGAGTGTAAATGGATGCCATCCTGAGCTGACGGAATGCTAATTATTTTGCCACTTCTGAATCCTTAAAAAATAAAAGTAAGAGAAGAAAAGATGGCCCATTTGCATGCTAAAAATAAGTGAAAGATTGTCTGAAATGGAAGCTTGGGACATTATGACACTCTCAGGTTTCAGGATGCTATTGGGGATTTAATTTACTTTTCTCTTTTGCTTGGAGATATTCTTGGCCGAAGAAAGTTTAGCTAGGAAAACCTCTGAGGTCCACCTAAGACAGCGTTCATGAACATCAGTACCCATGGGCAGCCAAAAAAGTGTATGCCAGGCTCAGAGCTGGGACTTGTAAGTGCCTTAGATTCAACTCTAAAAAGAGAGAAAGTTTTCGTAGTGTCTTCTCAGTGGCAACACCTTTGTAAAATAAAGGTCAGATCTACATAATGAAACAAAAGCAGGGCTAGGTCAGGGAGAAGGGGAGTTGTTTAATCCAGAAGAGCAACAAACTTTGGAGATTTGATTTAAAACCCACATGTTTCCCTGGGAATAAGCATCTAATCAGCATGAAAAATCTAAATGTGCCCATTACTTTTTTTTGCCCCTTTCCACAAATGACAAGTCTTCTCATTAAACACATTTTAAAAAGCAGAAATTATGGGCTTGAGCAGAACAGTAAATGGACCACTCATTCCTCTACTCCTATGAAGAAATGAGCTGTGAGCAATATTGTCATTACATGGAAAGAACACTTGGCAATATCGTGTTGACAGCACATTAAGAAAAATAAGCAAGGCAAGTAGAGTTTGGGAGACCAAATCTCTAGAAGCTCCAACCACTGTTTCCCAGACCAAACTACAGGGTCCTTTTTAGTGGCCAGTCCACTGGGGGAGGGGGTAGGTGGGATGTGCAACCCAAGAAAAGAGAAAATGTGCCTGTATGTGTGCACAATGATGTGTGCATGTGTGGTTATGGGGGTTAGTTTGTGTGTGCATGATGTGTGTGGGAGTAGATGTGCACAGGCATTTGTGTAGAGGACCTATGTATATATAGATAAGTATGTATGTGTAATGGGTGTGCAGGTAGTTTGTGTGCATGTTTATATGCCATTACCCACACTTTAATAACATAACAAACACCTTTTTCTCCCTCTTTCCCTCTACCTCTCCTGCAGTCTCTGATTCTGCTCATAGTTATTGTAGTTTGTCACCATGAAAAACAAGAAAAAGGAGCTTACGCCTTCTTAATGGTGATAGGATGAAAATATCATTACTCCCTTCATGTCTTTTGATGGAGGTGTCAAGAGCACACAGTGGCGGAAGAACCTACACTTGCGCATTGAATTAGGGAAATGAGAGCCTGAGTTGAGTAGATATGGGTCGACATCACATTAAAGAATGTGCCTCACTCTCCTTACTATATGACCTTTCTCCTTCTTCTCCTAGCTTTGAGGTCTCACCATACCAGCAATGATTTCTCCATGAAAGCTCTCGCTTCCTGCTCTCCACTTTCCTCTCGGTGTTTTCTGACATCATCTGCATTTCTTTTTCTCATTACGTGTGTCTCTAATTTATAAATAATGTACTAAAAATTTAGTATCCCAAAACCTTAAACTTCAGGCTTAGAATCATAGAATCTTAAAGCCAGGCAGGACCTTGGTGATGTTTTAATTCAGTTCCCTTATTTACAAAGGAGCATATTTAGAGCAGATTCTTTGGAGGTAACTGGTTGCTCGGCCCAACTATCCCAGCAAGATCATAGGGTTGACAAAAAATACTCCACTGTAAACCGTGGCAATCTACGTCATAGCAGTGACTAGAAACAGCACAAAAGGCATTACCTTTAGGAGATTAAGTGTGATAACTTATACTTGTGAAAGTGCTTTGTGAGCTATAAAGTGGTAAATGCATAAAGGGTAAGATGTTTCTTTTCTTTTCTTTTATAACTAATAATGTTCTGGATAAAAGTTGTACTATGACTTTTGAGACTAGAAAACCTAGTGAAAACTGAAAAGTCTAGGTGCATATTCTAAAGAATCCTTCTATTGTGTCTTGGAGTTCTTTAGTAGTTAGTTTTTAGAAAGCCGCTTCGAACATTCAGCACTTTAGGCAGGAAGGAGTCATTATTCATAGTTACAGAGAAAGAACATTCGACTGTGGGTCTGCAGGCCCAGATTTCATTCTGGCTTTGAGATTCTGCCGTATTTATTCACTTGGTGACTAAAATGATTGTTAATCATTTAACTTGTACAAAATCAAACTCATCATTTTCTTTCATCCAAATAGGATTCCCATCTGCTATCTAATGAATGGAACCACCAAGTGTCCAGTAGCCCCACCCAGAAATGTAGAAGGCATACTTCCCCTCCTGTTTCTTTCCTACTTTCTCTTCTTTCTCCAATTTCCTCCTGTCACCAGGGTCAGTCAGTCTCATTTCAAAAAGGTCTTGAACTATCCTCACCGCTCTCGTCCTCATCTTTATCTCTTACCTTTATTTTAGTTCTTACTGGTCTCTTCTCCAGCTTTGCATCTTACTCCTTCCAGTTTTAGACAGGCTGATTCTACAAATTATAAATTTGATTAGCTCCCCCTCCCTGTGTAATACCCTCCATAACTTCAGAATGCTTTACGGAGGAAGTTTAAAGTTGTCGTCTTGATCCAGAGGCTGTTCATAACATGGCTCCTGCTGGCTTTTCCAGTTTCTCACCTCACAGCCTACATTCCAGTCTTCAAGATCTGATTTTGTTTCTTGAACATATTACCTTACCTCTCACATCCAAGCTTTCATACATGCCGTATCTTTCACTGAATACCTAACGCTAAACTCTCCATTCTCATTTTGTTATTGTTAGATGCTTGAATCCATTCTATCTTTCAAGTGTCAGCATAAATGTCCCTTTTTCTGGAAGCCTTTTCTTACTGCTCTCCTTCCAGCACAATATCTCTGTGCTTCTCCTGTTAGAGAGCTGATCACAAATTATTAAGCAGTGCCTGTTCCCCATTAGATCATGAGCTAAACAAGATTAGGAACCAAGTATATAATTTTTATATCTTCAGGGCTTACTCCAGTGCCTCATACATAGATGTGTTCAAATAAATGTATCTTGAATAAATGATCACATAAATATCAGTGACTTATATGACCTTGAACAAGTCACTTATCTTATTTGGGCCCTTATTTTATGACTAAGATGAGAGCATTGAATTAAAATGGCATAAAGGTGGGTTACAGTTTTAGTTATATGAATGTATAATTATATGTTTATTGACATCAAAAATGTGATAGAGCTTTCAAAGTAGCTATGAATTGGCAATACTTTTAAATATTTGATTTGAGCTTAAACATTGAAAAAGTTTGTAATCTTTGCTTGCATCTGGATCATACGATATACCACCTGCTTAAATGTCTTTCTAATGAAGACAATAGATGACCGCTATTAATGCTAGCGATCAAGAAAAGTTTGCACCCTTGCAATTTCAGGTCTGGTGGGCCTTGTGGACATGTGAAAAGAAACTACATTAAATATGTTTTTATTGAAGAATTTGGGTCCAGTCTAAAAGAGAGCAAAGTGTCTTAGAAGAAAATGCATTTTCATTTTTTCTTTAGGTTAATGAATAGTTGCTTGAATATAATAGGCTAGATGGGAGCTAGTTAATATTTCTTTCAACTAAGTTGAAATGTTGGAAGTTGAATCATTAATATTTATATAGTGGCTAAGTCTTAGGTCTTTAATTTCATTCTTAAGTGAGAAAATGTAATGTATTTTGGTGGGTCTGCAGATTGTCCATGTGAGGAAGCAGTTGAGCTGAGATAGTGCTGATGGCAAAGGGAAGCAACAAGTATTTGAATATAAAATATGCAGAGAAGACATTTTTGAGCTTCTTGTTCATAGTTTTTGGATGATCCCAAAGGTGAGAAATGCACATAATCTACTGTCAGAGGGAGCCAGTTTTGGGGGAGGCATCATGCAAATCAGCAGACATAGATGCCACATTTCCTCCCCCGAGAAGCTGAGAAAAGGTCAGAACTTTATATTGTGAGAATGATCCAATTAAATACCAATATGAAGGCAGCATTCTGTGTGCCCCCAAAAACAATGCTAGCTATGCATTCTTATTAGTGCCTCTTTGAAGACCCCCCTCAAGCTTGACCCTGAAATCACTGTATTTGCTTTTTCTGATTCAGAAATATAACCAACTTTCCAAGGTTTTTTGTCCTTGACTTTTCATATTGTACCCTTTTTTGTTTTTTGTGCTTGTATTTTAGCACATTTACTCTATAGTATTGTGATATTGGAATTAAAAACTCTGCATCGAGGATTATTTTTCCAGTTGATTGCCTTCTTGGATAAGAATTTACTCGTTAGACTTCCTGCCAATCTGTAGTTGTTAGCAAATGATATGCTAGTTTGAAGAGCTGGATACCTTCAGATGGGGGAAAGAAAATTGTGTGAGAAAAATGATTTTGATCTGAAACTGAAACTCAGACAAGGGGACTGGTGGTGGTGTTTGAGCAGACAGTATACCAACATGGCTCTCTGTTAGATAGAAGTGCCAGCTTACAGGAAACAGAAGACAACTCAAGCAACAAAATAAAACTAGGCCTACCTCTGCTTATTCAAATACCACCCACAACTTTCTGGGAGAAGAACATATGCAGAGCATATTTGAAAACATTATAAGGCATGCATAAAGTACAATATTAGTCAATTTTATATGCTCAGTTGCATGAAATCTGTGTGTTTAAAAAATATAATAATTTGCATTTCATGGCTTTTGATAACCTCAGGAGTGTACTTGAAATTCAGCACATGCCCACAGCACCTCCCAGCTCACCCCATTTTTAACTGAAGACCAATGGTTTCTATTAAGGGATCAGGCAGGGCCTCTGACAAGCCAGTCAATAACTATGTGAGGTTACTTCATTAATGCTATAATGGCTGATAGAGTGAGAGGCAAAAAACAGGTTCCTGACAGCAGCAAATGAAAATGATAGAGATTCCTGAAGCAATGCGCCTTTCCTTTGTCATTGTCTTTTGCTTCGCTTATTCAAAATGTGGCATTTATGTATTCAGTCTTGATGAATGTTGCAGGCTTTAAGTACTTTTTCCATCTCTAATGCAGTGCCGATTGCACATTGTTCTCTCTTTCTCTCTCTCCCCCTCTCCCTCTCTCTCTTTTTCCTATAACCTCTGCTGTCAAGGCATCGCAGGCTGAAGGGTTGCAGGCACTGGCTAAATAGCTTTTGTGCTGTAAATGGTGCAGGTGATGGGACAATGCATCATAAGTGCTGGCCAGGTCATAGAGCAGGGTTGGTAGTGGGACCCAACAGCTAAAGTGGGGCAGGTCCCCCCTGGCCCTGCCACACCCTTACCTTTGCTTGGAAATCAGGCAGAAACCTCCAAGGAAAGTGTAGACGTCTCTGTGGAGTTCATACAGAGAAAAGCTCACTGAAAGTGAATCAGGAGAAGTCATGGAAAGGGCACTTTAGGTAGCCACGTTCAGATCCCACACAGGTCTGGTGAGGGTGCGCTGATGTGAGTGCTTGGCTTCCAAAGGCTGAAGTTCTTTCCAGCGTATAAGTGCCTTGATGGGCACAGGCTGTGTTCTGGTCCTTGAGCACAATCACACACTTTATTTGAATGAATGAGAGGGAATACAGACTGGCAGGTCCCTGGCATCAGTGAGAGAGAAGTTTGGAGAAGCTAGAGTGAAAAGTGCAGGTATTTTCTGAATTGCTGCTGGATACCTTCTTTGACAAGGGTCATAGTCAGGCAAAGGATAGACATGTAAGGGGGGCCAGAGTTGAGAGCTTCATGATGCCTCTTCCCAGGTGATTTTGTCTAGCTTAACAGGTCAGACTTCTAGCAGACCTTGCACCTTTGGTGGCATGAGAACTATGATCCATGTTGGAGAGGGAAATATGACAAACTAACTGATACATATGTATATTTTAATTTCAACAGATTTCACTAGTGAATTAATTTACTAAGTGGAGTGCTTGGATTAAGCTGGCAGAACATCAGAACCACATCAGCATGATCAAAGATAAGGCAGGGAAGGATACAAAACCTGTGATGACCCCTACTGTCTATGGCTTCCCCCAAACACAACTTGGGTGGCAGGACATAGCTTCAAATTGCCACCATGTGTTTTAAGAATGGACTCATATCTTTTGTTAAAGAGTCTGTACCCAAATGTAAACAAACAAAAACCAACCACCCCATAATTAGATGAAGAATTATAGTCTGGATGTACAGGTGACTTTCCTGGCCAGAGCACCTTAGCAGAATGAATTGACCTTTGTGTTTTTGTGGTTCCATCATAGAATGTGGTGGTGTTCCTCTGTCTTTATTTGCTGCAAAGGACCGTAGCAGGATTTATTGTCTACTTGAAGACTGAGCTGGCCTGAACTACATACATAGTATTATAATTGGGCAGCCTCAGTTACTTTAATAATTATAAAATTAGGTTTTCAGTGTGCATTTTTTCATTGGTTTTTACCAAGTACTTGCATGATAGGTGTTATTCTCTCTGGTTTGTAAATGCTATGGGCTAAATTGTCCCTCACCCCAAATTAATGTTAATGTCCTAACCCCTAGTACCTCAGAATGTGACTGTATTTGGAGTTAGTCTTTGAAGAGTTAATTAAACTAAAATAAAGTCATTAGTGGGGGCTGTAATCCAAAATGGCGGGTGTTATTAGAAAAGGAATTAGGACACAGACATACAGACAAAACACCATGCAGGGAGGAGATAGCCATTGTAGGGGATGAACCTCTGAACGCTCACTGAAAAATCAGTGTGCACAAAGCAGATTAATTTGAGAAAAGGCATAAACACTTATTTAAGGCTCTGTGTGTACACAAGAGCCTTCAGAATGAAGACCCAAAGAAACAGGGGAAATTGTCTATTTGTATGCTTAGCTTCAACAAAGTATGGATAGCAGTATAGAAATATGATTGGACAAAAAGGATATGATCTAATGCTAATAACCTGAGTGGGGGAAACCCAGCAAGGCCTGCCTCTCTCACAAAGAGAGATTCTTTGTGCCCTCTCTTAAGCATGCATTCCTTCCTTTTGGGTGTGGACAGGGCCCTTTCTGGGGTGGGGGTCTTATAGACCTACAGTCAAACAAGGTAGTTCAGATAATGTTTTTGTGGACAGTTTTTACACAGAAAGGCAGAGGGAACAATAGAGGAATACTTTCAGGATTTATGACTGGCTTTAGGGAAAAGGGGTTCTAATCTATGACTCATCTTGGGGAAGAGGGATTCTAGTTTCCATGGCTAACCTTGGAGGAGAATGGGGCTGACCAACAGGAGGGCAGGAGAAGATTGGAGAAAAAGTTTTGCTTCTGAGGCTTTCATTTTGGGGTATTGTTTTCTGAACCCCAACATCTACAAGCCAAGGAGCGATCCTTCAGAATAACCCAACCCAACCCTGATAACACCTTGATCTCAGAATTCTAGCCCTCAGATTTATAAGGAAATTAATTTCAGTTGTTTAAGCTACTCAGTAATAAACCTTGTACTGTGAGAAGCTCACCAACTTGGTCAAACTGACATAGTAGCTTACTTGGTCCAGTTCCCTATCATCTGTCCCCAGTGATGAGCATGTTAATGAAATGAGCGCATTCTCTGGATCCGTGTTTAGATATTGTCAAACTGCCCACCAAAATAGTCACAACAGCTTATCCCAACAATAAAGTGTGAACATCCCCCATTTTAAAAAATATAATCCACCAACACTAAATATTGTCAGGATTTGTCATTTTCTCCTAGTCTAACAGCAGTGAATGGTGTCTCATCGTTGTTAGAAGTGCTCTCTTAACAACCACAGTCACAATGGCCAGCACTTACTTAGGATTTATCAAATGTCAGTTTCTGTACTATTTGTTTTACATCTTTAATCTCCACAATAGTTCTATGAGGTAAGCATAGTGACTATCATCTATATTTTGTGGATGAGAAAACTAATGTTTAGAAAGACTAAGTAAATTGCTCAAGAATGGACAACTACCAAGTGATTAAACAGGAATAAGAATTTATCTCATTCCAAAGCCCATAGTGTT
The DNA here is from genome assembly GCA_036589455.1 of Ateles fusciceps. NCBI lineage: Eukaryota > Metazoa > Chordata > Mammalia > Primates > Atelidae > Ateles > Ateles fusciceps. The sequence goes on along the minus strand of JAZHEH010003205.1, from coordinate 28,495,905 downwards.
AGTTTGGGTTTCCTCAAAAGCAGACCTAGAGACAGAGACTTGGGGACAGGTAGTTATTTCAGAGTCTACCCCAGGAGGTGCACCTAAGATTATGCAGAGAGCCAGATAAGACTGAGGGGTCAGTACAGGGTATGTTAATGAGCAAATTACCACGATGGGAAATTGGGAATCCATCTTTGTGGGACTCCTCTGAGGGTTGGTTCACCATGAAATTACACCATCTACGTATGAAGAACCCTGGGTATTCATCTTCTATCTCCTATTCCTCACTGGTTGAGTTTTGGGTGGCTCTGCATGAGGACTGACCAACCTCCCTCAGCCCAGGGAAAGCCCTCAGTCACGGAAATAGAGACACTGGGTCCTTGAGAATATTGTCACTGCAGGGAACACGGAGGCGGGCCAATATATTGATAGTGAATTGAAACTCACCCTGCCCCTGGCTATATTGCCACCTGCTGAAGCAGGAGAAATCTCTGCACCAGCTTCTTCCTCTCAAGGCCCAAGGAGAAGTTACTACATTTAATCTCTGTGCTGTGTGGTTGATTTATAACTGATGAGACTTTTCTTATGGAAGTTGATATACAGTATTGCACCTCACCAAAATTGTCTAACTTTTTATGTGATGGATTTTTTGTCACACTTGTTCTTTCCTGGTTTTAATTACTTTTATGTCATAAGACTCATCACGTACTTTTGATAAAGTGGGGGAAAACACCAATTGCTTCACTGCTTTCTTATGAAGTATATAAAATAAATCATCTCTAAACTCTGAGGTAGTTCCTACATTTATAAAGATGCATTGTTTTTTCATTCTAAAATAGCTTCAAGGCCAGGTGCAGTGGCTCGCCCCTGTAATCTCAGCACTTTGGGAGGCCAAGGCAGGTGAATCACCTGAGGTCAGGAGTTTGAAACCAGCCTGGTCAACATGGTGAAACCTCACCTTTAGTAAAAATACAAAAATTAACTGGTCGTGGTGACAGGTGCCTGTAACCTCAGCTACTCAGGAGGCTGAGGCACAAGAATCACTTGAACCCAGGAGGTGGAGGTTGCAGTGAGCCGACATTGTACCACTGCACTCCAGTCTGGATGACAGAGCAAGACTCCTCTAAAAACAAACAAACAAACAAACCAAAAAAAAAAGATGTAAAAAAGCTTCAAATAAGGTCATGGATATAAAACTGGCCTACAAATTAAAACTTTGCTAGAAATCTGACTACAGATAATAAAAACAAAGCAATATGTTTAAAAGAAATACTAACAGTTATTTAAATTTGTATGGTACTTTGGGGTTTTAAGCATTTTCCTGTTATTTCACCAGAACTGATTAACAGGAAAATAATATGTGCTTATATCTTGTTATTCTTTTTTATAAATGTAAAAACAAAGGCTTAGAATGCTAAAAAGGCCTTGCCAGGATTACCCAGAGATTTGATGACCATGCTCGAACTTCATCTCTGGAGGACTGAAACCCAACCCTACTCTAATTGAACCACGTTAGTGTTTTCCAAAATGTGGTTCACGGGCAAACCCATCAAAATTGCTGGGTTTGCATTCTAAGTAGCCAAAGCCTAGACCTTACCTCAGGGGTTGAGCCTCTGATATGGGTACACATGCAAAGGTGTAATACATTTTAAAGGCACATGTTGACTCTTGGATGTCACAATAATCAGGGCATTCTTAACACCTCTAGAGATGGTCTGGGGGGCATGCTAGCCACCTGCAACCTACTACTCATGCTTAGACAGGCTCTTAGACAATCATGGTGGTCATGATTGTGTCAATGCAGAGAAGCCAAAATTGCTCTAGAAGAGAGAGCACATATGTGGTCATCTTTTCCATGCCAGTAATATCTTTAACCAAACAGATTTACCCACAGATACACAGATAGGCTGATCATGCAATTCTGGGTGATCTTTTAATTTATTAAAAAATTAATAAATGATTCCAAACAGCATTTCTGAAATATGAAGACAGACTATTGTGTCATTGATGAAGTGTGTCACTTAAGAGAGTTTTAAACACTTCCTATAAATCTTATAGTATTTTAGGAGGCCAACCTATTCAGTTTTATTTTCTCTGCCTGTCTAAAGCTATACTACAGTTAACATGTTCTCTGAAACCTTTTTGGGCAGCCTCAACGGATTTCTGCACCATCAAAATGAGCTGCAGATGAGATATTCATAGTAATCCTTGATGTCCAAGATTATTGCCAGAGGCCATGGCATTTGTCCAATTGAGAAATGATAGGACTTTAGACATTGATGTGACAGTGGGAATGGTCCAAAGGAATTTGATTCTGTGTATTCTGAAAGTATTCAACAAGATTTCCTGATGGTTTGATTGTGAGACATATGAGAAAGAGAGGGGTCAAGGATAACACCAAAGTTTTCTCTCTGAGCCACTGAAATGATGCAATTGAAGTAAGCTAAGAGAGAGGGGGCTAAAGATATGTAGGTTTTGTGGGAATCATTTTGGAACATTTTATGTTTGAGATAGCTCTTATATATCCAGGTAAGAAGTCATATTAGATTTGTGAGTTTGATCTTTTGGAGACAATCTGGACTAAAGATAATAATTTGTCAATCATTGGCATATAATTTGAATTTAAAGCCACAATACTTGATAAACTCACTGAGAGGGTGAGTTATAGATTGAGAAGAGAAGAGGAGGTAGGATTAACTAAACTCTGGAGCACTTAGCAAAAGTCAGGAAGAAGAGGAAGAGCCAACTTGACTGGACAGGTACTAACAGGGAGACGTATGATGACCTGCACTTCAAGGGGATAATGGAGAAGACTGAGGCAGAAGGAATAGCCTCTTGTCAATTGCTGCTGATAATTGACTACTGGATTTAATAATGTAGAATTCATTGGTGACTTTATAGAGCAGATTTTATAAAGAACCAGTTTGGAATATGTTGAGATGAGGGAGGAAAGGAGCAGGGGCCTGTGTTAATTTTGTTCCTGTTTAACATTTCATCGGCAAGGGTAGCTCCAGGGGACTGGCCTTCTGTTATGCTAGTCTAGCAACTTGGAAGCATGGTCCTAAGACCAGGAATTTAACCACTTGGACAGAATGCCAGCAACCTGGAGAGGACTCAAATGACCATTTTTACCAGGCTGACAACTCATAGCCATCATCTAGAAGCGCTTCCCTCTGTTTGTGGGCAAGATGATAATTGGTCCCAAAATAGCCTATTTGGCACCCAGCACAGTGCCTCATACATAGTAAGTATTTAATAGCTTTTTGTGGTCTGAATGGATTTGTAAGAGAATGAATGTGCTTGGGTATATTTGGAGCAAATTATCCATGTTTGGTCAATTTTCTTTTTCAAATAAAAGATCTGCAAATGATTGCTAGCAAAAATAAATAAATAAAGCCAGGGTGAAAAAAAAAACAACCTGTTTTAGACAAACACATTGTGTCCTGAAAGATCTATTCTGTCATGCCAGCAGTCTCATTGGCTGTGATTTGTATATTAAGAAGGTTTTAATTGCTCAGGTAAGTGCCTGCACCTGCTAAGACATTGTGTATTAGAGTACTTTATTCTAATCTTTTACAATACAGGGCACACTTCACCCATAAAATTATTCTCTGCACAATTATCACTCTGTTTTGCTGAGGTAGAAAGTGCAACTTAACACTTTGGGTTTCACTTATGATTATTAAAATCATGGAAATTAGGATCATTGGGTAATGCTTGTGCAGTTAACTGCTGAATTGCCCTCATCCTTTCTGTTCCTCTTTTGCTTGCACCATTGAGCTGGACTTGAGTGAGTTTTTACTTTATCTGCAAGTACGGCGGTGACCTGATTGTTTTAAACACAAAAGGTGCTATGAATTCCCAACAGAGGTTTTTTTACTGAGGCTCAGGGAACGTGTAAACTAACTGGTTTTTAATCTTTGTTTTTTAAATGATGTATATTTTTTCTGATTATAAAAGAATTGCAAAAGGAAAATTTAAAATAATGACATATAAAAAGTAGTAAAATTTAGAAAGTATAGGAGAAAGCACAAAAATATTCATACTAAATTGTTATTCATATGTATTTTGTGTACTTTCTTTCGGTTTATATATAAATATAGAGAATGCATAAAGCACAAACGCACTCACATCCATGGAAGCATACACCATCTCAGACTGGAATATAAGTAAAACTTTTCTTTTTCTAAGACAAACTACAGCAGGGGTTGGCAAACTATGGCTTGCAGATCATATCCTGCCTATTATTATAAATAAAGTTTTATTGGAACACAACCATGCTCATCTGTTTACATATTGTCTGTGGCGACTTTCATGCTACAGGGGGTGAAGTGGTTAGTTGTAATAGAGACCCTATGATCTGCAAAGCCAAAAATATTTACTGTTGGCTTTTTATAGAAAAAGATCTGTTCATCATAAATTAATATAATAGCATACCTTCCACTGAGAACTAGGTGGGTTTTTAATTTTTTTTTGAGAAGGAGTCTCATTCTGTCGCTCAGGCTGGAGTGCAGTGGTATGATCTCAGCTCACTGCAACCTCCACCTCCCAGGTTCAAGCAATTCTCCTGCCTCAGCCTCCCATGTAGCAGGAACTACAGGTGCATGCCACCATGCTGGGCTAATTTTTTGTATTTTTAGTAGAGACAAGGCTTCATTGTATTACCCAGGATGGTTCAGTCTCTTGACCTCGTGATCCACCCGCTTTGGCCTCCCAAAGTGCTGGAATTACAGGCATGAGCCATTGCACCCAGCCTTAAGTTTTGTTTTGTTTTCCTGACATTGTTATCAATGTCATTTAAATGATTAAGTTATTACTTATTTGGAGTTCAGCACTCAGATTTTGTGTCTTAGATGTGGTCTGGTTTGATCCAGCTCATCTATATAACTTGCCCACTTCAGGTAATGTCACATTTCTTGACCCATTTTTTACCTACTTTCCCAAAGTTTAGCACCTCCCTGATTGCCCATGCTCCCAACAGTGATGATCGAGGAATGTTGCAAGAGCCTGCCCTGCCTTTCTCTTGGAAAGACAATATGCTTTAATATGTACCTTGACAGATTCTGAGTCAGTGGGCTTGGAACTGGGCCCAGGAATCTGCATTTAAAAAATAAATCTCTTGATGATTCTGTTGTATGTTGTTCATAAAGCCTTATTTTGAGAAATACCATCGTAGACCTTTTCTTTCCACCTGCCCTAACAAACTTATCTGCTCTCTCTTCCAACCACTTAGGACTTTGCTTTCTGCTAAGAATTGAAAATCCCACTGGGAGTCATAAAGTTAACAGACAGTCCCTAGGGAGTATGTTTTTGTTCCCTTAAGATTTCCCAGAGGCAAAGTCTTAACCTGGAGAAATGGTTCTTCTGAAAATTTCAAATCAGTAGCACTTCAGTATAGGAGGAGTTTAGACAAGTGGGTCTTAAGATACCTCTAAAAATATGAGCGTGAAACTCTGCACTTGGATCAGCCCTATTGAACGCTGTTTAATAGGTGCTATATAAGTTTGTGAGATATCCTAATTACTAAGCAAACAAAACCACAAAGTGGGTTGACACATAAGGCAAATCTTCATTGGTCAGAAGCAGTTGGTATTCATCTTAGTTTCTGTAGTTCATATTTTGTTTCATTTCATCTATTAACTTCTGGGTTTTTTAATACAGATATCCTCCAAAACATCTTTGGGCATAATACAGGCTTTGTGTCATTATGAACACTGATTTGTAGTTATAACAGCATTATTTAGGTTACAAGTAAAGTAACTTTTTATCAAAAGCTTAAATAAGTTTCCCTGTTTGAGATTTCCATTTCTGTCCGTTGGCTGTAAGTATTAAACAAAATGGTTTCTTTTCTTCTTTAACTGATGACCATGTCTTTATCATCTCTTTCAGATTTGTAAGAACCACAAGTCCTCAGGTTAATATGTCATTTTCTTCCTTGCCCTGGCTTTTTAGGCAACACAGACATGAAAAACAATCATTGAATAATTATTATTCTTTTAAGAAGCCTAGTACACCCACTATTGGTTTAGGCATGATGAGGGAACATAGAAGCACCATAAAGTATATTATCTGTCCTAGAATTGCTTATAATATGAATAAAGAGAAAAACAATTATGTAACTTACAATTGGGGCACAATTCAGGGCAGTAGGGTTAGACCCTTGGAGTTCAATGTTTTAACATTTATTCACTCAATAAGTGTTTATTGATTGCCTATTATGTACAAGTATTATACTAGTAGTAAACAAAAGAGGCAAAATCTTCAAAAAATCTTTCTCTTAGGGAGCTTATATTCTAGTGCAGAAGACAGATAATAAACAATAGTATGTTTTCATATGTTCTAAGAAGAGCAAAGCAATAAAAGGGAGTCAGATGGTGTATGTTTAGGGATTAGGGAGAAAGATGGTGATCACTATTATTGTAAGCTTCCTCCGGGCTTACAAGTTTGAATCTCATTAGTTTTGAGACCTTTGCTTGGATCCTAACCTTTAAGGTCCCAGTCCAACATCTTAAGGAAGCCGTGGACCAGGCCTGGTGGTTCATGCCTGTAATCCCAGCACTTTGGGAGGCAAAGGCAGGTGTATCACCTGAGGTTGGTAGTTCGAGACCAGCCTGACCAACATGGAGATACCTTGTCTCTACTTAAAAAAATACAAAAATTAGCCAGGCATGGTGGTGCATGCCCATAATCCCAGCTACTCAGGAGGCTGAGGCAGGAGAATCACTTGAACCCGGGAGGCGGAGGTTGTGGTGAGCCGAGATCGCACCATTGCACTCCAGCCTGGGCAACTAAAGTGGAACTCTGCCTCAAAAAAAAAAAAAAAAAAGAAAAGAAAAGAAAAAAAGCTGTGTTGTTCTGGAATCCTCATCATGTAGGCAGAAATTCTAGTCAAGTGATAAAAGATTTCTTTAGAAAAGGGAAGTCTCAAAAGGGAAGCTATAATTTAAAGATCTGAAGACTTTGGGGAATTTATGCATGTCTAAGTACATACCCAAGTCTTGGGGGGGAAATGTCTGGAACCTATTCCGGCCAGACTCTTGAATGTTTTGCTCCTTTTCTTTCTGATCTCAGCTCTACTGCCATCACCAGATTACCTGGTTTCACTCTATTTTCATAGCACTCATCACAATTGATATTTATTTATTTATTTGTCTAGTTGTTAATTGCTATATTTTCCCACTGGATAGGAAGCCCCAGAAAAATAGAAAACTTATTTGCCTGGGCCCTGACATATGGTAAGTTCTCAATAGGTATTTGTTGAATGAAAGAAGACCAGGAATTTGCTATATCCTACTATAGGCAAGGAAGAGAGAAATATCATCTCAACAATTTAATTCTTAAAACATTATCTCAATGTATATATTTATTTTAATTGCAGTAATTCATTTTATTTGGAATAATCCAACATAGATTATTCTAGTTCTTATTAGTCAAATTTTTGAAGTATCCAGCTGATTTTCAGACAAATATACTTCTACTTTTTGAGATAATTGTAGAAAAAGCTACAATTAAGGCAAAATTCCACATTCTCTTAGAAAGTAATGTATTTACATTTTTAAATTTAATAAAATGCACAGAATGCATTCATCTTGCATATGAATGTTTCCATTCAAATAGCATACATATACATGTATATATATGTGAAACAATTGGTTTTCTATATTATGAAATAATTCAAGCAAATGAAAATGTATATAGGATAACATAGCATCTATGTATTCACCATCCAGCTTTTTTGAATTTAACGTTTTTCCATTTTTGCTTCATATCTTTTTTTAGGCAAATAAACATTTCCAATACATTTGAAACCCCCTGGATAACTGTCCTTTGTCCCATTCAATTCTCCCCTTCCTGGAGGTCATAATTGTCTTGATTTGATTTTTAACTTCTCAATGCCTATTTTTATAATTTTATACATATGTATGATTCTATAAACAATATAGAGTTTGTATGTTATTATATAAGTGGCATCATACTATAATTAACCCTTAAACAACATGGGAGTTAGGAGTGCCGACCTCCCACACAGTTGAAAATCTGCATATAACTTTCAACTGTTCCCAAACTTAACTGCTAATAGCCTACTGTTGACTGGAAGGCTTCCTAATAACATGAACAGTTGCTTAACACATATTTTGTGTATTATGTGTATTATACACTGTATTTTCATAATAAAGTAAGCTAAAAAATGTTAATTAAGAAAATCATGAGGAATAGAACCTGTATTTGCTATTAAGTAGACGTGGATCATCATGAGGGTCTTCATCCTCATAGGTTTTATGGCATCATAAGGGTCTTCATCCTCATTGGTTTTATGGTGAGTAGACTGAGGAGGAGGAGAAAGAGAAAGGATTGTTTCTGTTTCAGGGGTGGCAGAGACAGAAGAGGTGGAGGAGGCAGAAGAAGAGGCAGGAGAGGTGGGACATTCAATATAACTTTTATTGAAAGAAATCTAAGTATAATTGGATCCTCAAAGTTCAAACCTGTTTGATTTAAGGGTCAGCTGTGCTGTGCATGTGTCATTCTGCAACTTTTTTTTTTTTTTGATCAACATAGTTACTTGACATTTATCCATTTTGATACAAATAACTAAGGCTTATCATAGGCTACTATATATGCTTTTGCTTATCTGTATCTCTCGTAATACTGGGCTGGTGTGACAGTTTATACTTGTACTTTTAGTATATGAAAGTTGTTGTTTAATTCATGTTATCACTAATTTTTTAAATTACTGAACTTTATTTTCATCTTTGCTTCTCTGATGGGTAAAATGTTATTTCATTTTTTTTTGTCATGCAATTAATGGTACAGTAGAACATTGTTTCTTAGGTCTAATTAACTTTTAGCTCCTTTATCAATTGTTCATTCATATCCTGTGTCTATTTTTCCTTAGGTTGCATATCTTTTTATAGTCATAAAAGTTTTTTATACTCTGCCTACCAAAATATTTTGGTTGCATGAATTATAAATATCATTATCCAGTCTGTGGTTTACCTTTTTAATTATTTATGGCATATTTTGCTGTATAGAAAGAATTTTATTTAAATATTCAAATTTAGCAAATTTTTCCTTTATAATTTATTATATCTAGTTTAAGACATTTTTTTCTTACTCTGAGACCATAGTGATTTTATCTTACATGTTCTTCCAAAAGTTTTAATATTTTAATTTGTATATTAAGACTTTTAATATGCAGGTTTAGTATCCCTTATCTGAAATGTTTGGGACCTGAAATAGTTCAGATTTCAATTTTTTTCAGAATTTGGAATATTTGCATATACATAATGAGATATCTTATTGATGGGATTCAAGTCTAAATACAAAATGTATTTATGCTTCATATATACCTTATACACATAGCTGAAGGAAATTTTATTTTTCCCTGGGGATGCTAACTAAATGTTGTGTTATGCGCCTGTGATTTGACTAAGACCTGTCATGTGAGGTCAGGTGTGAAATTTTCCATTTGTGACATCATGTCAGTTCTAAAAAACTTTCAAATTTTGGAGATTTTCAGATTTCAGATTTTCATATTAGGGGTCAATGTGTATATAGCTATGTATTTATATATAGTATGGATCGGGGATCTAATTTTGTTTTTATTTATTATTTATTGAATATCTAATTCCCTCACAGATGTGTAATTATACCTCTGTAATATAGTAATTTTCTAAAAATATTTTGTTATATTTCTGACTCCTCTCTAGTTTTCTTTGTGTTTTTATATATCTATACATCAAAACTACACTGTCAACTATATTGTTTTGGGGGATATCGCATGGTACTTCCAAAGTCGAATACCTGTGTTTAAATCTTGTCTTCACATATTCTAGTGTATGCCCTTGTGTGTATTTTTTAGTCTCTGTGCCTCAGTTTTTTCATCTGTTGATTGAATTTAGCAATGGTAACTACTTGTTTTAATCCATTAGGGCTGCTATAACAAAATATTATATATACTGTGTGGTTTATAAACAACAAATTTATTTCTCATAGTTCTGGATTGTGATGTCAAGATTAAGCCACTGGCAGATTTGGTGTCTGGTGAGAGCCCACTTCCTGGTTCATGGATGGCTGTCTTTTTCCTTTACCCTCATATTGCAGAAGAGGCAAGGAAGCTCTGTGGAGTTGCTTATATGGGATCTAATCTCATTTATGGGGACCTCACCCTCAAGATCTAATCACCTCCCAAAGGCCCTACTTCCTAATACCAATGGACATTAGGGTTCAACATATGAATTTTAGGGGAGTATAAACATTCAGTCCATTGTACTACCTAAGGATTGTTATGAGGATGAAGTTAGCAAATGCTTATGAAACCCTTAGCACAGCATCTCACACATAAAAACACTTGAAAAAATTGTAACTATGTCACTACTACTATTACATTAAAATAAGTCTTAATATTTTGGTACTTGCCCTTTTCCCTAAAAAATTCTCTTAGCTAATTATTGTCTTTTTGCTATTGCATATAAATTTCAGAATTGACTTGTTATGCTCCAAAAAAATAACTTATTGAAATTTTAATTATATTAGTATTGACATTTTTGGATTAATTTGTGAAGAATTGGCATCTTATGTACTTAGTCTATCCATCCATAAACATAGAATACATTTTCATGTAATTAAATCTTCTGTTTTTCAGTATAATTAAATAATATCCTCCATACAAATCTTGCATATGTTTTGTTAGATTTAGTGTAATTTCTTTTAAGAATTTGTACTTCTCAATTAGTTCTGGTAGATAAAAACATAATTGATTTCACTCATTTATCTTATATATAACTATATTTTGAATTTTTTTAATTCATCTAATTGTTTTCTATGGGAAATTGTAAATTTCTATGTAGATAGACTTTGAAATTACCTAAAAATTATAGTTGAGCCTTAAACAATATGGGGTTAGGGATGCCAACTCTCCACCTTACAGTCAAATAGTTGCATATAACTTTTGACTCTCACAAAACTTAACTACTAATAGCCTACTGTTGACTGGAGGCCTTACCAATAACCTAAACAGAGAGTTACACATATTTTGTATGCTACATGTATTATATACTGTATATTTACTAAAAGTAAACAAAAGAAAATGTTATTAAGAAAATTATAAGAAAAATACATTTATGGTAATTACTGTAGTGTATTTGTCAATAATGTAAGTTTACATCATCTGTTCACAAGATGAATCATCTGTCTGAAATGGCAGGCAATCACAGCTGCAGACTCCAATCTAAAGTACATATCAAGCAATTTAACTTTTCTTGTTATGTCATGACTTTTCTCTGCTTCTTGGGAACACTTCCAGCATTACTATTGGCACTTCATATGGTTCCCATGGTGTTATTCAAGGTTTACCATATGGCACTAAACACGATGAAAATAGGCAAGAATGACAAGAGATCACTTTTTACTATGGGACGTAATTTACTAGAGAGACAAACTGCTCACACAGAGGCAATTAGCATCACAGGGTGATTTAAGCGGACATTTGCAACATTTGAGCTTACCTCAATAGCAACAGGAGGTAGTTATAAAACTTCTATAGTAGTATAGTATACACTATAGTAAATTTATTCAGTTTTGATTTAATATTACATCTTCACATTTATTTACATTTCTCTTGACTGTGATTGGTGCCATGTATGGTCTGTATATGTTTGTGTGTGTTAGTTTTAAACTCAAATTTAAATTTAAACTAAATTTTAAGTTTGTGTAATAGGTTTGCATATATTTTATGGTAGTAACAAGAAGACTAGTTTCTACATAAATTTTATACATTCATCACATACCTAAATTTTTCTCAGCTTTTTGACATCCCATGTCTATGTGTTTCATCTGCAAGTTTTTTCAAATTGTCATAAATCTCCAAAAATTTTTTCAATGTGTTTATTTTTAAAAGTCTACATGTAAGTGGACCTTCACACGTCAAACCCATGTTCTTCAAGGTTTGACTGTAATGTAAGTTTTCAAATCATATAGCTTTCTTCTTCTTCTTTTTTTTTTTTTTTTTTAAATTGCTTCATCTAGGATTTCCTGAGCAATGTGAATAGAATGGGTAACTTTACTTAGTTCTTGACTCCAAGGCTTTGGGTCTCTTATTCTTTCATTAGGTATAATGGTTGCAAGTCTTAAAAGGTATACTTAATCAATGAAGACAGTTTTCTTTCATTTCTATTTTGTGTTTTATTATAAAAATAATTGCTCCTATCAAATGTGTCTTTGTGTCTGATGAGCTCATATGTTTCTTCTTTAATTTACTAATGCAGTGAATTTATGTAATAGCTTTTCTGATGTTGAACATACTTACTTAAACAATGATGTAATTTTTTTCCCCCCTTTGCTGGCTTCCATTTAATAATAATGATGTGGTTAGGATTTGTCTTCCCACCCAAGTCTGACCTTGAATTGTAATCCTCACAATCCCTAGGTGTCAAGGGAGAGATTAGGTGGAGGTAATTGAATCCTGGGGGGTGGTTTCTCCCATGCTGTTCTCCTAATAGTAAGTTCTCATAAGATTTGATGGTTTTGTAAAATGCTCTTCTTTGTTCTCTCAGCACTTCCCCTTCCCTCTGCCTTGTGAAGAAGGTGCCTTGCTTCCCTTTCCTTTTCTGCCATGATTGTAGATTTCCTGAAGCCTCCCAGCAATGCTGAACTGTGAGTCAATTAAGCCTCTTTCTTTATAAATTACTCAGTCTTGGGCAGTTCTTTATATTAGTATGAGAATAGACTAATATAGTAAATTGGTATTGGGAGTGGGGTGTTGCCATAAAGATAGCTAAAAAATGTGAAGGTGACTTTGTAACTGGATAACAGGCAGAGATTGGAAGAGTTTGGAGGGCTCAGAAGAAGATGGGAAGATGTGGGAAAGTTTGGAACATCCTAGTGATTTGTTGAATGGCTTTGACTAAAATGCTAATAGTGATATGGACAATGGCTGAGGTAGTTTCAGATGGAGATGAGGACTTATTGGGAACTAGAGTAAAGGTCACTCTTACTGTTTTAGCAAAGAGACTGATGGCATATTGCTCCTGCCCTAGATATCTATGGAACTTTGGACTTGAGAGAGATGATTTGGGGTATATGCAAAAGAAATTCCTAAGCAGCAAAGTGTTCAAGGTGTTACTTGGATGCTCTGAAAAGCATTCAGTATTTTGCATTCACACTGAGATGATTTGGAATTGAAACTTATGTTTAAAAGGGAAGCAGAGAATACAAGTTTAGAAAATTTGCAGGCTGACAATGCGTTAGAAAAGAAAAACCCATTTTCTGAGGAGAAATTCAAGCCAAATGCAGAAATTTGCATAAGTAACAAGGAACCAAATGTTAATTGCCAAGACAATGAGCAAAATGTCTCCCGGGAATGTCAGAGGTCTTTATGGCTGCTACTTCCATCACATGCCACAGGCATAGGAGGGAAAAAGATGGTTTCATGGGATGGGCCCAGAGCCTTGCTGCTTTGTGCAGCCTTAAGACTTGGTGCCCTGCACCCCAGCCATGGCTAAAAGGGACCAATGTACAGTTCGGGCCATTGCATCTGAGGGTGCATGCTCCAAACCTTGATGACTTACATGTGATATTGGGCCTGCAGGTACATAGAAGTCAAGACTGAGGTTTGGGAACCTCTGTCTAGATTTTGGAGAATGTATGAAATGCCTGGATGTCCAGGCAGAAGTTTGCTATAGGGGTAGAGCTCTCACAGAGAACCTCTGCTAGGGCAGTGTGGAAGGGAAATGTGGGGTGGAAACCTCTACACAGAGTCCCACTGGGGCACTGGTAGTGGAGCTATGAGAAGAGGACCATTATCCTTCAGACCCCAGAAAGGTAGATCCACTGACAGCTTGCACTGTGCACCTGGAATAGCCCCAGGCTCTCAATGCCAGCCCATGAAAGTAGCCATGGGCACTGTAGTCTGCAGAGCCACAGAGCAGAGCTGCCCAAGGCCTTAGGAGCCCACACCTTGCATCAGCGTGCCCTGGATGTAAGACATAGTCAAAGGAGATCATTTTGAAGTGTTAAAATTTAATAATTGCTCTACTGGGTTTTGGACTTGCATGGGACCTGTAGACCCTTTATTGGTCCAATTTCTCCCATTTGGAATGGGAGCATTTACCCAATGCCTGCATGCCCATTTTATCTCAGAAGTAACTTTTTTATTTCACAGGCTCATAGGTGGAAGGGATGTGCCTTGTCTCAAATAAGACTTTGGATTTAGACTTGGACTTTTCAGTTAATGCTGGAATGAGTTAAAACTTTGGGAGACTGTTAGGAAGGTATGACTGATTTTAAAATGTTAATGGGACATGAGATTTGTGAGGGATCCAGGGCTGAATAACATGATTAGGACTTGTGTTCCCACCAAAATCTAATCTTGAATTGTAATCCTCATGTGTCAAGGGAGAGACCAGGTAGAGGTACTTGAATCATGGGGTTGCTTCCCCTGTGATATTCTCATGATAATGAATGAATTCTCATGAGATCTGGTGGTTTTATAAAGATCTTCCCCCTTCACTTGGCACTTCAACTTCTTGTTGTGTTGTGAAGAAGGTGCCTTGCTTCCCCTTTATCTTCCTCTATGATTGTAAGATTTCTGAGGCCTCCCCAGTTATGCTGAACTGTGAAAGAATTAAAACTTTTTCCTTTATAAATTACCCAATCTCAGACAGTTCTTTATAGCATATGAAAACTAATACAAGTATTTTATCTATAATATTTGAGTAAATTTATAGATTTTATGTTCATATTTGATAATGTCCTCTACTCTCTTTTTCACATTGCCTTAACTGTTTTTTTAAAATTCAGATTACAGTATTGGAAGGAGGTAGAGCAAGATGTCAGAGTAGAAAGCTCCCCTAGTTGTTTCCCCCACAAACACACCAATTTACCAGCTATCTACACAGAAAATATACCTTCATAAGAACTAAAATTCAGGCGTGTACTCATAGTTTTAACTTCATATCACTAAAAGAGGCACTAAACACGTAGAGAAAAGCAGTCCTGAATTTAATTGCTAACATACCACTCCTCCACTTGGCTCTCCCTGCAGTAGCAGGCATGGTGCAGGGATCATGTCTGGGTGCTCAGGGAGGAAGAGCACAGCAGTCCCGAGACATTGAACTCAGTGCTCACCTGCTAGAGCAGAAAGGAAAACTTGACAAAACTCAGCTGATGCTTGCCCACAGAGGGATTATTTAAACCAGCCCTAGCCAGAGAGGAATCACCTATCCCAGAGGTCTAAATTTGAGTTTCTGCAAACCTTGCCATTGAGGACAAAAGTACATTGTGTCTCTAAGTAAACATGGGAGGCAGCCTGTGCCATAAGGGCAGCAACTTTTAGGCAAGCTCTAGTGCTGAAGTAGGACCAGAGACAGTGGACTGGGGGAGCATGCAACCTACTGAGACACCAGCTGGTGCAAGTAAAGGAGTGCTGGCATCATCCTCCTTAACCTCAGATTGCATAGTTCACTGCTCCGAAAGTTCCACCTTCCTTCCACTGGAGGAGAGGAGAGAGAAGAGTTGGGAGGACTTTGTCTTGCATCTTGGATACCAGCCTGGAAAAACCCTAGATCCTAGATGACATTTCTAGACACACCCTGGGCCAGAAGGAAACCAGCAACCTTGAAGGAAAGGACCAAGTTCTGGCACCATTTATCACCTGCTAACTGAAGAGCCCTTGGGGTCTGAATAACCAGCAGTAATACCCAGGTACTACACTGAGGGTCTTGGTTGAATCTCTGAGACTTACTGGCTTCAGTGAGACTCAGAAAAAATATTAGCCATGGTAGCTATGGGGCAACACTCCTTCTGTTTGAGAAAAGCAGAGGGAAAAGTAAAGGGGATTTTTCTTGCTTTGTGGATACCAGCGTGGCCACAGGGGAGAGCACCAAGTGGGCTCTTGGGGTCCCTGATTCCAGGGCTTGACTCTTGAATGGCATTTCTGGATCTGCCCTGGTACAGAGTAGAGCCTACTGTCCTAAAGGGTGAGTCCCAGGCCAGACAGCATTCACCACAGTCTTATTTAAGAGCCTTTGGTCCTTAAGGGAACATGGGAGGTAGTCTGGTAGTTCTCCTTGTGGTTTTTGGTGGCAGTGGCTGTGAGGTGGCCTCTTCTGTCTTTGGAAAGGTGAGGAAAGAGTGGGAAGGACTGTGTCTTGTAGTTTGAGTCATATCTCAGCTGCAGTACAATAGAACACCAGACAGACTTCTAAGGTTTTTGATCTAGTCCATGACTCCCAAATGGCACCTCTGGACTCACCTAGGGGGACCTCGCTAATCTGAAAAGAAGGACACAGGTCTGGCTGGCCTTTGCCACTTATTGATTGTGGAGCCTCAGTGCCTTGAGCAAACAGTAGCCAGGGGAGTAATCACAGCAGGCCTTGGGCAAGACCCAGTGCTGTGCTGGCTTCATGTCTGAGTGGTGGTGGTGGCTACAGAGGTGCTTGTGACACTCCTTCCGCAGCTTTAGGTGGCTCAGAACAGAGAAGGAGACTCTGCTCTTTTGTTGAAAGTAATGGAAGAGAAGAAGGGTCTCTGCTTGGTATTCCAAGGAATTCTCCTGGATCTTGTCCAAGACCATCAAGGCAGTGCCTCTAGAAGTCTACTAGAACCACAGCATTACTGGGCTTGAGGTGCCCTCTAAAGCAGATACAGCTTAGATCACAATACCTAAGTCCCTCCAAATATCTGGAAAGCCTTCCCAAGAAGGATGGGTATAAACAAGCCCAAGACTGAGGAGACTACAATGAGTATATGAATACTCTTCAGTGCCCAGACACTGAAGAATATCTACTAGCATCAATGCCATCAGGAAAACATGACCTCATTGAAAGAGCTAAAGACACTGGGGATGAATCCTGGAGAAACAGAGATATGTGACCTTTCAGACAGAGAATTCAAAATAGATATATTAAGGAAACTCAAAGAAATTCAAGAGAACATAGAGAAGGAATTCAGAATTCTGTCAGATAAATTTAACAAAGAGTTTGAAATAATTTAAAAGAAGCAGAAATCCTGGAGGTGAAAAAAATGCAATTGGCATACAGGGTAAGGCATTAGAGTCTTTTAGTAGCAGAATTGATCAAATGGAAGGAAGAACTAGTGAGCTTGGAGACAAGCTACTTGAAAATACACAGAGAAGACAAAAGGAAAAAGAATAAAAAGCAATGAACTGTGATTACAGCATCTAGAAAATAGCCTCAAAAGGGCAAATCTAAGAGTTATTGCCCTTAAAGAAGAAGTAGAGAAAGAGATAGAGGTAGATAGTTTATTACAAGGAATAATAACAGAGAACTTCCCAAATCTAGAGAAAGTTATCAATATCCAAGCATAAGAAGGCTGTAGAACACCAACCAGATGTAACCCAAGGAAGACTACCTCAAGACATTTAATAATCAAACTCCCTAAGATCAAGAATAAAGAAAAGATTATAAAAGCAACAAGAGAAAAGAAACAAACAACATACAATGGGTCTCCAATACATCTGGCAGGAAAATTTTCAGTGGAAACCTTACAGGTTGGGAGAGAGTGGCATGACGTAAAGTGCTGAAGGGAGAACAAAAGAAAAAACTTTTACCCTAGAATAGTATATCTGATGAGAATATCCTTCAAACATGAAGGATAAATAAAGACTTTCCCAGACAAATAAAAGCTGGGAGATTTTATTAACACCAGACCTGTCCTACAAGAAATGCTATAGGTAGTACTTCAATAAGAAATAAAAGGATGTTAATGAGCAATAAGACATCACCTGAAGGTACAAAACTCACTGGTAATAGTAAGTACACAGACAATCACAGAATATTATAATACCATAACTGTGGTGTGTGAACTACTGTTATCCTAGAAGAAAGACTAAACAATGAACCAATCAAAAATAATAACTATGACAACTTTTCAAGATATAGTTGGTACAATAAAATGTAAATAAGAACAACAAAAGAAGAGGTAGAGAAAGAGTTAGGGGCAGAAAGTTTATTCAAAAGGATAGTAACAGAGAACTTTCCAAACCTGGAGAAGATATCAATACCCAAGTATAGGAAGGTTATGGAACGCCAAGTAGATTTAACCCAGATAAGACTACCACAAAGCATTTAATAATCAAACTCCAAAAGATCAAGGATAAAGAAAGGATTCTAAAAGCAGCAAGAGAAATGAAGCAAATAATGTACAATGGAGCTCCAATATGTCTGTCGGCTCACTTTTCAGTGGAAACCGTACAGGCCAGGAGACATAAGCAGTACAATAAAATGTAAATAGAAACAATGAAAAGTTAAAAGAAGTTGAGAGCTAGAGTTTTTATTAGATTTCTTTTTGCTTGTTTGTTTATGCAAACAGTGTTAAGTTGTTGTCAGGTTAAAATACTAGGTTATAAGATAGTAATTGAAAGCCTCATGGTAACTTTAAACTTAAAAGCATACAATGGAAACACAAAAAGTAACAAGCAAGAAGCTAAATTATATCACCAGAGAAAATCACTTTCACTAAGGAATTCAGGAAGGAAAGAAGGAAGAGAAGACCACAAAACAACCAGAAAAACAAATAACAAAATGGCAGGAGTAAGTTCTTACTTATCAACAATAACATTGAATGTAAGCAGACTAAACTCTTCCATCAAAAAGACATGGAGTGGCAAAATGGATAAAAAAACAAGACCCATTGATCTTTTGCCTATAAGAAATACACTTAACCTATAAAGGCACACATAGACTAACAATAAAGGGATGGAAAAAGATATTTGATGTCAATAGAAACCAAAAAAAAGAGCAGGAGTAGCTATACTTATATAAGACAAAATAGATTTCAAGACAAACACTAAAAGAGACAAAATAGTTCACTATATAATGATAATGATAAAGGGATCAATTCAGCAAGAGGCTATAACAGTTTTAAATTTATAGGCACTCAATATGGGAGTACCAAGATTTATAAAGCAAATATTATTAGAGCCAAAGAAACAGATAAACTCCAATATATTAGTAACTAGAGATTTCAGCACCCCACTTTCGGCATTGGACAGATCTCCCAGACAGAACATTAGCAAAGAAACATCAGTCTTGATCTGCAATATAGACCAAATGGACCTAATGGATATTTACAGAACATTTCATTCAATGGCTACAGAATACACATTATTTTCCTCAGTACATGGATCACTCTCAAGAATAAACCATATGTTGGGTCACAAAACAAGTTTTAAAACATTCACAAAAATTGAAATTAAGCATCTTCTTGACTACAGTGGAATAAAATTGGAAATTAATAACAAAGAATTTTGGAAACTACACAAATACATGAAAATTAAATAATATGCTCTTGAATGACCAGCAGGTCAATGAAGAAATTAAGAAGAATTTGAAAAATTTCTTGAAACAATTGATAATAAAAACGCAACACACCAAAATCTATGGGATACGGCAAAAGCAGTATTAAGATGAAATTTTATAGCTATAAGTTCCTGCATCGAAAAAGAAGAAACACTTCAAATAATCTAATGATGCATCTTAAAGAACTAGAAAAGCAAGAGCAAACCAAACCCCAAATTAGTAGAAAAAGAAGAGATCAGAATCAAAATAAATGAAATTGAAATGAAAAAGAATACAAAAATCAATGTAACAAAAGTTCTGTTTTTTTGAAAAGTTAAAATTAACAAAATTTTAGCCAGATGAACTTAAAAAAGAGAGAGAGAGAGAGAGAAGATACAAAAAAAATCAATCAGATATGAAAAATGAGACATTACAACTAATACTCCAGAAATTCAAAGGATCATTAGTGGCTACTATAAGCAACTATATGCCAATAAATTGGAAAATGTAGAAGAAATGAACAAATTGCTAGACTTATATAACCTACCAAGAATGTATGAGAACTGAGAAATCTAAAACCCAAACAGACCAATAATAAATAACGAGTTTGAAGCCATAAATGTCTCCCAGTAAAGAAAAGCCCAGGATCTGATGGCTTCATTGCTGAATTCTACCAAACATTTAAAGAAGTAATACCAATACTGTCAAACTATTTCAAAAAATAGAAGCGGAGGGAATGCTTCCAAACTCATTCTACAAGGCTGGTATTACCCTGATACCAAAATCAGACAAAATGCATCAAATAAAGAATACTACAGTCCAATATCTCTGATGAATATTGATGCAAGAATCCTCAACAAAGTACTAGCAAACCAAATTCAACAATTCACTAGAAAGATCATTCATCATCACCAAATGGGATTTATCCCTAGATACAAAGATGGTTCATCACATGCAAATCAATCAATGTGATACATCATGTAAACAGAATAAAGGATAAAACAATTTGATTATTTTAATTGATGCTGAAAAAGCATTTGATAAAAGTCAACATACTTTTCATGATAAAAACCCTCAACAAACTGCATATAGAAGGAACATACCTCAATGTAATAAAATACATACATGACTGACCCACAGCTAGTATCATACTGACTGGTGAAAAACCAAAAGCATCTGCTCTAAGATCTGGAACATAACATAGATGCCCACTTTCACCTCCTTTATTCAACATAGTACTGCAATTCCTAGCTAGAGTAATCAGACAAGAGAAAGATATAAAGGGCATCCAAATTGGAAAGGAAGAGGTCAAGTTATTCATGTTAGCAGATGATACAATTTTACATTTGGAAAAAACCTAACGACTCCAACCAAAACACTATTAGAACTGATAAACAAATTTAATACAATTGCAGGATACAAAACCAACTTACAAAAATAAGTAGCATTTTTAATGCCAACAGTGAACAATATAAAAAAGAAATTTAAAAAAGTAATCTCATTTACAATAGCCACACATAAAATTAAATACCTGAGAACTGAAAGGTCTATATAATGAAAACTATAAAACACTAATGAAACAAATGGAAGAGGGAACCAAATAAATGCAAAAATATTCCATGTTCATGGATTAGAAGAATCAATAATGTTGAAATGTCCACACTACCCAAAGCAATCTACAAATTCAATGCAATTCCTATCAAAATACCAATGACATTTGTCACAAAAATAGAAAAAAGAATCCTAAAATTTATATGGAATCACAAACGACCCAGAATAGCCAAAGCTATCCTGACCAAAAGGAAGAAAACTGGAGGAATCACATTACCTGACTTCAAATTATACTACAGAGCTCTAGTAACCAAAATAGTGTGGTACTGGCATAAAAACAGACACATAGGCCAATGGAACAGATCAAATTCCAGAAGCAAGTCCATACACCTACATTGAACTTATTTTCAACAAAGGTGCCAAGTACATACACTGGGGGAAATGACAGTCTCTTCAGTAAATGGTGATGGGAAAACTGGATATCCATATGCAGAAGAATGAATCTAAGACCCCTAACCTTTCACCATACACAAAATAAAATCAAAATGAATTAAACCATAAATCTAAGACCTCAAACTATGAAACTACTACAAGAAAATATTGGGAACACTCTTCAGGACATCAGTCTGGGCAAAGATTTCTTTAGCAATACCCCACAAGCACAGGCAACTAAAGTAAAAAAATGGACAAATGGGATCACATCAAGTTAAAAAGCTTCTGCACAGCAAAGGAAACAAAAAAGTGAAGAGAAACCCACAGAATGGGAGAAAATATTTGCAAACTACCCATCTGACAAGGGATTAATAACAAGAATATATAAAAAGTTCAAACAATTCTATAGGAAAAAATGGGTAAGAGATTTTGACATTCCACAAAGAAGACATATAAATGGCAGATAGACCTATGAAAAGGTGTTCAACATCATTGATCATCAGGGAAATACAAATCAAAAATACGATGATCTGTCATCTTACCCCAGTTAAAATGGCTTATATCCAAAGACAGGCAATAACAAGTGCTGGCAAGGATGTGGAGAAAAGGGGAACCCTCATATACTGTTAGTGGGAGTGTAAATTAGTACAACCACTATGGAGAAGAGTTTGGAAGTTCCTCATAAAATCAAAAATAGAACTATCATATGATCCCACAATCCCGCTGCTGGATACATACCCAGAAGAAAGGAAATCAGTACATGGAAAGGAAATGAGTATTATCTGCACTCACATGTTTGTTGCAGCATTGTTTATAATAGCTATATTTGGAAGCAATCTAAGTGTCCATCAACAGATGAATGGATAAAGAAAATGTGATACATATACACAATGGAGTAGTATTCGATCATAGAAAAGAATGAGATTTATTCATTTGCAACAACTTGGATGGAACTAGAGATCATTAAGTTAAGTAAAATAAGCCAGGTACAGAAAGACAAACATCACATGTTCTCACTTATTTGTGGGATCTAATGACAAAAACAATTAAACTCATGGACATAGATAGTAGCAGGATTGTTACCAGAGGCTAGGGGAGTATAGTGGGGTTGCTAAGAGAGAAGTGGGAATGGTTAATGGGTACAAAAAGAAATACAAAAGAATGGATAAGAACTAGTATTTGACAGCACAACAGGGTGACTATAGTTAATAATAACTTCATTGTACATTTTAAAATAACCAGAAGAGTGCAATTGAATTGTTTGTAACCCAAAGGGTAAGTGATTGAGGGTGTGGATACCCCCATTCTCCATGATGTGATTATTTTCACATTGCATGCCTGTATCAAAATGTATCATGTCCCCCATAAATATATACACCTACTATGTACCCACAAAAATTAAAAATGAAAAAAAAAATTTAAAGGTTACAATATTGTAAAAATGATAACCTCATAAAATGAGTTGCAGAGCAGTGTGTATTCTGGAAGAACTTGCATATATTCAAGAATATTTTTCAAACATGTATGATAGCTCTGTAAAATATCTGGGCCTAGTATCTTTTATAGAAAGGTATTTTATATTACTGACTACATTTATTAAAACTTACTAGTCTATTAAGTTTTTTATTTCTTGAGCCAGTTTTGATTAGTTATACTTAAGAAAATATCTATTTTATCAAAATGTTTAAATGTATTGACCTAAAATTGTTTAAATTACTTTCAAAATATTTACAGTTTGTATATCTATGAAATTTCTATTTTTTTTCTTATCTTCTCAATAGTCTCTTTCTCTTCTTCTTCATTACTTTCTTTTTCTTTTCTTTTTATTTTTTTGAGATGCAGTCTTGCTCTATCCCCCAGGCTGTAGTGCAGTGGTGCCATTTTGCCTTACTGCAACCTTCTTCTCCTGGGTTCTCCTGACTTAGCCTCCTGAGTAGCTGGTATTATGGGTGTGTACCACTGAGCCCAGCTAATTTAATTACTTTGTATTACCATTTTTATTTCTTTGACTTTCTTTGTGATTGTTCTATTGTTCTTTCACTTTCTTTTTAAGTCTTGGTTTATTCTTCTCTATTAAACACAGAAGGTTTTGTATTTTCCTTTAATACAATTTTAGCTATATTTTTTGTGTCAATTTTTTTTATTGTACTTTAAGTTCTGGGGTACATGTGCAGATCTTGTGGTATTGTTGCATAGGTACACACATGCCATGGTGGCTTGCTGTCTCCATTCTCCCATCACCTACATCAGGCATTTTTCCCAGTGTTATCCCTCCCTAACCTCTCCGCCCCTCACCGACCCTCCCCTACTCCCCCATCCCATAAGAGACCCCAGTGTGTGATGTTCCCCTCCGTGTGCCCATGTGTTCTCATTGTTCAGCTCCTACTTATGAGTGAGAGCATGCAGTGTTTGGTTTTCTGTTCTTATGTCAGTTTGCTGAGAATAATGGTTTCCAGGTTCATCCATGTCCCCTGCAAAGGACATGACCTCATCCTTTTTATGGCTGCATAGTATTCCATGGTGTATATGTGCCACATTTTCTTTGTCCAGTCTATCATTGATGGGCATTTGGGTTGGTTCCAGGTCTTTGCTATTGTAAACAGTGCTGCAGTGAACATACATGTGCATGTGTCTTTATAATAGAACGATTTATAATCCTTTGGATATATACCCAGTAAGGGGATTGCTGGATCAAATGGAATTTAGATTTCTAGTTCCTTGAGAAATCGCCACACTGTCTCCCACAATGGTTGAACTAATTTACACTCCCATAAACAGTGTAAAAGTGTTCCTATTTCTTCACATCCTCTCCAATATCTGTTGTCTCCAGATTTTTTAATGATTGCCATTCTATCTGGCATGAGATGGTATCTCAATGTAGTTTTGATTTGCATTTCTCTAATGACCAGTGATAATGAGCATTTTTTCATATGTTTTTTGGCTTCATGTATGTCTTCTTTTGAAAAGTGTCTGTTCATATCCTTCACCCACTTTTGAATGAGTTTATTTTTTTTCTTGTAAATTTGCTTTAGTTCTTTGTAGATTCTGGATATTAGCCCTTTGTCAGATGGGTAGATTGCAAACATTTTTTTCCCATTCTGTTGGTTGCTGGTTCACTGTAATGATTGTTTCTTTTACTGTGCAGAGACTCTTAAGTTTAATTAGATCCCATTTGTCTATTTTGGCTTTTGTTGTCATTGATTTTGGTGTTTTAGTCATGAAGTCCTTGCCTATGCCTATGTCCTGAATGGTATTGCCTAGGTTTTCTTCTAGGGTTTTTATGGTGTTAGGTCTTATGTTAAAATCTTTAATCCATCTGGAGTTAATTTTAGTGTAAGGTGTCAGGAATGGGTCCAGTTTCAGCTTTCTGCACATAGCTAACCAGTTTTCCCAACACCATTTATTAAACAGGGAACCTTTTCCCCATTGCTTCCTTTTGTCTGGTTTGTCAAAGATCAGATGGTTGTAGATATGTGGCATTGCTTCTGAGGCCTCTGTTCTGTTCCACTGGTCTATATCTGTGTTTTGGTACCAGTACCATGCTTTTTGATTACTGTAGTCTTGTAGTATAGTTTGAAGTCAGGTAGCGTGATGCCTCCAGCTTTATTCTTTTTGCTTAGGATTGTCTTGACTATGCAGGCTCTCTTTGGTTCCACATGAAGCTTAAGGTGGTTTTTTACAGTTCTGTGAAGAAGGTCAATGGTAGCTTGATGGAGATAGTGTTGAATCTATAAATTACTTTGGGCAGTATGGCCATTTTCACGATGTTGATTCTTCCTAACCATGAGCATGGAATGTTTTTCCATCTGTTTGTGTCCTCTCTTATTTCCTTGAGCAGTGGTTTGTAGTGCTCCTTGAAGAGGTCCTTTACATTCTTTGCTAATTTTATTCCTAGGTGTTTTATGCTCTTTGTAGCAATTGTGAATGGGAGTTTGCTCATGATTTGGCTCTTGTCTGTTATTGGTGTATAGGAATGCTTTTGGTTTCTGCTCATTGATTTTGTATCCTGAGACTTCACTGAAGTTGCTTATCAGTTTGAGGAGATTTTGGGCTGAGATGATGGGGTCTTCTAAATATACAATCATGTCATCAGCAAATAGAGACAATTTGACTTTCTCTTTTCCTAATTGAATACGCTTTCTTTTTCTTACCTGATTGCTCTGGCTAGAATTTCCAATACTATATTGAATAGTAGTGGTGAGAGAGGGCATGCTTGTCTAGTGCCAGTTTTCAAAGGGAATGCTTCTAGTTTTTGCCCATTGAGTATGATATTGGCTGTGGGTTTGTCATAAATAGCTTTTATTATTTTGAGATACATTCCGTCAATACCTAGTTTATTAAGAGTTTTTAGCATGAAGGGCTGTTGAATTTGTCAAAGGCTTTCTCTGCATCTATTGAGATAATCATGTGGTTTTTGTCTTTGGTTCTTATGTGATGAATTACGTTTATAGACTTACATATGTTGAACTAGCCTTGCATCCCCAGGATGAAGCTTACTTGATCGTGATGGATAAGCTTTTTGATGTGCTATTGCATTTGGTTTGCCAGTATTTTATTGAAGATTTTTGCATCATTATTTATCATGGATATTGCCTGAAGTTTTCTTTTACAGTTGTGTCATGCCAGGTTTTGGTATCAGGATGATGATGGTCTCATAAAATGAGTTAGGGAGGATTCCTACTTTTTGTATTATTTTGAATAGTTTCAGAAGGAATGGTACCAGCTCCTCCTTATTCCTTTGGTAGAATTTGGCTGTGAACCCATCTGGACCTGGACTTTTTTTGGTTGGTAGGGCATTAATTGCTGCCTCAACTTCAGACTCTGTTATTGGTCTATTCATGGTTTCAACTTCTTCCTGGTTTAGTCTTGGGAGGGTATAAGTGTCCAGGAATTTATCCATTTCTTCCAGATTTACTGGTTTTTGTGCATACAGTTATTTATAGTAATCTTTGATGGTGGTTTGTATTTCTGGGGAATCAGTGGTAATATCCCCTTTATTGTTTTTCATTGCATCTATTCAATTCTTCTCTCTTTTATTTTGTATTAGTCTGGCTAGCAGTCTGTCTATTTTGTTGATCTTTTCAAAAAAACAACTCCTGGATTTATTGATTTTTTTGAAGGATTTTTTGTGTCTTTATCTCCTTGAGTTTTGCTCTGATCTTAGTTATTTCTTGTCTTCTGCTAGCTTTTGAGTTTTTTGATCTTGCTTCTCTAGCTCTTTCAATTTTGATGATAGGGTGTTGATTTTAGATCTTTCTTCTCATGTGAGCATTTATTGCTATAAATTTCCCTCTAGACACTGCTTTAAATGTCTCCAGAATTTCTGGTACGTTGTGTCTTTGTTCTCATTGGTTTTGAGGAACATGTTTATATCTGCCTTCATTTCATTGTTTATTCTGTCATCATTTGGAAGCAAGTTGTTCAGTTTCCTTGTAGTTGTGTGGTTTAAGTGAATTTCTTAATTCTGAGTTCTAATTTGATTGCACTGTGGTCTGAGAGACTATTTGTTATGATTTCTGTTCTTTTGCATTTGCTTAGGAGTGATTTACTTCCAATTATGTGGTCAATTTTAGAGTAAGTGCAATGTGGTGCTGAGAAGAATGTATATTCTGTGGATTTGGGGGGTGGAGAGTTCTGTAGATGTCTATTAGGTCCGCTTGGTCCAGATCTGCGTTCAAGTCCTGGATATCCTTGTTGATTTTCTGTCTTGTTGATCTGTCTAATATTGACAGTGGAGTGTTGAAGTCTCCCACTGTTATTGTGTGTGAGTCTTAGTCTCTTTATAGGTCATTAAGAACTTGCTTTAATTATCTGGATGCTCCTGTATTGGGTGCATATATATTTAGGATAGTTAGCTTTTCTTGTACTGATCCTTTTACCATTATATAATGCCCTTCTTTGTCTCTTTTGATCTTTGTTGGTCTAAAGTCCATTTTATCAGAGACTAGGGTTGCTTTTTGTGCTCCCCATTTGCTTGGTAAAACTTCTTCCATATCTTTATTTTGAGTCTATGTGTGTCTTTGCACGTGAAATGGGTCTCCTGAATACAGCACACCAATGAGTCTTGGCTTTTTATTCAGTTTGCCAGTCTATGTCTTTTGATTAGGGCATTTAGACCATTACATTTAATGTTAATATTGTTATGTGTGAATTTGATCCTGCCATTTGTTACTGGCTGGTTGTTTTGCCCATTAGTTGATGCAGTTTCTTCATTGATCGTTGGTCTTTACCATTTGGTATGTTTTTGCAGTGGCTGGTACTGGTTGTTCCTTTCCATGTTTAGTGCTTCCTTCAGGAGCTCTTGTACAGCAGGTCTGGTGGCGATGAAATCTCTCAGCAATTGCTTGTCTGTAAAGGATTTTATTTCTCCTTCACTTATGAAGCTTAGTTTGGCTGAATATGAAATTCTGGGTTGAAAGTTCTTTTCTTTAAGGATGTGAATACTGGTCCCCACTCTTTTCTGGCTTGTAGGGTTTCTGCCGAGAGATCCACTGTGAGTCTGATGGGCTTCTTTTGTGTGTGACCCGTCCTTTCTTCTCAGACTGCCCTTAGCATTTTTTCCTTCATTTCAACCCTGATGAATCTGATGGTTATGGGCCTTGAGGTTGCTCTTCCTGAGGAATATCTTTGTGGTGTTCTCTGTATTTCCTGGAATTGAATGGTGGCCTGCCTTGCTAGTTGGGGAAGTTCTCCTGGTTAATATCCTAAAGAGTGTTTTCAGCTTGAATTCACTCTCCCTGTCACATTCAGGTACATCAATCAATCGTAGATTAGGTCTTTTCACATAATCCCATATTTCTTGGAGGCTTTGTTCATTTCTTTTCACTCTTTTTTCTCTAATCTTCCCTTCTTGTTTTATTTCATTCAGTTGATCTTCAATCTCTGATATCCTTTCTTCTGCTTGATCAATTCAGTTGTTGAAATGTTTGTATGCTTCCTGAAGTTCTTGTACTATGTTTTTCAGCTTCATCAAGTCTTTATTTTCCTCTCTAAGCTGGTTATTCTAGTTAGCATTTTGTCTAACCTTTTTTCAAGGTTTTTAGTTTCTTTGCATTGGGTTAGAACATGTTCCTTTAGCTCAGAGAAGTTTGTTATTACCCACCTTCTGAAACCTGCTTCTGTCACTTCATCAAACTCCTTCTCCATCCTGTTTTGTTCTCTTGCTGGTGAGGAGTTGTGATCCCTTGGAGGAGGAGAGGTGTTGTAGTCTTTGATGATTTCATCCTTTTTGCACTGGTTTCTTCCCATCTTTGTGGGTTAATCTACCTTTGATCTTTGAAGTTGGTGATTTTGGATGGGGTCTCTGAGTGGACATCCTTTCTGTTAATGTTGAAACTATTTCTTTTTGTTTTTTGTTTTCCTTCTAACAATCAGGCTCCCCTACTATAGGACAGCTGGAGGTCCACTCCAGGCCTTGCTTGCCTGGGAATCACCCGTGGGGGCTGTGGAGCAGTGAGGATTGCTGCCTTATCTTTCCTCTGGTAGCTTCATCCCAGAAAGGAACCTGCCAGGTGTCAGCCTGAGATCTCCTGTATGAGGTGTGTTTGTGGTTATTCAGGGCTTAGGGAGCCACTTCAGCAGGCAGTCTCTCCATTGTTTGCCTGCAGAGGTGCTGCTGGGCTGCCTCGGACTCAGCCAACTGCTGTGTAAGCTTCCTCTGGCTTTTGTTTACACAGGTGAGATTAGACCCACCTTCCCAATGGCAGACACCCTTCATCCCCACCAAGCTCAATCAGCCTTGAACTGATGTGCTGACTGCAAGAGGGTTTCAGTTTGCTGGTCTTTGTGGGGGGTGGGACCTGTCAAGCCACAGGGACCTGTCTCCCTGCTTTCAGCTCTCCCTCTTCCTGGGGGGAGCAAGTAGGTCTGTCTCACCGGCACTTTTGGTGCCGAGATCTGTGCCAACAACTCATGGTGCTGCACTGGCAGGAGCTGTCACTCAGATCTGTATTAATAACTCACAGCACTTTTCAGCCTGGCAGTGTTCTCCTGGAATGTGAATTGCAACAGCCATGGGAGAAGCGCAGTATCTGAACCAGAGTGCCGAGGGGGATAAAGTCCCCCATCCTCCATCCAGTTGCACTTCCTGGGTGGGGCAGTGCCCTGCCCTGCCTCGGTTCACCCTCCTTGGGCTATACCTACAGTCCAACCAGTCCCATTGAAATGAACCTGGTACCTCGGTTGGAAATGCAGAGATCACTTGCCTTCTGCATCTTTCACACTGGGAACTGCGCTCCAGAGCTACTCCTATTTGGCCATCTTGGCGGAAGTCCATATATGTCAATTTTAATTGTTTTAAGAAATTTTAAATTTCAAGCATGGTGTCCTTTTTGAACCATGAATTATCCCATTTTAAAATGTTTTGTTTATTCTTCTGATACTGATTTATTGCTAAATTAAATATTGCTATACATTATTCTCTTTTAGTGATTAGATTCTTTAGTGTTTACTTGGGTTTACTTTGTGCTTTCATACATGACAAATTTTGGTAAATTTATAGATACCAAACACAATGTTCTATTCATGTCCATTAAGTCAAATTCACTTTTGATTACATTTTACATGTAATTACTTTATGTAGTAGGTAAAATTATAAGATGGTCTCAAAGATTCCAGGCCTCTGTTTCCAACAATTTTCGTAGTATGCATGGGGCTTGTGAATATGATGAGATTTCACTTCCTTGATTAGGTTGCTAATGAGTTGACTATAAGTTAATCAAAAGGAAGGTGGCTAGGACCTCAGGGTGACCTTTAGGAGCTGAGAGCAACCCCTTTAGGAGCTGAGAGCAAGAAAACAAGGACCTCAGTCTTACAGCCATAAGGGACTAAATTCTGCCAAAAATTGAATGAGCTTGGAAGAGGACCCTGAGTTCCACATAAAAATGATACCTTGATTTCAGTTCTGTGAGATCCTGAGCAGAGAATCCAGACTTCCCGTCTTCAGAAATAGTACTATAATAAATGGCTACTGCTTTAAGTGCCTAATTTTATGGTAGTCTGTTACACAATAAGAAAACTATTATGCTATGTTTTTGAATTTGACTTATCAATTATTAAGGGAGGTGTGTTACAGTTTTACATTGTGATTATTCTTGTTAATTTTTGTCAGTAATTTTGTCAATTTTTACTTTTTTTACTTTTAGCCTGTGATACTTGGGCTATATAAATTCCAAATGGTTACTTCTTATTAATGAATTTCTTTGTTATTACTAATTATATTTTTGCCTAAACATTAATTTTGTCTGATATTAAAATAGTTATTCCATATATCTCTTATATGGTATTTTTCCATCATGTTATTCTTTATCCTTTATTTTTACTCTTTCTTTGTTTCATGTTTTTAGTAGTATCTTTAGTAAACAGCAAAAAGCTAGATTTTAAAATCTTGTTTAAGACTGTTTATATTTAAAAGGTGAGTTTTCATATGTTACATTTAGTGTGATTACTGATTTTTCATTATTTCTATCACCTTATTTATCATGCTTTTAATTTATTTTTAAAAAGCTTTCCTGCCTGATATTATTTCGAGCAAGTTCATCTCTCATACCTTCCAACTCTGTTAGTTTAGTTCACAATATATTTTTATTCTTTCAAGCTTGGAAGAAACTCAATTACTTTAAAAATTATAATAGATATTTTTGATATAATAAACCTAAACATTAATCAAAATTATTTATATTTCTAAATATACTAGGACATCTCAGTGCATATTGCTCAGGTGACGGGGTACACCAAATCTCACAAATCACCACTGAAGAACTTACTCATGTAACCAAACACCACCTGTTCCCCAATAACCTATAGAAATAAAAATAAATAAATAAATACACAAGGATATTAAATAATACACAGAAACTTAGGTTTTTAAAGATCTAATTATGCCCTTTTATCTTGTACTTTATGACATACTTTACCTTCACCTTAATTTTATAACATTCCAACTAATCATTTTTATTGATATTGATTTATATAATCAGTGCTTATTTAATTATTCATTTTTTTCCTCTTATTTTTGCACCTTATACCTTAATTCTGTGTTAAATTCCTTTTTTCTCCCATCCAAGTACTAACTGGGTCCAACTGTGCTTAGCTTCAGAGATCAGAAGAGATTGGACATGTTCAGTGTGGTATGCCTGTACACAATTAACTTCCTTCTTTCTGTTGAATATTCTTTTGTAGTTCTGCCTTTATGCTCTCAGTATCTGCCTGAAACTGATTGATTTGGATGATAGTTTAATTGGGTATAGAATTATAGGTTAATGATTTTTCTCTCTCTCTCTTGTAGTGGTTTGATGACTTCTGGTGTTTTTGATCTAGGGAAGTCTTTAACACTTCTCCTAATGAGAGGTAGGCTCTATGACCCCTCCCATGAATCTTAATAATTACAAAGACTATTTGGACAATAGGCTGTAGTAGAAATGGCACCATGCCAGTTTGTGTGCTCAGGCCTTGAAAGACTGGCAGTTTCTGTATCTTTCCTCTTGGAATCCTCACTCTCAGAGAGGCCAGCTGCCATTTGAAAGGTTTGATTATCCTGATACTGCTATGCTGTGAGGAGGTTCATGAGAGTCACATGGAACAGCTGCATAGAACAAATCATCCAGGGCAGGTGACAAACACAGAAGTGAATACACTATTTGAGACATTTAATCTGATGTGGAAAAGATCCAAGGCTCAGGACATAGGGCCCCATTCTCATTGTTCCAGTCTTTTTCAACACCCCAGCAAAGGCCTGAGTCATTGTGGAGCAAAGACTAGCTGTCCATACTATACTCTGCTAAAATTCCTGACCCAAAATTATGATCATAACAGAATAGTTGTTGTTTTACCTAAGTTAGGGGTGGTTTGTTATAAATTAATGGATATCTGAAACAATAATATTTTGCCTTTATAATACTTTGATCATACTGGGAAATTATACGTTTATTAGTATAAGTAGTTGTTTAATGTTTATCTTTTCCAAGCTTTTAGGTTCTATAAAAATAAAAATAAAAATAAAACATAATTTGTTTTATACTTCATTCTCAGAGCCTAACACATATAGACATTCAATAAATATTTAGTGAATAAATAAATATTTTAAAAGTTTATATTGTTCAATTATTGTGTGCTAATTATTGCTTTATTATGAGTTTCTTTAAAAATTATTTTACAGTGTTTTTATTGGAACTTCTATAATCTGAGAAAATCAATGAAAATAATAGATGAAAATAGCTCCAAACATTCAGTTTAATCTGCAGATGTAAGATGTGATTCTTTTTATACTTTCAAGGCTTAGTTTCATTTTCTGCGCTGATAATTTTTCTGGCCTTAGAGGCTGGAAAAAGTCAACGAACAAAAAATGCTGGATTAAGCAGATAGAGTACACATTGAAAAGTTTAAGATTTAAATTTAAAGATTGCTTAATCATTTTTATTTTAAAATCTGGGAAACAT
This sequence comes from Ateles fusciceps, assembly GCA_036589455.1. Lineage (NCBI taxonomy): Eukaryota > Metazoa > Chordata > Mammalia > Primates > Atelidae > Ateles > Ateles fusciceps. The sequence continues at coordinate 28,463,210 of JAZHEH010003205.1, read as the reverse complement.
CAAAATGCTTTCTCCAAATGGGCCCTGGCTCCACTGTGTATGACATGATGATGCAGCTACTTCATGGTTTCCTGACATCTGTTGCTCCATGTCTTCATGGACAGCTGCTGAGGGTTTGATCTGTTTATTCTCCTTGTCACTTGGTTATTTCTGCTTTCACCCTTCAAAGATAAATAATTCCTTTGCAATGAGAGTCTCTTAAAATTGAGTTTTAGGGAAACAATTATTTGTTCATGTATTTATTTATTCAGATGCCACTATGCTTTAGAAATTAAAGCCAGCTTTATGGATACACAAAATATTAAAAAATGAATTTTAAAATACAGAAAAAGAAGGAAAGGAAAGAAGTAAAAGAAGAAAAATAAAGGAGAGTAGTATGGTCTTTGTATAAGATTCAGAAAATTCAAACCATAATGACCTTTCTGTTGGCTTCTGGTGGGACAACATTTGTCTTTAACTATCAGAGGAAAGGGGAAACTGGTCAGTTACATGGTTCAAAATGTTCCTAACATTAATACAAGCCAATTGCTCACAAGTACAGTTTTTCTTGGTTCCCATACCAGACAGTAATTTCTCCCAGGTTTCTCATAAAGGAGACCCAAGAGGAAGAAAATAGTTTCAGCAGAACTGCATGTTAGTATAAAACAGCATTTAGGAGAGGCTGTAAGCAATTGAGGAATTTAGAAGAGAATAGGTTTCATTCATATTTGTCATCCCAGTTGCTAACAGTGCCAGGCACATAGTAGGTACTTATTAAATCTTCTTTAAATGCACGAAAAATAAAATGGAAAAAGTTTGTGATTTCTTAATTATTTTAAACAGAAAGTTCACTAGAAGAGGAACATTCTTCAAAAGACCTGACATGGGCTGGGCATGGTGGCTCATGCCTGTAATCCCAGCACTTTGGGAAGTGGAGGCAGGCAGATCGCCTGAGGTCAGGAGTTCAAGACCAGCCCGGCCAACATGGTGAAACCCCGTCTCTACTAAAAATACAAAAATTAGCTGGGCGGTGGTGCATGCTTGTGATCTCAGCTACTCGGGAGGCTGAGGAGGAGAATTGCTTGAACCCAGGAGGTGGAGGCTGCATTGAGTTGAGATTGCCACTGCACCCCAGCCTGGGCAACAGAGTGAGACTCCATCTCAAAAAAAAAAAAAAAAAAAAAAGACCTGACGTGATATCTAGCACCACTTTCATCACCATCCATGTCAGGTTTGCTATGGAAAAGACCTCTTGTCCTATGAAGAGTAGCAGGTACCACTGAGGGTTAAGCAAATATGAGTTGCATAGAACTGAGAACTGCCACTGTGGGTTCAGATGCCTTGGAGGAAATGTCTTTTTAGCTTTTGCAGTCCTCATTGCAGCCCTGAGAACTTGGAAGTCAAGCAGTAATACCCAGTGCTGTGAACCCATATTCCCTCTCTACTATGCAGAGCAACTGGTCAATTGTTTTACTTTATGCCCTTGCATCCCCCAATTCCCTCACCTTCTAAGTTCTGTTTAATTTAATAAAATCCAAGGACTGACCAAGTTTTTTGCCCCAGGTCTTCATTTTCTGGAACAAATCTTAAAATATATGTCTACATTCAGTGATATTAGAGTTTCCTATAGTTTCTATAAGTTTTCTATAGGAAAGCCATAGTTTTCCTCTTTATCAATCTTTATGTCCACTGAACAATAATTATACTGTGGCCTAAAAGACACAGTGTCATTGTGTGGGTTAAAGTCAGAGTATAAAAGAGGTGGGGTGCATAACAATAAGGCTATAGTGCTCTTTGCTGTGTTGCAACTGTCCATCTAGGTCACGTGAGAAAGCCCAAAGGTAACGCCAAGTCGCAAAAATAGGTTGCTTTATTACCACACTGCTCCACCCTCGGAAGCACATTTCTTCCATCAGAACAATGCTACACATTTTGTGTTGGTAAAGAATGAGGCAGTCTTTCCCTTTATTTTCTTTTGGTCAACATTTTCTTTACCTGAAAAAGCAATCTCTGTGTGAAAATGCAGAAAACAAAGCACTATCTTTTGGACTTGACTTTACACCAAAATACAGCAGTGGGCAAGACTCCCATGATGGCAGGTTGTACCTTCTCCATCTAGCAGTTGGATGGAAGGGAAGGAAATGGGGAGGCTTGTTGATTTTCTTTTTGCCCCTTCTACCATCTCCTTTTAATGTCAGAATTGGCTTTTCTTAGGGGCTAGTTAACATCTCTCTGCCAAAAGAGAACAACAAAGGGGAAAGAAAGGGACCTAGGGACATCAGACGTTTTCTGCTGTTCTGCAGACTGGGCTGTGTTGTAGCAGATGCTGAGAAAATCCAACAAATCTTTTTGGTTTTTTTAGAAGAGAAGTCTTGCATGGTGAAATCTCCAGTGAGCAGAGAGCTAAGGGGGCACCATGTCAGCTTGGGTTGTTTGGGGGACCTCACATTCTCTAAACCATCAAGGTGACAGACCCATAACACATAGGCAGCTCTTGCCCAGTGGAACCTGCTGGCATCTCAAACACTTGTTCTGGCAAGTTATGAAAGTAGAATTTTATATCCTTTCACATATGTGAGGATACCAGGCTGCAGGGCAGGAAATGGCTTAGAGGGGGCAGACTATGAAAATGCATTCTATTTTGCTTTTATGAGCAAGTTGTCTCCTCCTTGGCTGTCCTTGTGCACACTAAGAGGAGGTCAAGAAGCTAGAGCAAGTGCTCTTCTGTAGACCAACCACACTCCACTCGGGCCAGTTGGCCCCCAGCACAGCCCTCTGCACTGAACTGTTGTTCAGTGAGATATGCTAGTTTGCAGAACTGCAGAATCTGAAGAGGAGGAGAAGAGCGAGAGATGACAGATGTAACAGCTGAGTTTGCAGTCTTCCCTGACTTACATTTCATGGGAAAATGTACCTACAAGAGAAATGACTAGGTAGAGGTGGGCTTCAGCTAATCAAGGTTGTATGAGTGTTACACAAGTTAGTCTAGTGTAAAAGAAGCTGAGCCGCTTTGACATTAGATAAAAAACAGAAGTTTAAAGCAATGGCTTTGTCACTTTCTTGCTATATCATTTTGGACAAGTTGCTAAACTTTTCTGAACCTCTGTGTCTTCATCTATAAAATGCAGATACCTCAGAGTATTGTTGAGAGAATCAAATAAGATAATATATATTTAAGTACCTAACTTAGTCATTGGTACTATTACCATCCTCCTATCAACACCATCTTCATCATTGTAGCTACTCATTGTGTTTTCTATGCACCTGGTCTTAAACATTATTATTGTAATTAAATATCACTGCAAACACCCTGTATGTCACTGATCAGCATAGTTGCAAAGCAAGAATAATAATGCATTTACTCTTATTTACTCCTTAGAACTAAAACTCAATTTCCCCCAAAAGGCAAGAAAAAGCATGTGTTGATTTATTCAATACTTAGTTAAGAGTTAGAACAGTAGCTTCATTTGTGGACTATTTTTCTATAGGAAATACTTTTACAGGATCTAGTTTTTCAAAAACTAGCAGTGCAGCATTTAGTAAGTCATGTTACTTTGTTGGACCTCATTTTCTTCATTTATACAAGAGTGCATGAGGTCCTCTGAGTTCTCATCTGCTATGTACAGCTCACCTGAGCCTCATAAAATCCCAATGAGTTTCATAAAGTAGGAATTGCATTCTCTATTTGGCAGATTAGCTAAGGCAGTTGAAGAAGTTACATGGTTTGTCAAGGTCTGTATTACTAAGTAGAGTAGGACTTGAACTAAGAGCTTCTGGTCCTAAGAATAGTGTGCTGCTGTCTTATCTTCAATCACATGAGAATGATGACAATGTCTCAAAATAATTAAGACATATTAAAGCCCATTATTAACTATACTATTATTCTGATGACTCATAGAGCACTTCAGAAATTTATAGTTCTCATGATTATCATTATACAAAATAGCACAGACCGGTTAATTTGTTTAAAAAGAAATTTATTTTTTATAATTCTGGAGGCTGGAAAGTCCGAGGTTGTGGGGCTGCATCCGGTGAGGGCCTTCTTACTGAATCATAACACGAGAGGGCAAAACATGACAAGACGGCAAGAGCATGCCAAACTAGCTTTTATAACCAACACACTCTTGTGATAACTAATCCATGCCTGTGATAACCCATTAATCCATTAACTCAATAATCCATTAATCCATGAATTAATAAATCCATTCATGAGGAAAAGAACTATCGTACCCAATCACCTCTTAAAAGTTCTACCTTTTAATACTGCTTAATACCATTACATCAGGGATTAAATTTTAATGTGAGTTTTTGAGAAGACAAACATCTAAACCATAGCAGTAGAACTCTGTCATTTCAAATAGTGGTGCCTCTTGAGATTTTACCTTTCCTGGTCTGTAAGACTCTTTTGTACCTTGATAGAGTCAACTATTTCTTACTTTTATCCTATTCATAGTAACCAAAGAATATTGTCATTCTCTATTTCTTATCCCACCCATGTTGCTAATTTTTTCTACATGCCTGTGAATGGGAATTTGCCTGTTAGAATGTATTTGGATAAGCCTAGTATATCATCTGGTAGAAATACAGCATTGTCTGGAATAGATATGGTCCTCCAAAGAGTACATCTTCTAACAAAGCAGGAGACTTGCTCTCTTCATAGAACTCCACATGAATTTTTACTAAACCCCAACTGAAGTGAAATGGAATGATTTTCAGATGATATTAGTAAAACCATCTCAAGACTACAAAATTAACTGGCTGTGAAGGTCACATAGTCAGAACTGGTAACTAGAATCTGAAGCCTGGTCTTAGGAAAGTGGAGTAAAGTACTCTCCCTCTACAACCACTGCCACCAAGATATTGTCTAAATAGTCTCCGGACTTTTCTTCATAACCTTATTCCCTTTTGTTATTTAATGTTTTCTGATCACTGGCTTAACATTTCCCCATTGCTAGAGACTATAAACTTTATGAGGAAAGGAACTAGGTCTGTTTTGTTCTTCAGTCTGTAATTGTAGTTAATATAATCCTTGGCACATAACAAGTGCTCAATTCACAATTGTTGAAAAAAATTGAGTGGATAATTTAAAACAAAGAACAGAACATAGGTTTTGAATTTGGTGTGAACCAGAATTATCTTGAAGAATTTCCCCTTTGATTCCTTTTATGTGGATATGGCAAGGAAAGAGGCAGTATGGAGTAGAAAATAGAACAGGGTCCTGGGCTGGGCGAGGTGGCTCATGCCTGCAATCCAGCACTTTGGGAGGCTGAGGTGGGTGAATCACCTGAGGTCAGTAGTTCAAGACCAACCTAGCCAACATGGTGAAACTCTGTCTCTACTAAAAATACAAAAATTAGCCATGTGTGGTGGCAGGTGCCTGTAATCTCAGCTACTCGGGAGGCTGAGGCAGGAGAATTGCTTGAACCCAGGAGGTAGAGGTTGCAGTGAGCCAAGATCGTACCACTGCACTCTAACCTGGGTGATGAGTGAGACTCTATCTCAAAAAAAAAAAAAAAAAAAGGAAAATAGATCAGGGTTCTTTTTATTCACACCCTCACTTCCTGTACATTGACAGTGCTTGTCTTCACAGTGTTTCCCTGGATCCAGAGTTAGCTTTTCTCACTTGCTTGAACAATGGAGGATCTCGGTCTGAACTCTTTCAAGGGAATTTGGTAGAAGTGAAAAACATCAGGGTCCAGGCTTGCCTCATAAGAACAAGCTAGAGAGGAAAAAGACCTTCAGAAAACTGAGCATGATGGCTTTTGACATGAGGAAGGGCATGTCACAAAATCAAGCATGTATCATTACTATTTGAATCTTGGAATTTTTCAGATGTTTGGAGGGCACTGACCTCCAGAGCACGAAGAATGAAATTGCTTCTAAATGATGGCTTTAATTATAATGAAATCATGATTTGATCCACTTAGTTTATGGAACAAATATGTATATGGGCCTGCTCTTGCCTTTCCTTGACCTGATTTCCTGCCTCTCTTCCCTTTATTCTCTACCCTCCAGCTACACAGTCACCTCTTTGTTCTTGGGGAAACCAGCCTTGCTCCTCTGAGCCTTTGCATGTTCTATTCTTTCTGCTTAGAATACTTTTCCTCAAGCTCTTCGTGTGGCTACTTCTTTCTCATCATTCAATTTTCTGTTTAAGTTTTACCTTCTCGTATCTTACTACCCTGCCTAAAATACTCCCCCATTTGAGCCCTATTTTTATCTTTTCCCTTACAGTTATCTCTGTCTGTGATTAGCTCATTGCTTCAATCAGTCGTTCATTCATTCATTTTCTGTCTTCTCCATAGAACATAAAGTTTATGAGAGCATAACTGGTGTCCGTTTTGTTCACTGTGGTATTCCCAGCATTTAGGCTATTATCTGATACTTGGGAGGCATTTAACGTATTTTTGTTAAATGAATAAATGAATGAATAGACGAATGGAAGAGATAAGAGGAGTCTGGGAACATAAATATGCACTAGATTCTGGATGTTTGAGGACTACATTAGAGAGTTTGGATTTTATCCTAGTGTATTTTATCAGTCTAGATTCTGTGTTGCCAACAGCAGAATCTACTATGCTAGTTTAGGCAGAAAAGGAAAGTATTAAAACAAATACTAGGTAGTTCAAAGTTAGGATGGCCCCTAGGGTATATGGCCCCCAGGCAAATATTTTGTTTCAAGTGATACATGGCAGTTAATAAATGATCAATCTAATTGATGAACATTTAAGTGATTAGATGACAGGGCAGGACAAGTGAGGCAAACTAGATAAATAAAGATGTTTCCTGTGATTTTTAGCTTTATAAGGATCTATTGCTATAGAAATAGGGAACTATTCCATGTATTCAGGCCTTGCCTGGCTTACTCTGGTGTATCAGACATTCCCATATCCTATACAAATAAGGTAACACATATGCTTAGTTATGAGGTCACTCATCGTTTTGTGTGTCTCTGTGTACCTTTTCCCCCCATTTCATTTTCCATCTTATTTTTGTGTGTGTGGCCATAATGAAAAGAGTCTTTCAAAATATGGAGGTCCCTGAGACTCAAGGCTTAGAGTAGAGGTCTTACTTACCAACCTCTAAGGGTGGTACTCCTTATAGATCATTTGGGAACACTTAGAAGCCAGACTCTGAAGCCATGCCATCAGGATCCACACCCATCCACACTGTGGAACCTGCTCTGGTGAAAATTTATTTTCCCATTATCACCAAGGTTTGGGTCTAATCCCAAAAGTCCTGCTCCATTTACTTTCAGAGAGCCAGGCACCTCCACTGCTGTGCAGGCCAGAAGATCAGTCTGTGTGAAGCTCTTTCTCATATTGTTCAGCCCCAAACTAGTCTCCCACAGGTGTTTCTTGGTGGGTGGATCCAACTTACACACCTGCCCTCTAGGCTTCAAGAATCTGAAAAGGCATTTTTCCCTCAGTTCCACCTTGTAAAGGTAGGGCTCCTGATATGAAAAGTTAATCAAATAGAGGGAGAATTTGCAATGATATTAAGTGACTGCAACTGACAAAGTCCAATGCATCAGATTTTTAGTATTGTAAGTCAAAAGGTGATTTATGACTTAAATGTAAGTCAGATATGTTTTATGATTTTAAAAGATCATTCTGGCTTCTGATGAAATTATGGGTTGGCTGGTGGCAAAAGTGGCAGCAGAGAGACTGGTAAGGATGCTACTGCAGTAGTGCAGGAGAGATGTATAAGACAGGTGACTTGGGACAAGGCATGGCAGCAGGGATAGCAGGAGGTAGCAAGTGGTTGCAACAGTGCAAAGAATGGAATGGATTAAAGAAGGTGAGGCTGAGGCAATTTGCAATCTCCTCATTTAACTAAAGTGTTTATATATTACCAAATAGAGATAATATTCTTTTATTAACTTAGTCTTCTCTTCCTGAGATGTCTATGAAAATGAAAGAAGACCAGATGTTGTCAAAATAATCATCTAATATCACTTAAGATACTAAGTACCAGAATGAGCATGTAGCATCCCCGTTTTCTTTACTCAGGTCTAGTTTTGGTAGCCCTCCTCATAGATGACAACTACATTTTAATTAGATGGAGGGTCTAAACAAGACAGGTTAACAATAAATTTATCTTTTTTGGTCTATGCTACTTTTTTTTATTTGCTAAAATTACAGCAGACATCCTGGTCAACTCACAGGGCTCTCTATTTCAGTTGGTTCTTATCTCCTTAAGAAACCAAGAACTTGGAGTTCACAAATTAAAATCTGAAGTGAATGTTGAAAATCTGAGCTACCAGGAAGTGCTTTTAAAAGGAATTTCCTGGTGATTGTAAAACAAATATTATCAACTCTTTTATTACTAATCTGAAGATAAATATATATAACCTGATCTAGTCACCACTCAGAGGAATATATAATTTTCGAGAGAGTCTGAAAGGTTGAAAACCCTTCATAAGGAAGAGGAATTGTTTTAAGGAGATCCAATTATGAATGATAGAGTGAAAACTGAGTGAGGGAAGAATTTGAACTGAACATCAAAGAAAATTTCTTTCAATTGGGGTCCCATTTATGGTGAGAGAACCAATTTTGGAGTCTCTCCAAACAGGTCTAGTCATCACTCTGAAAGACAGCCAAATCCTGACCTGGCTGGTCTTTGACCCACACAGGGAAGAGCTCTTTTCCCTCCAAGGCTATCTTTGCTCAGAGCAGTGATTAGGTGAAAAATGAATTTCAGAAGAGATTTAGAGGATTTGCACAGAGTACCCAGATGTCAAGGCACCTCTCATACTTCCATTGCTGCCTGACAGCTGAGGTGAAACAGAATGTGGCCAATGATCACCCACAGGAAACAAGTTTTTTGTCATGACAACAACCTATTTCAAAGGAAATTATTGCCATTATAATCATAATGTATTGATATGCGGTGTAACAACATTATTCTAAACAGTGGCTGGCTGACTGGTGGAATGTCTTCATTAATCATGAAATGGGTGTTCCCGATGACATACTAAGAAACACATTCAGTGAGCTTCATATTTTACCATTCAAAAAAAAAAAAAACAATTTTGCCACTTTAAGAAAGGAGTACTACATTCAGCCAGAACGCTTATATTTCCTGGCTTGACATTTCATATCTAATGCTAGAAAGTTTATAGTTCTTGTATGTTTTGGCTTTTGTGGTTAGATTCAAAGGAAAAATTAAAGCCAAAACTTTGCCGCAATCTTACATGAATGAATTTATTTTCCTTTTTTTTTTTTCCCCATTTATTTTTTCCCCTGCAGAGAGAGGGAGATGCACCATGAAGGGGGATAGTTCAGGGGAACTCTGCTGTTGGTTTTCATGAAATATAGAAGACCAGGAAAATAGAGACACCCCTGCCAATGATCACCTGTGCACTAAAAACTACACAACATTACTGAACAAAAGAGCCAAAAAACTAATAACAGGGGAGATACACTGTGTCCATAGGTCAGAAGATTTGATGTTTTTCAGATGCCAGTTCTCCCCAGATTGATCCATAGATCCAGTTCAGTTACAATTAAAACCACAGTGGGCTTATTGAAAATGAAATGCTGATTCTAAATTTCATATGGAACTGGAAAGTTTCTAGAATAGCCAAAACAACTTTGAAAAAGAAGCACCAAGTTAGAAAACTAATACTGTCTTGTTTCAAGGCTTGTTACTAAGCTACAGTAATTAAAGCAATATGATGTTGGTGGAAAACAGGGATAGGCAAAATTTTTATGTGAAGGACTAGATAGGAAATTTTTTAGGCTTTGTGGATCATATAGTCTCTGTGACAACTATGCAACTCTCCTGTTGCATCATGTAAATAGCCATACAGAGTATGTAAAAAAAGAATGTGCCTGTGTTTCAATATGCAACTCTCCTGTTGCATCATGTAAATAGCCATACAGAGTATGTAAAAAAAGAATGTGCCTGTGTTTAAAGATAGTGTCTTCAAAGACACTATCTTTAAAGAAATTTGAATATAAGTTCAATATAAATTCAAATTTCTTTAAATACAGTGTCTTTGAAGAAAAATTACTGAATAAAATTAATAATTTTTAAAAGTCATCAAAAAGTATTTTTTTGATTTTTTTTTAACCATTCTCTAGTGTAAAAACCATTCTTAGCTCACTGACTATACATAAATAGACAGTGGGCCAGACTTCACCTGTGGCTATCATTTGCTGATCCCTGGTGTAGAGACAGACAAAAAAATCAATGGCATAAAATGAAGAGTCAAGAAATAATCCTACATACATATAGGCGACTAGTTTTTGACAAAGGCGTTCAGGATATTTTATGAGAAAAAACAATCAAATGTTCTATCATTTTCCACATTCAGGGAAACAAAAGAGCTTTGATCCATACATCATAATGTATACAAATATTAACTCCAAATAGGCAATGTAAAACTTAAAACTATAAAACTTCTAGAAGAAAACATTCGTGACCTTAATTTAGAAAGGATTTCATAGACAGAATACCAAAAGCATTTGGTATTCTTAGATTGAATTCCAAAAGCATGACATATAAAAGACAAATTGGTAAATTAAACTTTATCAAAATCACAATAGCAAAAGACTCCTGCTCTTTGGAAGACACTATTATTAGAATAAAATATCAATTGATAGATGAGTGAATAAACTATTATGGTATACCCATAGAATGTGTCAATAGGAATAAACTTGATGCATGCTACAAAATGGATAATAATTATGCTATGGTAAACTTATATATATAGTCTGGCTTCTTACCATATATATATATATATATATATATACATTTATATACTTTATACATATAAATATATATATTATATATAAATACTATATATAATATATATACATACTATATATATAGTAAGAAGCCAGACAGCATATATAAATTTACCATGTATTACATATCTATCTACTATCTACTATATATAGATATCGATAGATATTACATATCTATCTATCTAGTAAGCCCACTGTCTGTTGATGAAGTCAGTGAGCTAAGAATGGTTTTTACATTGTAAAATGGTTGAAAAAAAAACAAATGAAAATAATACTTTTTTATGACTTTTTAAAATTATTAATTCAATAACTTTTCTTCAAAGATGCTGTCTTTAAAGAAATATATAGATAGATAATACATATCTCTCTACTATCTATCTATCTGTCTAATGTTTGTATATACCAATACAAACATAAAACAGAATAGAAACAGACCTACAGATACTCTAGGTATTGGAATGATTAGACAAGGCTTTATAAAATCTATGATTACTATAGTCTAGAAGATAGATGATATGATAGAGATTTTTGTTGGAGAAATGGAGTACTTTTTAAATTACCAAATAAAAATCTAAGAACTGATAAATACAATTTCCAGAATTATCAATCCCAGAATTCAGTTTAACAGAGGATTAGATACATCAGAAAGAAGATTAATTACCTGGAACATAAATTATGCATTGGTCATTTATTGCACAACAACCACAAAAACACATTAAAAATTGATTTGGTTCATTGGTCTACAGTTCACCCAAGACAACTTTGCCTTAGGTTGCAGTTTTTGGTGGTGCTCGGCTTCAGGCTGCAGGTGTGTGGGTTGGCTCGGTCCCCAGAGCTCCGCATGCCTCAGCAGCCAGATAGGAGTCCTTGAACTGAACTCCATGTACCCAAGGAAATTTTTACAATTTAGACAAAGTGTAAAATTTACTTGAATAATACAATTATCAAATCACCAAAACTGACACAAGAAATACAAAATATGAAAAACATTAGATATGTAGCAAAAATGGAATCTGTTATTGAAAATAGTCTCACACAAAGATCCAGGTTCAAATGGCTTTGGGTGAAGTTTAACAATTTCTTAAAGAAGAAATAAAATCAATCTTAAATCAATTATTTGGGAGAATAGAAAAAAAAGGGACATTTTCCAACTTAGACTATGATGCCAACCTAAATTTGATAACAGAATTATAAGCCAATTTCTCTCTCTAGACATTGATGCAAAACCCCTAAATGAAATATTAGAAAATTTAATAATACATGAAAGACAAATACATTATGACTAACTTTGCTCTACATCTCAAGAAAGAAATGTTGGTTTAACAGTTGGAAAAAACAATGTAAATCACTAATTGAAAGAAATTTCAGGGATATGCAAATTAAAACCACATTGAGATATCACCTTACTCCAGCTGGAATAGCCATTACTAAAAAAATCAAAAAACAAGAGATGTTGACATGGATATGGTGAAAAGGGAATGCTTATACACTGCTGGTGGGAATATAAATTAGTACAATCTGGCCAGATGGGGTGGCTCAGTAATCCTAGCACTTTGGGAGGCCAAGGCAGGCAGATCACTTGAGGTCGGGAGTTTGAGACCAGCCTGGCCAACCCTGTCTCTACTAAAAATACAAAAATTAGCTGGATGTGGTGGCACATGCCTGTAACTCCTGCTATGCAGGAGGCTGAGGCAGAAGAATCGCTTGAACCTGGGAGGTGGAGGTTGCAGTGAGCCGAGATCGCACCTCTGCACTACAGCCTGGGTGACAGAGTGAGACTCTGTCTCAAAAAATAAAAAAAAAAAAAATTAGTACAACCTATATGGAAAATAGTATAGAAATTTCTCAAAGAACTAAAAGTAGATCTATCATTTGATCCAAAAGTCCCACTACTGAATATCTACCCTAAGGAAAATAAGTCATTGTATCAAAAAGACCTCTGCATGAATATGTATATCACAGCACAATTCACAATTGTGAAGATACGGAACCAACCTAAGTGCCCACAAACTGACGAATGGATAAAGAAAATGTGGTATATTTACACCATGGAATATTACTCAGCCAAAACAGAATTAAATAATGTCTTTTGTAGCAACTTGGATGGAGCTGGAAGTCATTATTCTACTGAAGTAACTCAGGAATGGAAAACCAAATACCATATGTTCTCACTTATAAATAGGAGCTAAGCTGTGGGTATGGAAAGACATACAGAGTGGTATAATGGACATTAGAGACTCAGAAGTGAGGATGATGGGAAAGGGGTGGGATAAAAAACTACATAGTAAGTACAATGTACATTACTCAGGAATGCACTGAAATCCCAGGCTTCACCACTATGCAATTCACTCATGTAACCAAAAACCACTTGTACCCCAAAGCCATTGAAATAAAAAGAAACCACATGAGAAAAATCAGATGATCACTTTAATAACTGAAAAGATAGGATTAGAAAAAATCCAGCATCCACTCATGATAATAAAACATTTCATTAATCAACTAAAGAGTATCTGTAAAACATCTATAACAATCTTCACACTTAATGGTAAAATATTGCAATATTTTCCCTTAGATTGTGGAGACAAGATCTGCTCTTGCCAGTTCTCTTCAACATTGTACTAGAGGTCCTAACCAGCACAGTAAGGCAAGAAAAGGCATAATAATTTAAAAGAAGAAGTAAAACTTCTGTTATTCACAGGTGACATGATTTTGTACATAGAAAATCCAAAAGAACTGAAGACAACTTATTAAAATTAATAAGTGAATGTGGTAAAAATCAATTGGGTTTTACGTGCCATGTAATAAACCTTCACAGTTCATAAAGCTCTGAGTGATAAATGTGTGCAAGGTTATTTTTAAAAATGTTGGGGGTCAGATGCCAAGATCTCTGGGGTTAAGGTTTTCTTGCGTGTCTTGGTGGAAGACCCAAAATTGCCAAATCCCAAAAAAAGTCAACAAACTATTAGAAATTAAAATGTAAAGAATGATGCCACTTAATGCAGCATCAGATAACCAATTACTTAGAAATAAACCTCATGAAAGATTTGTTAAGACTTCTATAAAGAATACTCTAAAATATTATTGAGAAATTAAATAAAACCTATCATGTTCTTGGACTGGCAGACTCAACATCGTAAAGATGTCAGTGTTTTAAAAAATTAACCTACGGATTCAGTGCCATTCCAATAAAAATCCCAGCAGATATTTAAAATGGAAATTGATAAAATGAATCTAAAACTTATATAGAAATTCACATGGAAAGAATAGCCAAAATAATCATGAAGTAGTTTGGTAGATTTAAACTATGATATTTCAAAAGTCTTTTGTTGTTGTTGTTCGTGTTTTTTTTTTTTTTTTTTTCTTTTTTTGAGACAGAGTCTCACTCTGTCACCCTAGCCAGAGTGCGGTGGCAAGATCTCGGCTCACTGCAACCTCCACCTCCCAGGATCAAGTGATCCTCCCACCTCAGCCTCCGGAATAGCTGGGATTACACATCCACACCACCATGAAAATTTTTATTTCATGATTGTATTTATTATAACACAAAGGTGCCACCACAATGGAATGGAGAAAATAATTTTCTCTTTAATAAAAGTGCTGAGTCACTGTGTATCTGTTAGGGAAAAAAATGAAAGGACTTAAATATGAAAGGTAACACTTTTTAAAGATAACATAGGAGAATTTCTTCATGATGTAAATAGGTAGGCAAAAATTAATTAATCATATTTTGGGCTCAGCTCCTCACAGCCAGAAGTAAGTTCCAAAGTGTGAAACAAACTATAAAGTGTACTGTTTACCTGACCATCTCACTTTAGGCCCTGTATCTTGATTATAAATAGCCAGTTGGGGTCCACTTTTATAGACATTTCTCTGTAACGATATCTAAGATATTTTGGGGACTTTATATAAACAATAAAAGGAAAACTTTGGAAACCCTGAACTGTATTTGTTTTACTATGTAGTAAATGTAACAATAAATACATACAGCAAACTATAAACAAGATACAGCATTATGATATTTATTTCCAAATCTGTCTCTGAGGATTTAATGAAAACTGTAGCCAGTTGAAGCTAAGGGATTTTCTTCTTTTTCCACTATGGTTTAGATTTCTCATCTTTCATCATTTGGGTTCTTCTCATGCTTTGTATTCCATGCCAGGCTGGAGGGGTTGATTATAGTAAACAGTTATTAATACAACCCCTCTGTTGAAGTGATATAAATTGTGATTAGGAATATGGGCTCTGGAGTCAGACAACTTTCTCTAGAATTCTACCATAGATGCTTACAAACTGTCTAAAGTTGGACAAGATATTAAATCTCTTTTAGCCTGTTTCCCTAGTTGAGAAATACGGTAAGATACTCACAGGCTGCTGTGAAGACTAAATATGCATGGTATTTGTGAAATGCTTGACCCAATGTCTAGTCCATAATAGCTGCTCAAAACTAGAAGCTGATTTTTCACTTCCTCTTAGTAAAACCCTTATTACTAACTGCAAGGAAGTCTTAATGTATAAAGCAACAATGATTGAAAATTTAGATTTCAAATAAAAGTCCATGTCAACAGATTTTCTTAAAAAGGCCCTCCTTTTATTAAATATGTTCTATAAATTCCATGCAGTTAATTACTTGAAGGTACTCTCTCTCTTTTCCCTTTCCCTTATTTCTATAGATTTTGCTTTCCTTAACCTTCTCTAATGTGCTCAGCCCCATGGTACAAAGAAGGAAATGGCTTATATGATTCAAGGGTTTTTGTTGTTTTGTTTTGTTTTGTTTTTCTTTTTTACTATCAGGACAAATTCTAGGTTGAGCCTCAAGTAAAAATGGGTTCTTCATTGTGCAGAAATGATGAGTCCCATGATACTTTTACACAAACTCCTTCACTGCTGCAGGAGTCCAAGTTTTACTGTTTAAAAACATATGGCACAAATTATGCCATAGGCCAAAGTTACTCATAAGCAGAGCCTTACCTTTTTCTATGGAACTCAGTGCCAGTACTTCCTTGTTTTACTGGTGGCCACTGGTATGTGCTGCAGTGGCTGAAATCTTCTTAGTTATTCCATGGACACCAACTCAGGCCTGTCCCTTGGATGTTCTGTTATTGAGGAATAGGGTATTTTTTATTTACAAATGTGGAAACCTGCAGCCAGGCATAGATCTTTTACAATGCAGTGAACCTTCCAAACCCTTGTCTTAGTCTCTTGGAACCAAACAAATTACATGCCAGAGTGTGCTGTATATCACAGCTAGAATGCTTATAACATCTGGCTGAATGAAATTTGGGAATGGGCTTCTCTGGTGAGCTGGAGCAGATTGTGCCTTTGAATGACAAGCTGCCATTTTCTTGATATTTGATGATTTGGGGCCCTTCACCTATCCATGCAAAAAAAAAACCAAAACAAAAAAGAAACCTTAGCCTCAGAAATCTTTGGCATTTGACCCCAATATTTTTATACAGTAACCATACATACATTTATCACTCAGAGCTTTATGAACAGTGAAGGTTTATTACGCTGCACTCAAACCTCATTTAACCTTTTATCTTGAAGCAATACTTTAAGACAGAGTTGGGAGAGTTTGTACAATGGACTGGTTGGTTGACCCTTTTTGTGCTTTCTTTCCTGAGAAGCCTCTGGTATGGAAGCTAGAGGTCAGTAGATGTTTTCTCTTACCTTGAAAAAACTTACGCATCTGTTTGAACTTACCTCTTAGGGCTTCAAAGTCCTGGAAGCTTTTTGGATAGCAGGGATTTTCTAAAGGGAAGACCTCAGTGTAGATTGGTCAAAAGTGGAAGTGATCAGATCTGTTCCTCTCGTGCACTATTATCATTTTCATTGCTGAGCATTTTGCCTACACTTTTCCCGTTTTCCAGTCCACACATCAGCCATTCCATAAAGGCCCCTTCACACCTGGTGACTACTGTCTCTCCTTTTACTCTTCTGGCCCATGTGGAACTCAGTTTTCTAAAAGCTTCTTTTTGCCTGAACCACAAAATTTAACATTTTATTACCATAAACTATTTTAGATTATTTTATTATTTTATTTGTATAAGTTTTGCTTTCCCAACTTGCTTATTCATTCTTTGAAGACTGGAACTATATACTCTATTTGTGAATCCCATACAAACCTAACACTATATATAACACATAGCAGGAATACAACATAGGTTGAATGTTGTATTGTATGAAAGTTTGACATACTATCTGAAAAATACATTTCTATCACAAGAGAAATATTCCTTAATACACAGGCAATAATTCAGAATGGAGCAAAATTACCTGCCTTCAAGATTCAGAAAGTCTATGTGTTATTATTCTTTGGAATTAGACCTGTTTGGATTTGGTGTTTAAGAACAGCTACCGTGTTGCTTCATGGATCTAGAAGCAAAGATTGAACCCTTTGTTTCATTCCCTCTCCATTACAATCCAGTGGATGTGCAGGGCTACACTACCTTTAATGTTGAGTCACACAAGGAGAGGTTTTAAGCTCAATGAGAAAGAGAACCATGTCTGTACCAGAAGAATAAATGGAAGTCCGTGTTCCATTTAATTTTCATTCTTGCAATGCACATCTCAAAACCAGGTCTGAGAGCTGGTTCTGTGGTTGCTTTTGGACCTGCCTCATAGGTGTCCCATTGAAATCAGTGCCAATCAACAGTAATAACATGTCCTTCTTATTGGGGAAATGGAAGATGCTGACTAATTTCAAGTGGATCTGTAGACTTTCAGTAATGATAGGGTTGGGTTGATCATTTTGGCTCATCTTTTCAATTTTACTCAACGAAGCCATTGTTTTCCTTTCTTTCCTTGTTTCCAATGTCAGCTTCCAAAGCATTCACACTATTTATGACCCTGCATGGAGTTTATTGTCATTATCCACATTGTCTTTCTGGTGGTTTGGGAGACCGGTAATGTAAGCAGAGCTGCCAAATGCTTTAACCAGCTAGTAGATCTGGGCTACAGTACCAGGAAACATATTCAGAGGCCCAACATCTTTTTTTTTTTTTGAGACAGGGTCTCCCTCTGTACCCAGGCTAAAGTTCAGCGGTGCGATCTCAGCTCCCTGCAACCTCTACCTCCCAGGTTCAAGAGATTCTCATGCCTCAGCCTCCCAGTAGCCCAATGTCTTTTTATGTGCCATTGATTTGGTGCTTACTACCTGTCAGACACTGTTCTTTTGCTTCATAGCTATTAACGTAGTTAATGTTTATAGCAACCCAATGATGTAGGCACTGTAATAATCCCCATTTAATAGATGAAGAAACTGAGACACAAAGAGGTTACAACTATTTTGCCTAAAGGGACACAATCAGTAAATGGCAGGGCCTGAATTTGAATCAAGACAGTCTAGTTCCAGAGTCCACGCCTCTGATTACTGTGCCTCATTCCTTTTGTTCTGTGCATTTTGTTTAGTTTTTGGCAGATACTTGTGGAATACCTTATGCCCAAAGCATTATGTAAAACAATCTCAGGAATATGGAGAAGAAGAGGGCCCAGTTACTGTCTACAAAGCACATCAGCATTCAAGGGGGAGTGAAGGACGTGTCTGGCTCTGCACTGCACATGTCGGGTGTTCCCTCTGCCCTTGTGGACATCTGATTCTTCACTGGGGAAAGGGAAATACTTCAGATGTTGCAGGACTGATGACCCATTTTACAAAAAGAGCAAAGTAGTTGTTGAGGTGCTTTCCCATGTGAAGAGCTTTCATATGGGCTGTGTGGGAGTAAAAAAGAGAACTCCTGGTCATTTATTTAACATATGTTTGTTAAGCATCAGTAAGTGCAAAGTGTGAGATTAAGGAATACCAGAATCTTTTAATTTCTTACCTTTAAATATTATCATAAACTTTCACCAACTTTGACTACATGGGGAAAGATAGTATAAAAAGTAATACATATTTACAGATTTTATGTTCCACTAATGCAGCACTATTCCTATACATCTGTTTTTGTAAGGAATGGTAACAACAACAACAGCAACAACAGCACAGGAAGGGAGAAACAGAATAGATATATGCCAGTAATTTTAGCGTCTATCAGTGACGAGGGCCTAGGGTTCCACCCTCTCTCTTTTAAGGCTTCTCAATGTGGATACCCCTGCTTGGCAAAAAAAAAAAAAAATAGAACCCATTTTCTTTTAAATCCATATGTAGCATGAACTTGGCCAATGTACCAGCCCCCTAGGAATATTAAATGTACCCCATTTCATTTATAGGAAAGAAGCAAATTAAGACAGAGCACATTTTGTAAACCATAAACTGCATTTAACAAGGCAGCAGGCTTGGGAATCTATGGTCAAGCTGGTTGTTTTTCCTGGCACCTTGTTAAACATGGTTGAAAGTCTGCATGCTGGGGAATAGCCCACTTTCTCTTTGTTCCTTGAAATGGCTCTAACTGACCTGGTAGACCTGGGTTGATGGGGTGGAATCTTAGATACTGGAGCTGAAAGAGAACAGGGAAGCGCGGTGGCCTAAACTACTACTTTCCAGCGGTACCCACCCTCAGCTGGGCCTGAGGGTCAGTGCGTGAATCCTGCTTGCAAGCCCTCCACAAAACAGGGCTACCTTTAACACTGATTCCAACATCTAATAACATTTATTATCAAACTACTTTTTCTATGCCTAAATTAAATCCTTCCTCCTGCAGTTTAGTGCATCTCCTTTTATTCTGCCCTCAATAAAGATGGAAAACAGCTGGTCAGCATTCCTTGCAGAATAACTCTTCCAACTCTTGAAAGCCATTATTAAGTTCCCTGAAAGTCTCCTCTCCTGAAGACAAACACTAAAGCTTTCTTCACTATTTTCCCCACTCATCTTTTTCTCTCTGGCTTTAGGTCTTTCTCCAGCTGCTTGCTTCTTGAAGTCACCTGGAAATATATCTGCATTTCTTTCTAATTATGTTGTTAACTGGGAAATGATGGTGGAAGATTTTGTCTTCCAGTCACCATTTTCTGATAGACTTTGTCATTAAGTATCCCAGCATATCATGCATTGGCTTGAATTAACTGAAGAATTTTCCCCAATCTTTAAGCATTCTGGGTCTATGGAGACCTTGTTGGTAAAAATGTGTGTGTGTGCGTGTGTGTGTGTGTGTGCAATTGTGAATGGTTTTTCTGAGATTTTCCATTCATCTTTTACTAAATACTATATAAATATGTACCTCTATTTTTTTATATAACTTGGGGATGGAGTGGTGTGTGTGTGTGTGTGTGTGTGTGTGTGTGTGTTGTTACTAACTCGGATTAATTTGTAATAACTTCCCTGAAATCAATGGTGAAAAGGGTTCTGAGTCTTTATGCAGTTAAGCAAGGAAGAACGATGTGGAAGTGAATGTTTTGTAGAATTAGCTGTGGGTGAGAATGAGTGTAGCAGCATGGTTGCCAAGTTGTGTGGTGACAAAGTAAGTGGTTGAAAAGTTAAAATGATAATTATTGTTCTTTTTCCTTCCCTCTGCTGATATGTCTTTTAGGAAACACAGCCCTTTTATCAATCTGCCTATGGGTGGCATCATTAATTAATTTCTTACTTACCCTGATTCAGTACCTCCCAGTACATTTTGGTGCCTCTTTAGCCGTCAATCTCTGTATTCTATTGGCTAATCAGCAGTCCGGCAAACCTCTCCATTCCCATTTCCCCCATCACATACTAAACATTTATCAACTCATCCTTGGATTACTGTAACAGCCCAATAACTGGCCAGCTTCCCTCTTTTCCCACCATTTAGCCTTTCTACCAACACCCTAGACTGATGCTTCATGTCTGGCCATTCATTGCTCAAGAAGAGTTAGTGGCTCACTATCACTTAATGTAACCCATTTAAATGCTGCTTCCTTCTTACTGTCTTTTGGGGTCCTCCCAAATTAGATACCATCCAATATACTTATTTCAGTTTCCTATCACTTCCCAGAAATGCCCTCATTTAAAAATTTTTAAAACATGTTTTATACATTCAAAAGAATTTTGACCATCTCACCTAGAATCTCCTCCCTCTTTCCATCCATCTAAATCTTACTCATTGTATGAGACCTATCATCCATGAAGCTTTTCTAAATGTAGACTCCCAGCCTTTATTGATGTCTCCTTTCTCTAACATCCTACCACAATTATATTCTGACACTTAGCTCAATTATATATAGTTGTGTGCCTCAATAATTGTTGTATGAACCAACCAGTCTTCTCTCTTCAGCTAGACTCTAATTTTCTTCAGAGAAGAGACCATACCTTTCCTTTTATCTATTTTTTTTACTGTCCTTCCTTTTATATACCCTGCAGCAGGGTATACCACTCAGAAGTAGGTTTCCAAAAGCACCTATCTCACATGATCCTCCAAATAACCAGTTTAACTGTTTTTCACAATGATTAGATTCATTTAAAATAATTTGACTAGTCTTTATGGCTTTGGATAGACGGATTAATGTTTCAGAAGGTATAGTTACTAGTGAAATTAGTAAAGAAAAATGTATTTGGGCATCATACATAGTTAATAAATGATTCTCTTTGGGGGAAGAATAAAAGTGATTTCATTTTGACAGAGCTCAAAGTATTATTAATTACATCGATGCTAATATGGTATTGAGGAATATCATAGAAAGGCATTCAAATGCAACTTCTCACCTGGCTTGCATAAAGGATGATGAGATGTTCATCACAAGATTTCTCTAGTTTGGCACAGTGAACATATTAAAGATTGCATGCAAAATCCCAAAGCAGAAAAAGATATTAATTATTAGTATATAACATTCACTAGTACAGTAAAAAAGAAAAAAATCAGAAAGGAACCTGTTGGCTGTTGTTTGTCTCTCATATTTTGGTAGGGCGTGCTTCAGCCAAAGAAGGTTTTAGAAGCCCAGGAAAGATGCTGGAGGATCTCAACATAGCTATCATTCTGTCCATGCAAATGTGATGGTGACACTATCTGAAAGTCACCTGAGAGGCAAAGCAAAACTGCCATAGCATGGCATTTCTGAACCACAGAATAGTGACTTCATTGATTTATACTTTATTCTTTTTAAAGACAGCTGAATGGCAAAGGTCTTTCTTTTGTGTAGTACTGGAAAACTGGTTGTCAAACAACCTCTACTCATTTAATAATTTATCCCATTTTGTAAAAGAAAGGCAGCTGACATTCACTAAATCTACTCCATATTTAAATTACTACATTGAACAATAATAAGGAGAATGAAAAATCTAGTCCATTATTTAAAATTAAACATATATGAAACTGTTTTTTTTTTTCAAATGATCACCAAAGGCTGTAGTTTAAAGGCAGCACTGAAGCCCTGAGTGGAATAAAAATGCCTAACAGTGGTTTGCAAATGGCAGCAGAATTATTTATTCTATTTTTTCTATACATAAGGAATTGAGCTAAATGAACAATGTTTAAGCATGTCAGAATTTCATCAATTTTGCATGAGCATTCTCAAATATCCTGGTGGGGGTAATTGCTTGCAAATACATTTAAACTAATGATATGTTATATCCTTACTTGATATAAAACTATTAAAAGATACGTTATTGCATTTGACAATGCCATGCAGCTGGGTCAGATCTTAATGACAGATTTCGGCATTTGTGAATTAAGATACACTCTGCTGGAAGCAAATATTGTGTAAAAATAAAAGCTATATACTAGGTAAGTTTGATCATTTATCTAAAATTTCCATTTCTGTTTGTTGGGAGCTACAATAGTTAGGAGTGAAGAGTTTGTTTCTTTCCTAATATTGGAAAAGGAATCCAGAGCTATAATTGAATCCTCCTCATACCCCTTTCCCCTCAGCAGGAGAGAAGAGAACTTGTAAAATCTACCATGTGGTTTTAAAAGTCCACTTAGAGTATGGTTTTGCATCTCTTACGGGCTAAGGTGACTGACATGCCTTAAACCAATTAGAGAAAGTGGCCCTTTTCCCCCATTAAAAAAAAAAAAAAGCATGTTTATTTTTAAGGAAAATTAAGCTAGGCTGGAAGGAAATATTGCAAGGGAAAAATAATTCCAGGAAAAAAATTAAATAAAAGCCCACTTGCAGAAATAGTTTTGCAAAAGGAAAATGTAACAATTGTCTGCAAGGAATCTTTGGTGCTGAACTTCCAGGGAATATTGGCATTTGTATTTTTTTAGTCCACTCTTCATTTTGCCTGAGGTCAGTATACCGAGGGTCCGGCTCTTTTCAGCGTAGATTAACTTGCCTGGATCTCACCCTAGGTTCTGTGATCAAAACCCCAGTGTGATTTCTATTGTTGACAATGGGCTAAAATGCATATTAATTTGACTCCACTGCCAGGATTTGTGAGACTCCAAGATAGATTGTGAAGCAGGCATTAATGCTTAATACGTGATTATGGAACTTAGGGAGCTAGCTTGGCATCCCACTGGAAGTCAGATGATGTTATGATTATAAGGAAGTATTGATATACCTCCCTAATTGTTTCTTAGGACTTTGGATTCTATTTATGATGTCATTACAAAGCTATGCATTATCTGCATAATCACCAAGGAAAATACTCTCTCATGAAGGGAAGTGCATCCCACTGAGATAATGCCGCAAGCTACAGCTATACATCCAATGGCATATGTATGGTGTTGAAATAATAAGACAGCATGGAATAATGATGAATTCTTGTTCCCATCATGACAGAAAGCTTTTCCCAAATTATCACTATTACTGGCTTAATTGATCCATGTTCAGTGAAAGGATTTCAGCAAATGGATGGCCTTGGGACTCCATTCCTACCTCACAGCACAATTTCTGACAGTATCAGCCTAAGAAAGGCCAGTCCCTCTTTGCAGGAGCTGTGATCACCCTGCATAGAATGCACACTGCAGCTTCAGAAGTGTGTGCATATGTGAGCGTGTGCACCCGTGTGTGTGCACATGGGAGGATCTTTACATAAATGTGCACAAACCACTCAGTTGATGGCTTGGATTGAAAAGCAAAGGAAAGATAAACTTGCCTCTGGAGTAAGAGGAGGATAATTTTTCTCAGTGAACAGACTCTTCACAGAGTGAAAAAAATTACACATTATTGTCGCTTGGTGTTATATATATGAAGTTCTCACCTTGACTCTGCAGCCTAGCAGGACTAGGTCTTTTATATGGCACAGAATAGTACAATATACCTCTACTGCAGGGTTTTCAGTTACTCAGTAATTCTGATACATATTCTCTCCCTCTCCTTAAAAGCCACGTATCCTCTGATTTTCAACATCATTGAAGATTATTACAACTTCCCTTCATAATATACTGTAAATTTTATTCTAAAGCACCAATTCCTTGGCTCCTAAGAACAATCTTAGGGAAAGAGTGCACTATACTTCTTACTCTTCCAGTAATGTGAGAGGAGACCTAATGAAACTCTTTATGCAAATTTTCCAGTTATCAGGTAAAATCTTCACATAGAAAATCTGTCACATGTTGTAAAATTTCTTTATGTTATCAAATGCTAATGATGACTCAGAACACAGCCCACAGAGGATCTTTGAAATCCTTCATAAAAACTGTATTCCACCCCAATATCAGAGGCCTTGGAAATTCCACAACTCTGAAGACGTGGGTTTGTAATTAGCACGGTGCGGGCTTCTCTGCCCTCTGAAACCATAATGTTAATTACAAAAATTACACTGTGTTTAAAAGTGCAATTAGAGACTCCACCGCACAAAGGGAATCTTGGAACCTCTTTTCACACTTTGAAGCCAGGTCATAATGTAGCCCATAAAAAGGAGGCGAAGGCTCATTCCCTTTTAAAGGCTTCAGAAGATCATAGAGGCTATCTCAGCGAGAATGAGCTCTACTGAGCTCTGCAGCGCTCTTAATGAATAATGCTCTACCTGGAGCAAGGGAGGAGGCGAAAGGAGAAAATTAGCTGAAAAATGATGGCTGCTCAGCACCCAGCTTGGCTATTGCAAATATCAACACCCAGCTTGGGTCTACTTTGGGCCAATTCTGGACTCATTTGCTTGGTCCTGGTGTCAGCATAGATCCCAAAGTGGGACTCATATATATTCAAGTAAAACCATGAAATGGCATTTCTTGGATTCAGATCTAGTATTATACTTAATTCAGAATGGAAATTCTATAAGATTTATTTGAAAAAGAAAATTATACTGGAAGATAAACCCCACACCACGTCAAACTCCTTGGAGGAACTATGGAAAAAAATGACAGAATTAGGCTGATCACTTTATTTGGTGACTTTATGGAAGAATTCAAACTATATTGTTGGTGGTGAGGTGTGTTATGAGTAGTGTGAAGCAGGCAGTGTGGACTAGTGGGCCAAACACTAGGGTAGGAAACAGGAGCCTTAAATGAGACCCTAGGGCTGCAGCTGTGTGACATTAATGACAATTTAACTTCTCAAAGTCTCAGTTTTCCCACCAGGGCAGTGTGAATAATGCAGCTCTTGAGGATGGTCAAGATTATGTGAAAGAAATTATTGGGAGCAAAAATGCCCAGCAGTCTGTAAAATGGCAAGCATATACAATTTCACATTACTGCAGATATGCCTTGAGTCACTATTACGAGAATTTTCTTTTGGTCAACTCTTAAAGAAGTTCTTCCTCTCACCCTGTGTTACTGGTTAAATTATGTCTCCCCCCCAGCAATGTCCCCCATCCTCTACCCCAGTTCATACTTTAAAGTCTCAACTATTGGTTCCTCAGAAATGTGACCTTATTTGGAAATGGGGTCATTGAAGATGTAATGAGTTAAGATGAGTCTATTAGGGGGTGCCTAATCTAATAAGACTGGTATCCTTATAAAAAGGGGAAATTAGGGCACAGAGACAGATTTGCATGGAGGAAAGACGATGTGAAGGAACAGAAGAAGGCCATCTACCAGGAGAAAGGTTTAAAACAGATCCTTTCCTCACAGCCCTCAGAAAGAACCAATCCTCCTGATACTTTGACCTCGGACTTCCAGCCTCCAGAACAGTGAGACAGTATACTTCTGTTGCTAAAGGCAGTCAGTTGTGGTACTTTGTACAGCAGCCCTAGGAAATTAATGCACCCTGAAAGTGTATGTGTTTTCCTTAGGGCCATTTTTCTCTGATAGCTTGAAATATCTTACCTGTTTTTCAAATAAATATACATGAGGTCACATAGCCCTTTCTTTGAGTCTTCCTTCACCCACAGCCATAGTCTTCAAGTCACTCTTCTCTACTACTGGGGTTTCATATATACCTTTGGACTCCAGAAGCCTACCGTAATTTATTCGTATGCCTCCCTTTTACCTGTCCCAGGGAACACTATGAGGCATTGAATTCTCTATACCTAAGCAA
This sequence comes from Ateles fusciceps, assembly GCA_036589455.1. Classification (NCBI taxonomy): domain Eukaryota; kingdom Metazoa; phylum Chordata; class Mammalia; order Primates; family Atelidae; genus Ateles; species Ateles fusciceps. The sequence goes on along the minus strand of JAZHEH010003205.1, from coordinate 28,437,213 downwards.
TGCTTTACTAGGGCCTGAATCCAGGAGCAGCATTCAACCCTATATCTACAATGCAGCAAAAAAGCTGCCCCAAATTTATTTATATCCCACAAATTTTGGCATTTTCATTTTTGCCCAAAGAGCAATAAAAGAGAATGGAGAAATTGATTTTAGCCGGAGATTTTTTAAAGAGTTGTGGATTGAAACCAGAATGGTGGAAGTTAGAAAGACAGTCCCAGAAACAGGGCAGGCTGGGGAGATGGGCAATTCAGTGCTGGTATTCTAGAGTCAGCATAAGGCAGAAAGACATTTGCATGTTCTATTAGGCCTATCATGCATCTCTTAGGCCTATCATTAGGTCTATCATTAATCTCTGGCACTGTTCTGGCATCTCAGATGACAGTAATAGTTACTCCAGAAAGAGATGTATATACTGGAGATAAAATATTTTTTAAGACCCAGGAAGGCATTTTTATCACCCTTTTTTATGCCTCCATTTCCCCCTCTTTCTGTCTCCCCTACTCCTTCTCTCTCTCTCCCTCTCTCTCTCACACACACAGACACACACACATACCCGCATGCTAAATTCTGAATGGAAGATTTTGCTTTTTTTGTAGATTTGTATTTCATATAATATTTTTTGTAGGTTTGCAAAATCTGCAAAAATACATTTCTCAGGTGTCTAGAACATCTGTGTTCTAGATGTTCTGCCTGAGCTTCTGCCTAAGTAACTTCTACCAGGGGAATTTTTGATTCTGTCTCCGGAAAACCCTGGATGTGTTAACCACAACTGTTTCGTACTCCTGAGCTTTTATGTAGTCTCTGAGCAGCTACACTTTCCTTAATCCTTCCTTCCATTTACAAATAAGTTCATTGTGAAGTCTATTGTGCAAACTCCCAACATTGCCCAATAAATCACCAACCTGACCTTTCATAGAAATATTGAAGGCTGGTATTGAAACTGGCTTAAAGATGAGAAGGAAATTCCTGGCCCCCCCTCCCACCCCTGCTACCCCACCCCACAAAGTTTTACATGGTATGCTGCCCATTGGCCTGGGCTGTTTGGCCTATGTGTCTGGAAAAATTCACTTCCTCCTCCTTCATCTTCTACCTGCCGGACTCGTTACAGAACCAGACAGTTTACATATGTGATCCTTCCTATTTAGAAAATTAATGGTGTTTTCTGGCTCCAAATCACAGCTTGTGGTGCTCTGCAGGCGATGAAAAACTTGGCCAGCTTCAGCAGCAAGGCAGCCATTAGAAAATTAACCCTTGGTGACCAAGGAGCAAAGGTAGGCGAGTGAGGTCCTGGAGACGTGGCAGGCTGTAGCTTTCAGGTGTCGGTACATATGTTAGCCGTGTAGGAACAGCACACATGGGGCCCCCTGAGAGCTTCTAGCTAGCATGTTTGTGGTTGGCCACTGCGGAGAGGGCACGGACATAGCACTTGGCAGCCAACGCAACCAATATGCCACGCTTTTTATCAGAGCTCAGGAGAAAGCCCAGAGACCAGCTTTGGAATCCCAGCCATTTTTGTCTTGGCTCCACCTGATTAAAAGATGTGCCATTCAACGCCATCCCTGTGTGCTTCCATTTCACACCCCGTGCTGGGCTGGCCTCAGGAAGTAGCTGACCTCGGGAAGACTGAATCATAAAAGCCCGGGTGGGAGAAAACTTTAAAGTGATTAATTCCACATTAACTGAAGTCTCCCCCGCTTGCTTCGTGTTAGGTTTTTTTTTTTTTTTCCCACCTTTGGTACATGGAAGCCAGATAAGCTATTTCAATTTGTAGTCTCATAATTGTGTGTGTACATGTGTGTGTGTGTTTGCATAGGGAAACCAGGGTCAGGGTACAGGGCTTGAAGTGGCAATACTAACTTTGGGAATTTGATTTCCAGGGCAATATTGCTTGGATCATTGTTATAGTTTTCTCTTATCACAGGAAAGACAGAGCCAACATGTTTTGAAGGCTCAACTCTGGTCCTGGATTTATCCCCCACAAATGTAAAATCATTTTCCTTGCTCTGTCCCAGTGAAACCAGCAGCAATGATCCCAAAGATCCAAAGCACTGGGGTACGCTTTTCTATATTTACTCCTTAAACTGAGGTGATACAGGGACTCCAGATAATGAGGAGTCATGGAACCCTGAGCCCACCACTGCGGGGGAAACAGAGCAGCCAGAAGTGTAGGCGCATGGATGATCAGAGGCTGGAAACCTTCTCTGTCCAGCTTCTGCACACCTATCGTGCAATTCTGAAGTCAATTTTTATTTTTAGGTTCCTGGTGCAAGAAAACACAGCTGCTTATTTTACTGCTTCTGAATGCTTGCTCCGTGGTATTCAGTGAAATCAGGCTACATTCATCTCTAACATTGTGTAACACCAGCTTTAATACAAACAGGGGTAAATAACAGTGGCACATTAATTACTCCTTTCTAGTTTACTCTGACAAAAATGTACTAAAATGAAGACTAATATAATTATAGATGATGCATTTTCAATTAGCCTTTGTTAATACTATTAATAAGATTAATAATATATACTAAAAATGTCAATATGCTTATCTAAATAATTTTTTTAAATCACCCTTTCAAGTCCCAGCATCAAACATTAAGGCACAGCGTCTTAATTACATGTGCTCATCAACAAATTTAAATGGATAACATTCCTCAAGCATAGTGGAGACAGACACAGGCAAGTTCCGAGACTGCCTATGTATTCACCTTTCTCAGCTTCAGTTTTCTTTTCTGTAAGCCATTAGTGTTTCTGGAGAGAGCATAACCAGCACAGGGCTTTGCAGACTTCTTACACTGTGAGGGCTACTCATGGAGTGGCTTATTTTCTAATACACATGCACATGTAAATGACCCCTTTCTGAACTGAATGATTAAATGTGGTCCTTTTGCCTTTATAATTTTAATAATATACAACACAACTGTGACTGGTGTTAATGTACAAATTAATTGTCCCAGTGAGACATTTCTTCCAAAAAGGCAATAATAGCTGGATTCTTCTTGAGAATGTGAAAACCCTCTGGTATACTAATAAAATGAAAAAGGTTCACAAAATAATATCCTAAATAATTGGGTTCCCTGTACCAAAGGACCCCATGTTGTTTCTCTTAAGTGATCTAAAAAAATTGTGATTATTCCTTTGGACTTAATAAAACACAATAAAAAATATGTCAGTGAGGATAAAATGGAAAAATCACATTCATGTCCCCTGAATATGTTTAAAGGTGAAATTCTGAACACTTTCTCAATATTAAGGAGAAAAGAAGTTTTGTGAGTAATGATGTTTATTTGGCTGATACCATATTGGTAATAGGCCCAGTTCTGTCTCCCACTTTGTGTGTGTGTGTGTGTGTGTGTGTGTGTGTGTGTGTGTGTGTGTTTTATGTACATTTTATCATTAAAACTTTTTAACAGCTCTACTTTGTAAATCCACTAGCCCTTTCCACCCCAGAAACCGAGAAGCTGCATGCTCCTACTGTGCTGTATTCATAATCAAATTAGTGTCCTTTGAATAGAGTGTGTGCTTGTGTGCTTGTGTGTGTGTGTGTGTATGTGTGTGTGTGTAGTGGGGGTGGGGGTACAAAACTGTTCTCCTGCTCGGATGGATGTTTTCATCCCAGGAGCTTTTCTTTTTTCCCCTTCAGATATAAAGGCTTATCCAGACTGAAAATCTCACCCCCTCATTTTTTTTCTCCTTCTCATCATAACCTGTTTATTTACTTGTTCTTATGCTACAACAACCAGAAAAATACAGCGGCTGGAAATGAACATATTTTCCATGAAGAAAGAGGAGTTATGGAGAGTGGCGGGGAAACTAGGAAATGCAAAGGGGGCTGTGGACAGAGCAGGGGGTGCTGGAGCGACAGAATGCTGAAGATAGTTGTCCCAGCTACGAGATAAAAGCTACATTACATGAAATTAATGGAGGCTGTCTGTGACATACATGAATCACTGTTTCAACACTAAGAAACCAGCACAAAAGAATAAAGAAATCTGAGTACTAACTACATCTTCAAAGGTCTCCTATTTACCCAGCTATACTGGGTACTGACACAAGTGGGGGGAAATATAAGAAAAAAGCACTGCTGTGATCGAATGAATGCGACCATATGAGCTATATTGGAGCCGTATGCATCCTATTTAGCTGATATCAAACACAGTTTAATGAAAGTTAAATAGTTTCTGAGGAGTGCATGAGCTGGAACAGATTAGATTCCACCGAGAGGTCTCTCAGCATATTGTTGCTCACATGTATTCCCTGCTCAGGGCTGCTACAATTCCAGCACTCCATTAGCAATACACAAAAGACTTATGCAGATAGCGGGCATAAGCTCCTACCGCCATGTTGGGAAATAAAAACACACATACACAGACACACGCACACACGGATGAAGGTTTTGTTCAATGTGTTCATCTCAAAATAGATCTCTGTAATTCAAAATTGATAAGAGCATTTGTGGAAAGAAGGAAGTAGCTGCCTCTATTTTTAAAGAGAGAAATATGTAAACTGCCTCAAATAGAAGATACTGCATCAGGCGCATAATGAGAGTTTGATCTTTCAGAGGACAATGACATGGGTGAGTGCAATGCCCTTTTGATCTGCAGGCTACATCTGGCCTCAAGGTGCCATGGCTTCCCTGTTAACACCCCATGAACGTACAGGGGTGTATGCTCCTGCAAATTCCCCACACACAGTATCTCTCCAGCAATGCCTCATTTTTTTAAATGTACAATTCCTTCCAGAAATGCTGCTGAACAGTCTGTCCATCTATTCACATGGCTGTCCCAAAAACTGACATGAATTGCAATTAATAATTTCATTACTTGGCAAAGATTTTTTTTAACTTCCCCCACCATTAAATTGTCTATGTGCATTTTTTCCTTCCTTCTATCCGGGCACCCCCTACTCTGTCTTTATTGAGCTGACTTTCGTGGACAGACAGTGGTGTTCTAATTTAAACGGGAGAGATCTTTCACATTGGTCTTTCTATAAAAGTGGCCAGAAGGGTTGAATAGCATCATTTGCTCCTTTCAGATGAAGGGCAAAAGAAGTCCTTTCCAACCTCAACTGTGTTCACTTTTTTGCTCTTGCATAATTGCAGTCAAACTTCATTGAACATTTACTCTATGTCTGGCATTTTCCTGGGGCTAGGCTGGCTTATAAAGAAAAATCAGATATGCTCCCTATACTGAAAGAGCTCCTAGTTTAGAGTAGAGGTTCTCAGCTGGGGGGCAAGGTTAACACTCCCCCCACCCTAGGAAATATTTGATAATGTCTGGAGACATTTATTTTTGGCCATCCCAACTGTGAAAATGCTACTGGCATTGAGAGGATGGAGGCCATGGATGGTGTTAAACATCCCATGATGAACAGGACAGCCCTCAGCAACCAGGTCCGGAATGCCAACAGCACTGAGATTTAGAGAGACGACTGTTTCCCAGGGAGGAGTAAGGTGAAATTCCTGATCCACTTCGGACTCTGGTGTAGCTCTGTACCTTGTTCCTATTCCCAGTGATGTCTGAACACTGTGGTGTATTGTCCCCTGGTAGCACCAAGGGACTGAATGAGGCTCCCATGGCCCTTTGCTTAAACTGTGAGAATAAACTCGTGAAACCTTTTGGCGGCTAGGAACGTGCTTCAAGTTTTGGGAAATCCTTTTCAGTTTCTTAAGTTTCTGAGATTAGGAGTAATGGCTCTTCCATAAATTCAGCCACAAGGAAAGAAAACAGAAAACACCATGCTCCTGTCCCACATTGTTTCTCAGCTATGTGGAGAGTTTTCTATTAACATTATCCAAGTCCTTCTCGAAGGGGCAGGATTTTCTGTCATCTATTGTTTGTCCTTTAGTGATTATTCCTAGAAAAAAAAGTGGCCTCACATTAGGGAACAGAGTGTCTGTTTGGGGCGACCTGTCAGATGCACTGAATTCATCTTGGGGCTCTGGCATAATGATTTTATTAAGAAGAAGAGTAGGTGTGAAGTTGATATGAGCTGTCTCTTTTGATCAAGGATTTCTTCACATTATTCCTGCTGTCCCTGTCACCACATTACATCATCATATTCCATGTGACATCATGTCAGAAGCGGTGCACACACTGAAAGTTGCTTCCACCCGGTGGTGGCAACATGGGGAGTTGATGTTCTGTTTGACAACGTCAACAAACCTAGTTTATCTGTAAAAACATTGACGGGCATGTCCTTCATTTCCTCTTAGATTTGTGCTCTTCAGATAATTGGGAATATAACATCACTGTGGCTAGAAGCTGAAGCATAATTTATAAGGAACTGATAGCAAAGTTTATCTACTATGACTAATAATCATAACGTAGTAACGGTAATGTCTGTCATAATAAAAAGGAACTAATTAGAGTGGAAAACAATCTCTCTCCTTAAGAAACCTTACCTAGCTGAGGAAATAAGACATGTAGATGGCACAACGTGTACTAATTCATTTAGCACAGTGAACCCAGGTAACAGCACGTATATAGAATGATTGATTGATCTGGAAATAATTCACATAGAAACTGATTGATTGGCCGGGCGCGGTGGCTCACGCCTGCAATCCCAGCACTTTGGGAGGCCGAGGCAGACAGACCATGAGGTCAAGAGATTGAGACCATCCTGGCCAACATGGTGAAACCCCGACTCTACTAAAAAATACAAAAATTAGCTGGGTGTGATGGCGTGTGCCTGTAGTCCCAGCTACTCAGGAGGCTGAGGCAGGAGAATTGCTTGAACCTGGGAGGTGGAGGTCTCAGTGCGCCGAGATCATGCCACTGCACTCCAGCCTGGCACCTGGTGAAGAGCAAGACTCTGTCTCCAAAAAAAAAAAAAAAAAAAACTAACTGATTGAGGATAACTCTCATACCACCTTTACCTGTGACATGAGGCACTTTACAAGGGCACAGGGATGCCCTTACAAGGGCACAGGAAAATGACTCCTTACATGTTCTTAGATGTTAAGTGTTGGTTGGCCTGAGAGTCGAATAAGGAGGAAAGGCTGGCTGCAATGATGATTACAAAGACCTATTTTTGATAAAGAACATTGTCAATGAAATGAGACTACATTCCTGATGATTGGCAAGGTTTATGAAATATTTTGGAGGGACTTATTACAGTGTGCTGTGAGGATTTCAGAATCTTGCAACAGTTTCTCTTTAACCTGCAGGTGGCATTAGTAGTAAAAATGTATTTCCTATCATTCTTGAAAAAATATTCAGCAATGAAGTGAGGGAAACAGTAAAGGGCTTCACAGCATGACTCAATTAGAGGAGCAAGCCCGATTCATTGCAGATGGCTTTTTGCTATGTTTAATAATCCAGGGAACTCAATGATCCAAATCCAGAAATAGTAAACTACAATTCTTACAGGAATTGAAAAATCTGGGGAAGTTTTTTCTTTCTCTTGAGTTTGGAATACAAGCATACATCTATATGCATACACACACACATGTCTTTGTGATTCCATTTCCATGTGGGAGGCCAAGAATCTGAGCACTGGGAGCAAACTTGGTTCTTTACTTACAGAGTGAGAATTGAAACTCAACTAAGTGTGATCGAAACTCTCTAAAACCGACCCCCCAGGATTCTCTCTCCATTGCCGCTGGGCCCTATGTCTAGCCTGGAGAGACTTGCGCATTGCTAGTGTAGCAGTTCCCACAGCCGCGGTACTTACTTTTTTCACTTCTTCCCGGTGCAACAGCAACTCACTAACTGCACTGGCCAAGCAAATTCTTGGACTGGATGTGATGATATACCTGGAATGGAGCCAATTTAGGAAAGTCTCCCAACTTTGTCAGAGAGATGACATTCCAACTAGTTATACCTGGAAATGGAAATAGGAAATTCAGGGAATATTTCTTTAAAAACTCCAGAGCATCAAAGAAATTAAAAACTCAGGAAAACACAGAGAGCAGGTATAAAACCTGTTGGGATTGGGATCTGTGATCTTACTCTGAATTAAATGGAGGAGAATGACTATGAGGGTGAATATGTTAAACAGGATGGCCCAGCACACAACCTTCTAGCAATCCCTAAGCATCCTTTAGGGAACATGGCCTTCTAGCAGAAAGAAGCTGCAAAGAAATGACAAGCCCAGCCCATTGGAGATCTGTGGAAACAGAAAACTCTGATAGATAGAGATTCTCCAAGAATAGGTCCACTAACTACAGTGAAGTTAGAAGTTGTTCTGAAGTGAGCATTTTCTCACACTTAAATGTTTTATTGTTCATGTCTCTGGTTTCTTTCCAATGAACAGTTGAGAATTCTGCTGATTTTTTTCCCCCTGAGAGACTAGGTCTCACTCTGTTGTCCAGGCTGGAGTACAGCAGTGCAATAATAGCTCACTGCAGCCTCAACCTCCTGTGTTAAAGCAATCTTCCCACCTTAGCCTCCTAAGTAGCTGGGACTACAGACACATGCCACTGTGTAGAGATGGGGTCTTGCTATGTTGCCCAGGCTGGTCTCAAACTCCTGGCCTCAAGTGATTTTCCTACCTTGGCCTCCCAAAGTGCTAGGATTACAGGTGGGAGCCACCATGCCCTGCCGATTTTGTTGATTTCTAACAGTCCTGATTAAGTGCCAGAAGTACATCTCTAGCCATGGATCTATTCCTCAAAGTTCTCTTTAGACACTCTTATTGGAAGGGTAATGCTTTATTAAATATTTAGCACTGACATTATGTGAAGGGGTCTTTTCGATGAATCAGTTCAATCACAAGCTTTTATTGAGCCTGAAAATTGTCACCTACATTTCTCCTTTGCTCACTAGACTCTGTCGTGCACCATTACTGCCCTGGCTCTGGTTCATACTCTGTCTTTCTCCTAGGAAGCACAGCTCCTCATGCAGCCAGTGCTGATGGGAGCTTCCATCAAGAAGTCCATTTCTAGTGGAGGCTGCCACTGCCTGCATCTCTAGGTTTCCACCAAACACTGCTATGCCCTTGCACTCTGCTGTTCCCTGCAGTAGGGGAGATTCTGGAGCCCAGACAGCCCCCAGGTTGCTGACCTGGTCCGTGGAAAAGTGGCAAAAAAGGCCTCCTTTATGTTGGTGTTATTTTCTATTAGAAGGGACTTCAAGCATTGTTGGCTGTGCCCAAAGACCTGAACAGTATTTGGGAAAATCACTTATTTAATAATAACTGATATCCTCTAAGCTCTCCACAAAACTTGGACACAAGTATCAGGGAGGCTGGCTGGATACAGCGCCAGCATACCTGAAGCACAGTCCAGTGCTAGGCTGGGATTTCCTATCTTAGACGTGCTCTGTGGCAGAACCAGCTCTTCCTGACATAACTTGCCACATTACGTGGAGCTAAGACTTCACAGGACTCAGATGAATCTTATTCGAGTGTCCCACTTTTCTTTCCTCCTACTGGGTCTTGCTGGGAACATGGAAAATCTGATTTCTTCTCTCTCATCTCCTTAACTCCAGATCTTGGAAACTTTAAAAAGATCTGATAGTCTTATTCAGATTAAAATATTAGCCGAGCCAAAATAGCATGTGGTCTGACTTTTCTTTCATTATAAAAGAAAATCCTTTATAAAAAGGAATTTTTCTCTATAATTTGAAAAGTTATTTTTTGAGATTTGCACAGTACTATAGATTGCATATTTGTGTTCTCCCAAAGTTTATATGTTGAAATCCTAATCCTCCATGTGATGATATTTGGAAATTGGGCTTTGGGGAGGTAATTAGATCTTTAGGGAGGAACCCTCATAAATGGGATTCGTGACCTTATTAAGAAGAGACACAAGCTTGCCTTGTCTCTCTTTGCACATAGTGAAGACACAGCAAGAAGCTGGCCATCTGCAAACTGGCAAGAGGGCCTTCATGGGAACCTATGTTGGCACCCTGAGCAACATCTTCCCAGCCTCCAGAATCGTGAGACATACATTTCTGTTGTTTAAGCCACCTAATCTATGGTATTTGGTCACAGCAGCCTGAGGAGTCTAAGACACGTGTCTACAAAATGTTTCATAATTGGCTTGATATTTAAAAGATACCTTCAAAGAATCACATGAAACCTAGACAGTCTTGGAATTCTGGACATAGGATTGCTTCAGCTTTAGTGTATGCAGTAGTATTGATCAGCAGCTGAGAAAACACTAAGTCATCTTTACTTGAAATTCTCTTATTAATCAGTTAATTCTGCCAGGATTTTAGCTCCTTCATATTGTACAATACAGGAGATGTATATGGCAACTTATAAGAACACTGCAGGTTAATTATGCTATGTAATGCCTATCAGCCTCTTGGCTGTGTTTTCTGTTCCTGGTCTGCTACTTGAGTAGGCCATGACCCCTCAGTTTTCATGGGTAGGACCTCTGTATATGTTTCAACTCATTGGCATTTCAACAGCTTTCAGGATACATTATTTTACTTTCATCAAATTCTCTTCAAAGATCTGTTATCGACATATCAGGTCTTGGTATTATAATGACTCAAATATATACCTCCTACCTTTGATCAGTTGGAAGAGTTGGAAGAGTGAAAACTATCAATCCTTGTAAATCCACTAATATGTGTTTATTGCTTCTCACAGACTTAGTTTTTATTTCTACTCTACAAATATAGACTGGACTGGCTCCAAATTGCACCACACACCATGTACCACAATTCTTCCAAGAAATGCACACACACACACACACACACCCCCCTTCAAGTATACGCAATTGAATTCAATTATTCAATTCTAGGTTTCATCCTAAGAACAATTCTGAAGAAACTTCAAGATTACAAAACAATAGGTCCTTCAGACTTTTGAAGCAGAGAAGTTAAACTATTCATGAAAGTAAGATATCGAAAGAATAAAAATAAAATATGGGAAATAGAAAATCCATAGATTTAAGGACTAAATAGTGGCTTTATAACAACTGCTCTGTCTCAACTTACTCATCTTAGAAATAGAAGTCATTATAGTAGCTGTTCTCCATGTTTTATAATGTTATCAAAGTAAATAAATGAAGGGAATATTTTGAAAAAACATAAGGATGGCCAGTGTCTGATTTACGGTTGTTGAAAACATCTGATTACCTGCAGGAAACTAAACAATGCCCAGGAGTCCCACCAAGCATGGGACTGCCATCATATCTGCAAACTTGTATCCCTATGGGCACAAATCTGTGGGCTTGTGCTATTATGGACAATGGTATGTTAGGATTTGTCTCATCCTTTATGAAAATTCTTCTTCCATTCACTTGACAGAACAAATCAAAACATGTGAGAAGGGATGATTGTTTCAAAAGAAAAGTGGGATGTGCAGAAACGGTTATGCATGGAGAGATGCCTTTGTGAGTATTGTGTGCAGAGGGAGAGAATATGAAGTTTCTTTGGGCTTGGCAGTGGGAAGATGCAGTGAAAGAAACTAAGTTCTTTTTTTAAATTAAAAAAAACACGCCAGACCCTTAAAAGGGGGAACACTGACCTGGTGAGTCTCAGGCATTGTTAAAAAGGACTCAAGACCCATTTGTTTTCACGTAGGTGTGCATATTTCTCCATTTCTGCCCCTTTACAAACACATTTGTTCTAACCATATTGCAACAGATCTGCATTCTTAGCCAATTCCCCTGAATTCTTAATTCTTGTTAACAACTCTGGCAATTAACCAATTACTCCTACCACTGAAGGGCTCAGGGAGGAAGGGACTGATGATTTATAGCAGCACAGCGTCCACCCTTGTTGAATGGAGCTCAATTGCTGGAGTACTTCATTTAGAGAATAGATGGGGAGGTGAGTAGCCAACAGGCTGAAGACAATCAAAAGACAACAACTGCCAACAGGTGACAGGTTGGAAGTGCTGCTTTCTCCGACTCTTTTGTGCTGTTACTTGCCTCTTGTCCTTGTTCCCAAAGCTCACACAAAATCCTGATGTCACATGGGTGGATCAGCCAGCTAACCCAGTGTTGAGAGTTTTACAGAAAGGTAGAATCACAGTTTTTAAAGAGCCTCAGAGATTGTCCTACCCTGTAAGTGCAGGAAGCTGTTCTACAAAGCCCTGGAAAATGATCCTTTAGGTCCTTTTTAAAAATTATCGGTAATGACTTTGGAAGGCAGTTCATTCCACTGCAGGACCATTGCTTGTTAGAGAGCATCCCTTAAAATGAGATACAATCTGCCTGTTTCTAATATATGCCCATTGATTGCATCTTTGTCTTGTGAAGCAATCCAGAATTACTCCACTCTTGCTCCTAGATAATGTGCCTCCAAAACTTGAGAACAGCTTTAATATCTCCATCTTCTTTCTTCACTGCACTTCTTCTTCTGATGTTTGTGGGACAGAGATTTCTTATCTTTTTCCAGTCCCTCCTAAAAACAGCCTTCTGTTTCTCAAGGCTCTTCTTAAATTGCAGCACCAGCATTTTTAACGGAATTGACCATGGTGTATTCCTTGTGAACCCCATTCCTGCCATTTACATCCTCATATTATCTTTGGTCCCAATAAAACCATGGATTCTGAGGGACCCATTCAATTAAAGCCAATAAAATGACCAGGACCATGCAGATGACATTTGCTAGTCCTTCCCTGAAATAACTTTGGATTTATAATTTCTGTTTCAAGAACTGTTTCTAGGGCTGTGTGGCATGGCTTGAACTTTTGATGTGCTGTTTAAGAGCATCTAAATTTACTGAGTTAATAAAATTATAGACACTGATAAAGGCAATAATAGAGCAAGAGGAAGTGAACAATGATATCAGCCAGAGGGAGAAAAGGGAAGGACACTCAGAGTAGGAGAAGGCAAACAGTTTCTGCAGACAGGAAAGCTCTTTGGTAGTGGGCCTAGAGTCATCCCAGAGGGCAGGCCCAACCAGATAGGCAGGCCCACCAGCGTGCACATGTGAACTGAGGGGTGCTAAAACATTCCTAGTCCCCAGATATCTGTTATACTCCTCCCACCAGAAATCCCCATGTGACTAACTCCTTTAGCTTAAGGCCACTGTAAAATTGTAAATGTTCTCTGGGAGAGTAAAATATTAATCCATGATCAACTAGTGACATCTCAGCCACATTTGACCAAATTAGAGCTAGCTAGTCACTGAGCAGACTCCTAGAGGAGTAGGCTATAAAACTGATATGTTTTAATTGAAGGAGCAATAGAAAAGGATAACATTTCAAGACTTTGCGGTGCAAGGACATGAAGAGGAAGGATAGAGAGAAGGATTTGGTGGAAAGCAAGTTGCCTGAGACAAACGGGGTGCCTCTGTGGAGGCCTGAGCGGCCCTCAGCAGCTCTGTGGCTACTGGGAACTAGGTGAATAAAGTGAGGATGCTAAAAAGCAGCTAAAAAAGTATATGAATAAATCTCTTAGGTTGAAATGCTGTGGAAGGACACCCTGAGGCATTCTCCATCGAGCTTGAGCTCGGGAGCTATGAATTGGCTGGGTGGGCAAGATGCCCTAGTTCTTTGATTTTTAATTTTAATTCCCCACTTCTGAATGGACTTACTTAAATTGCTTCAGAGCTATAAACTGTAAGAGGAAATTCATTTGATTTCCTGCTTTTTTGCTGATTTTATTCTTTCTGATTTTTCCCATTATATTCCCGGTGAGGCCCCAAAAGGGTGGTGAGTTTGCAGAGGGAGAGGAGTTGGAGGTCAGAAGGCAGATCATCAATGGAAAAAAAGCTGAGGAAGAATAATTTTCATATTCTTTATAATCATGAACTAGAAAGACTCTCTGAATTCCAATGACAGAGAAACAACTTAATGTAACTTAGGCAGAAAATGAGAGTGGATGAATAATAAATACATACATAAATAAAAAAGAGTGGAAGGAGAGGATACAGTCAGGATGCCTGGATGTTGAGACCTCAATGTTGGCTCCTCTCTTTCTCTCTCTCTTCTCTCTTCTTTTCTCTCTCTCTCTTCTCCCCTCCCTCTCTCCTGTTTCTTATGTGTGCCTCTTTCTGCTGTTAGGTTCATTCCTTCCAACCCATAAAGAGGGTTTCTCTAATTGCAGGCTTTCATCTTCTCAACCTCAAGTTCCTTTTGTTGTTGTTGCTTTTAGTTCAGTTTAGGAAAAATACAAAAGGGCTGAGGATGCTTCATTGCAGGTCCTAGGCTTATTCCCAGAATGATCACCAGCTACGGTAAAGTGTGAGGCAATTAGCTCATTCTGGATTCAGTGTTACCCCCAAGGCCAGATAGCTCATAGCTGCTACCAGGAAAGGGGAAAAGAGATGTTGGACACACACGTTAAGAATTGTAACAGAAAGGAAGATTGAGGGAATCACTAAATAGCATTCCTAATGGCAGCCGAGATCTTGGTGGGGTTTTTACACCCTCTAATCTAATTACAAAACTGTAAAATGGACCTTATATGTCAGCTATGGCTTCTGCGACAAAATACCACAGAATAGGTGGCTTAAACAACAGAAATTTACCCTCTCATACTTCGAGACGCTGAAAGTCCAAGATGAAGGAGCTGGCAGGGGTCTCCTGAGGTGTCTCTCTCCTTGGCTTGAGATGGATGATTCTCTGTGCATGTTCATCCTTGGTGCTTCTCCCTCTTCTTATAAAAACACCAGTCATGTTGGACTAGGGCCTCACCCTCAAGACATCAGTTAGCTTTACTTACCTCTTTAAATGTCCTGTCTCCAAATATAGTCACATTGAGGCTTAGGGCTTCCACATATCAATTTTCCAGTGGACACAATTCAGTCCATAACATGGACTAGTCTAGGTTTCAGTAAGGAAATGGACCAGCTGTGGAATGGTATTTGAGTTTTTCCCCCCCCAAATTGTAGAGAAGTCTGAATCAGGGAAGACAAACCCACTTGAAACACATATATTTGCCATGCAAGGGTTGAGGGGCTTAAGATCATGTGATTATGACTGGTAAGGCTACTGAAGACCAGATGTAGCAAACAGGCAAGACATTTTCCTAGAATGAGCTGGAAGTTTTGCCTAACAGTAGACTGATTTTATATTCTAGGAAGTGTCTCCCCCAAAGAGGGAAGCCCTAGTTTTCAGAGAAGCAAGTGCTTCTGTGCCAAGTTAAGGAATAATCTGTCTCTGATCCTGTCTGATGTATAAATTGGCCATATATTTTTGGCAGTGCCATCATCCAAGAGCTAAGTTTTAAAAAATGTCTAGGAAAATATAATACTTTTCTGCAAATGTGAATGCTAATGAAACCCTGTTGCTGGCTAATTTCCATCAGAGGAAATAGCTGCATATTCAAAATATCTATAGGTGGGCACTTAAAATCATCATTGCCATTAAAAAGTAGTTTATACCAGAGCTCGTGTTTGAACTAAAGTGAAAATTCTGTCTCTATGTTAAGAATATAATAACTAGTAGTCCTCAGTATTTAATAGGAAGAAATGAAATTTCAGAAAACAGAAATAAAAGCTTTTTGTTTTTGTTTTAGAAATCAGCTAGATCTAGGGAATAATTACCATAGTGATCCATTGAATAGAAACTGCTGTGTTTGTTCACTTGGTGTGTAGTTTATTTATAATCCTCCTACCTATGTACACAGACTACATTTGGGGTGTGTATGTATGTGTGTGGGCAGCAGGGAAAGAACAAGTGTAAGAGAATGAAATCAATGTATGAGGAGCATAATTTAGGAATTTATCTTTTTTTAGTAATAGAGTTTGAAAAGCAAGATAAACCTGATAATGAGTTTTCTTCCTTGTAGCCAGGTTTGTGTAAAAAAGGAAAAGACTTTCTCATATACAAATGCAAATCCATGTACTGTGCCCCTTGAAAATATAAGCAAGGATGTGCACATATGTCCCAAATTAATTCCAAAGCAATTTCAGACCCAGATTTGTGTTAATGCATTTAGCAAGTAATTAGTTGTCCATTCATTCATTAACGGCATATTTTAAAACTTCATGCAAAACCCAACCTCCCCCCTCAACAAAGTGGCACTTCTAAGAAGACAGAAGGGATAGAAAATATGTCGGGTAAGATGAGAAAACAAATCAGAGAAAGAAAATTACACGTTAGCTATAGAAGAACATTAGTCATAGAAATGGGATTTACAAAGAACACACTTTGCTTTCCTTTACCTTTTCACACAAAAAGGGGTGAAGTTGTGAATTGGAACTGCATCAGTGGGTACTTTAGCATTTTATGATTCCAGTTTAGTATAATGTTTTTCTCTCTTGGACATTATAATTTTTCTTCCATTTGTAAAGCGCTTTATAGTTTTCTAAGCAGTTTCACATAGAGTAGTTCATTTGTGGAACTAATAGCATTTACATGGGATCACAATATTCTAATAGAATTGTGCAATTCACATAATGAGTTCAACTTGTTATTAAAATGAATGTCACTTATATAAGATTGAAGAGGATACCAGGCAGGTCAACAATCTTGAGGTAAGTTCTGACCTTTTTGGATTTGTAAGAGGTGAGGGTAAGAAATAAAGTTACTTTGGGAGAATATGACCATAGATGAAATAAGTTTAAAAATGAAGGCTAAAGGCACAAAGGCATCCTGTCCCTATTTCAAAATTTCCCTAAGTGTTGTGGTAGAGATTGCCAATTTCCATTCTCCTCCTTTCCCCCACCCCCTTACAAACACAGGCTCCGCATTACTGAATGTGCCAAGCTGAAACACTGCATCACCCAGCCTCCCTTTCCCCTTCTTACTTTTATTAGCCTATGGTTTTTGCAACATGGCTGGACCCTCTGACTCCAAGGAGTTCTAGACAATGGAAGCTACACAGGAAAGATGGAGAAGAAAAAGATGGAAGGAATCTAAGACAACAGTGTTCTGTTGAACACCATGCATTCTTCTATTATTCCAGCCATTGCTAGATGACTAATTTTGCTCAGGTACAACGGAACAGCTTGGTGAAGCCTGATCTACAGAATCTCTAATCATTGCCTTCATATGGGAAACTAATAGGAACTTCTTCAGCACTCAAGGAAGTGCAACCCAGAAGTGTTAGTGGTGGTATATGAAGAGTCAACACATGCTGGGAAGAAAAAAAAGCCTTTTCAATGGGTGATGTAGCCAATAGATCCATGCTTTCCTTTTCCCTCCCTCCCTGCCTCCCTCCCCTTTCTTTCTTTTTTTCTTTTCTCTTTCTTTGTTTCTTTCTTTCTTTCTTTCTTCTTTCTTTTCTTTCTTTTCTTTTTTTTCTTTCTTTCTTTTTCTTTTCTTTCTTTCTGTCTGTCAAAAAGTCCTGATAATGTATTTCAAAACGCTTATCTGGCTGCCCATGGAACATTCCAAGAGGTGATCCATAGTGATTTTATATGAATAAAGCAAGATTGTCAGTGTTGTTATTCCCTTCTCTGGATATACACTCCCTCCATTTGCCATTCCTGCTCACAAATAAACATCTTACATACTAGCTTTTGTTTCAGACTTGTCTTTCCAGGGGTCCCAGGTGATGACAGATAAGATTATCCAAGAATAAACCAGTCCTGGATTGCCTAGCTCTGAGCTTTTCATTTTTAATATAATCAGAATAGTTCTCATAGTTTTCAGCTCAATAATTTATCTGTTGATAAATTATTAATATTTACAGTCATATTCTCCCAAAGTAACTTTTATTTATTATAAATATTGATCTATTGATAATTAAACCAATAATTTATTCTGTTTTTATAATTTTTAGTTTTTGATTTATATTCTCTATTTAGTGATACTTCATTCTTGTATTTTCCTTTAGTCATTTAGACATAGTTTTCTTCAACTCTTTGAGTATATTTTAAGTAGCTGGTTTAAAGTCTGTTTAAAGTCCTTCTAGTAAGGCCAACTTCTGAGTTTCACCAGGCCAACTCCTATTGACTGGTACTTTTACTGTGTATGGGCCATACTTTCTCATATTTTTGTATCTCTTACAATTTTCCATATTACATATATATATTTATTTTATTTCTTTATTTTTAAATATTTAATTGAAAAATAAAGACTGCATGTGTTCAATGTGCACAATGTGATGATTTGATATATGCATGCATTGTGTAATGATTATCACAATCAAATTAATTAACACATAAAATCATAAAATCAAATTTATATGTCCTCTTTGTGCAGGGGCCATGCTAATCTTCTCTGTATCATTCTGATTTTAGTATAGATGCTGCCGAAACAAGCACTAAATATTTAGTTAAATAATGAGGCAACTTTGGAAATCAAATTCTCTTCCACCTTTCCTAGGGTTGTTGCTGTTGCTGTTTGTTATTTTTATGGCTATTTGTTTAATTACTTTTCATGACTAATTCTATGGTATCTCTTTTCTTTGTGCTGTGTGGACAGTTAAGCTTATTGTCCAGCTTATGATTAAACTAAGATTTTCCTAAATGCATTGAACAAATAATTTTCCCTGCCTTCTCAAAGAGGGTTTTGTATGTGTTGGGGTGTGTCTTCAATGCTTTGCAAGGAGTTTGCAACTCTGCCTTCCTTTTTATTCCTGCTTGGGGAGATTCTCAAAGTTGGCTAAAGTTGAAAAATAGAGTCTTTTCAAGTATTTCTGGGCATTTCCTAGCCAACTGTATGTGGCATTGTAGATTTCCAGGAATATGTCAGAACTTTAAAAGTACCTCCTATGAACAACTCTTTTCCTACATTTTTTTCCCCCTTGTAGTTATTTTTTTGGTCAGCTTATTATTTATCCCAGCTGTTATCCCACCTCAAGCAGCTGCAATGTTAAACAATTACCACTAATTGTTTCCAACAAATGCCATGGAGAAAAAGCTGTTTTTAGAGGGTTAACTCTGAGTATTAAAAAAAAAAAATTAAGAAAATGCATGCAAGTGTGGTTTCCAGGGAACTTCCAGATAAGTCAGATAATGGCCATTCAGTGGCTATAGGACTTTTAAGTAGTCCAAACCCAAAACCTGTCTGCCCCTACCAATGGCTATGAAGCTGCTGGTTTTGATGCCTACATTGATTGTGAGGACTTTTGTTTTCAAAGGTTCTGTAGATCTAGAGAGAGAAAACAGTAGGAAAATGGTCTGTTAAAATGCCACAATTTCCTGTCCTTACCTCAATCTTAACACAATGCTTTTATTGAATATATACATCTTGGGTTTGGTTAATTTTCAGAGTACTGAAAATATTTATTTCACCTTTTTTGTCAGTGTTTTCATTGCTTTTGTAAAGGAATAAATTTTTGGATGTCATTATTCTGTTATTCCTACTGATGTTACCCTCTGAAATCAATCTTAATCCAAGAACAAAGGGGAAGTTAAGATATTCTCAGATAAAAGAAAGCTAGGAGAATTAGCCACCAGCAGAACTACCTTAAGAGAGTAGCAAAATAAAGTTCTCTTAACGAAATAAATTAAACACACACACACACACACACACACACACACACACACACACACACACACACTAGAGAAGAACTTTTGGAACATTAGGAAGAAAACAAAAAGAGAACAAATATATAGGTAAATAATATGGAAATGTCTTCTTTTTAGTTTTCTAATTTGTTTATATAATGTGTTTCTCATTGTATGTAGACAGAACTTTTAAGATAGTTATATAATGAATGTGGAAGGATAAATGGGTGTAAAGAGAGATATTTCTACGGTTTGCTCAAACTGGTAAAATAATGACACTAAAGAACTCTGATAAGTTACCAATATATAATATCTGGAACCTTCAATAAAACTATGTATAGATATAAACTCAAAGCCACTGCATATAAATCAAAATGGAATCATAAAATGTGCACTGAATCCACAAAAAGACAGGACAAGGACACCAAAACCCAGAGAGCAAACAGAAAATAAACAGAGAAAGAATTAAGCACTAAAATACCAATAATTACATTAACTGTGAAAGGACTAAATACACCAACTAAAAGATAGAGGCTAGCAGCATGGACAAAAATAACAAGCTCTTCATATGTTGTACATAAAAAACTTGCTTCAAATATAGTTTTAAAGCAAAAGTATAGAAAAAAGTTATACCATGCAAACATTAATAAAAAGAAAGCAGGGGTAGCTATATTGATATCATATAAAATAGATTTCAAAGTGTATTAGTTCATTCTCACATTGCTATAAAGAACTATCTGAGACTGGGTAATTTATAAAGAAAGATTTAATTGGCTCATCCTTCTGCAGGCTGTATAGGAAGCATGGCTGGGTAGGAAACTTACAATCATAGTGGAAGGCGAGGGGGAAGCAGGCACATCTTACATGCTGGAGCATGAGAAAGAGAGCAAAGGAAGGACTACACACTTTTAAACAACCAGATCTTATGAGAATTCATTCACTATCATTATAAAAGCAAGAGGCAAATACACTTCTATGATCCAATTACTACCCACAGATGCCTTCCCCAACACTGAGGATTACAATTTGACACAGGGCCAAACCATATCACAAAGCAAAGAAAGATACTAGGGTTACAGAGGAATATTACAGAATGATTAATGGATCAATGCAATGAGAAAAAAGATATAACAATCCTAAATATGTATGCACCATACAACAGAGCTGAAAATATGTGAAGCAGAAACTGATAGAACTGAAAGGAAAAGTAGGTGACTCATAATTACAATTGGAGATTTCAGCATCCCTCTTTCAACTATTGATAGTACAACTAGACAGGAAATGAGCAAGGTTATGGGAAATCTCAATAGCTTCTATAAGCCATTCATAGATCATTTTACCAAAAGCAACAAAATATACTTTCTTTTCTAGTAGTTATGGAACATATACTAAGATAGACCATATCCTGGATCATAAATATGAAAATATTCAAAATAATTGAGATCATATAAAGTGTGTTCTCTGACAACTGTACAATTAAATGACAATCTAATAACAGAATTATAATGGTCAAATCACCACACTACTTGGAAACTAAGCAATACAATTTAAAATTATTCATGAATCAAATAGTAAGTCTCAAGGAGTTTTAAAAATACAGTGAAATAAATGAAATGAAAAACATAGCATATTAAAATTTGTGAGACACAGATGGAGTAGTGATGAGAAAAAAATTTATAGCACTATATTCTTACATCAGAAAAAAAGAAAAATCTCAAATCAATAATCTAAACTTCCACCCTGAGAAAGCAGAAAAAGAAGAGCAATTAAATCAAAGTAAGGAGAAGAAAGAAAATAACAGTAGGAGCAGAGATCAAATAAAGTAAATATACATAGTTTGTGTGTGGTAGCTCATGCCGATAATCCCAGCACTTTTGTAGGCCAAGGTGGGAGGATTACTTGAATGGTTGTTATGTCACCCAGGCTGGTGTTTAACTCCTTGGCTCTACAAAAAATTAAAAAAAACTAAGTCAGACATGGTGGTACACTGCTGTAGTCCCAGCTACTTCAGAGACTGAGATGGGAGGATCACTTGAGCTCAGGAGTTTCAGGCTGCAGTGAACTATGATTGTCCAGCCTGAGTGACAGAGCAAGACCCTGTCTCAAAAAAACAAACAACACCAACAACAAAAAAACTGATCAAATTGATTCAAGAAAAGGTGAAAATCTAGATCAGTAACAATAGAAAGGCAGTGAAAGCCCATCAACTGGATTTCTAATAGTGGTAATAATGAATAGATAATTTAAATTAAATATCTTGTTGAAAACCCTAAAAAAAATTTCTGGTCGAAAAAATGAAAGCCAATATGTATATATTTCATCTATCTAACTATCTATCTAACTATCTATTTAACTATTATCTATCTGTCTGTCTGTCTGTCTGTCTATGCTTGAAGTCATTGAGGAGCTAGTAGGACACTGAGAATTTATCAGACTAAAACATAAGACAAAAAAGAAATATAGAGAGGTAAGCCTAGCATCTAGAGCCTCTTTTACTTCAGTGCATTTGCTGATACCTGATCCAGTGAACTGGAATTAGGACAAAAAAATGACAATAAATAAATAAATAACTGGGAGCTATAAATAAATATATTTCAACATTTAAGGCAAATTCTGAAGTTTAATAATATAATTACCACAATTGAGAACTCGATATATAGCTTTAATTGCATATTAGGTACAGTTAAAATGATAATTAGTAAACTAGTGATTAGGTCAGATGGAAAAATTCTTAAGTGCAGCATAGACAAATGAACTGAAGAAAAACAGAAAAGAGAATGAAAGATGAAAAAAGTGGGAAGTTCTAACATACATGCTAAGTCATAGAAGAAAAATAGAAATAATATAAGAAAGAGAATGATATTGGAAGAGACAATGATACAAACTATAAATGAGTTCCAAGTAAAACAAATGAAGAGAAACTTAGACCTATCATGGTAAAACAACTGAGGACCAAGTACAAAGGAAATCTGAATGGCAGTTGAGCAAAAAGACAAATTACTTTGAAAGGAGCCACAACTTGACCGACAGCAGACCTCTCGACAGAAACAATGGAAGACAGAAAATATTGAAATAATATTTTTAAAGTGCTGAAAAATAAAACCATTAAATATTCTTCTGAAATAAAAAAAAATTTCAGAAAAGAATAAAATATTTATAACAGTAACTCAGTAAAAGAATTTCTAAAGAGTATCCAAGATGGCCGATTAGCAGCAGCTCAGGATTGTGGCTCCCACTGAAAGTGCAGAGAGTGAGTGGATGCCACATTTTCAGATGAATTTTTATTGCCCACGGACCAAGAGATTCTTGGTGGAGGAGCCCCACGGGTCACCAGCGCAACTCTTTTGGCGGGCGCGGCCGTTTTGCAGGCACCCCAGCGTGGCGGTTCTCAGTCCAGAGTATACGGGACTGAGTGCCCTTTTAGTTGGCGTTGGAGCTCCGGGAAGGCAGAGTTTCCCATTCAGCTGATTGAAAAGCAGACTGAAGTGGGGGAACCAGACCGGGAGACTCCTGGGCAGAAAAGCACCACGAATCTTAATGCCTCTGTTTCAGCCGGCGTAGTGGGTCACCGCAGGGGAAGGCTGGTCCCCACCACAAAAAAAATTAAAAAAAACAGCAATTGGAACTGCTGAGGATGAGAGTTTCACAGCAAGTACAGCTGAACCCAGGAAGGTCCAGCTCTGTGGGAGAGGGGCGTCTGCCGAAGGAAAATTAAGAAATAGAAAAAACTTTATCACCAACAAGCTGGACGTCCACTCAGAGACCTAATCTGAAAGTCAGCAATTACACAGACGACAGGTGGATAAATCCACAAAGATGGGAAGAAACCAGCGCAAAAAGGCTGAAAACACCCCGAAATCAGAATGCCTTTCCTCCTACAGAGGATTGCAGTGCCTCATCACCAATTGAACAAGGCCTGATTGAGAATGAATGTGAGAAATCAATAGAATCAGGCTTCAGAAGGTGGATAATGAGAAACTTCTGTGAGCTAAAAGAACATGTTCTAGCCCAATTCAAGGAAACTAAGAACCTTGAAAAAAGGTTTGACGAAATGTTAACAAGAATGGACAATTTAGAAAGGAATATAAGTGAATTAATGGAGCTGAAAAACACAATACGAGAACTTCGGAAGTATGCACAAGTTTTAACAGTCGAATTGATCAAGCAGAAGAAAGGATTTCAGAGGTCGAAGACCAACTTAAAGAAATAAAACGAGAAGATAAGATTAGAGAAAAAAGGGTAAAAAGGAATGAGCAAAGTCTCCAAGAAATATGGGACTATGTGAAAAGACCTAATCTACGTTTGATAGGTGTACCTGAATGTGACGAAGAGAACGAATCCAAGCTGGAAAATATTTTTCAGGATATTATCCGGGAAAACTTTCCCAACCTAGCAAGGCAAGACAATACCCAACTCCAGGTAATACAGAGAACACCACGAAGATATTCCTCAAAAAGAGCAACCCCAAGGCACATAATCATTAGATTCATCAGGGTTGTAACAAAGGAGAAAATACTAAGGGCAGCCAGAAGAAAGGTCAGGTTACCCATAAGGGGAAGCCTATCAGACTCAGCAGATCTCTCAGTAGAAACCCTACAAGCCAGAAGAGAGTGGGGGCCAATATTCAACATCCTTAAAGAAAAGAACTTTCAACCCAGAATTTCATATCCAGCCAAATTAAGTTTCATAAGTGAAGGAAAAATAAAATTTTTTATGAACAAGCAAGTACTCAGAGATTTCATTACCACCAGGCCTGCTTTATAAGAGCTTCTGAAAGAGGCACTATATACAGAAAGGAACAACTAGTATCAGCCATTCCAAAAAACCTATCGGTAAGCTGCATCCAGACCCATCTCACATGCAAGGATATACAGAGACTTAAAACAAAGGGATGGAGGAAGATTTGCCAACCAAATGGAGAGCAAAAAAAAAAAAAAAAAAGCAGGAGTTGCAATTCTCATCTTTGATAAAATAGACTTTAAAGTAATAGAAACCAAAAGAGATAAGAAGGACATTGTATAATGGTAGAGGGATCAATGTAACGGGAAGAGCTAATGATCCTAAGTCTATGCGCACCCAATATAGGAGTACCCAGATACATAGGGTAACTTCTTGGTGACGTATAAAGAGACTTGGACTCCCACACAATAATAGTGGGAGACTTTAACACTACATTGTCAATATTGGACAGATTAATGAGAGAAGGTTAACAAGAATACCCGGAACTTGAACTTAGACCTCGAACAAGTAAACTTAATAAACATTTACAGAACTCTTTACTCCAAATCCACAAAACATACATTTTTTTTTCAGTAATACATCACATTTATTCTAAAAGTGACCACATGGTTGGGAGTAAATCAATCCCCAGCAATTGCATAGCATTTCATAGGTTTAAATGAAATATTGGTTGGCTGTTTGTTATTTTCCTCCCTTATTCCTTCCTGTCTCCATTGTATAACACAATTATTAGTATAAAAGAGCTTTTTAATATCCATTTCTAGACTGCATTCTAGCCTGGGCAATAGAGCAAGATTCCCTTTCTCTCTCCCTCTTTTTCTTCTTTTTCTCTTTCTTTCATTCTCTTTTCTTCCTTCTTTCTCTCTATTTTTCTTTTCTTGAAAAAAAAGAAGAATTTCTAAAGAGTATTCTTTAAAGAAAATAAAATAATCTAGTATACGAAGAAAGGAGAAAAAGAGTACCAAAAGTTAATCATTTGGATATATCTAAATGAATATTGACTGGAAAAAAATAAAATGACAAATGTATCTTGAGGTTGTATAAACATACATGCATACATGCACTTACAATTAAAATATACAAAATTGGCAGCTTACAAGACATGAACGTGGTAAATGGAGTTTAAGCATTTTGAGGCCCATGAAATGCCTAGGAAAAAGTGAATAAACCATCTTATATAAAGTTTTTGTAAGTAAAAAAATATATGTTCTAATTTCCTGTGTAACCACAAAATAAAGAAACAAAAGTAGTAGCCAAGATAATAAAAGAAAGAAAGAAAATGGTTACAAAGAGCAAACTTCAATTAGCACAGACCTAGATAAAAAGAAGAACAAAATCAAAGAAGTGAGACAAACTTACAGGAAATGGTGATTTTAAATTTAAATTATTGGCATTAGCTATTATATTACATATAGGTAGAATAAATGATAGAAGAAAGACAAAATTTCAGACAAAGTAAAAAAGTAAAACACAACCAAATGCAAATTTTAAAAGACATTAAATATAAGGACACAGAAAGATGAAAATTAAAGGGGTAGGAAATGCATCAAGCAGGTTTTATAACTATGTTATTTTTAGACAAAGACTTCAAGGCAAAAATTGTTAAAAGAAATTAAGGAGGATAATTTATAATGGCAAAAGAGCCAATTCACCAGAAAGGAATAATACTTTTAAATCTGTATATTTACCTAACACATATCTTTAAATATATAAAGCAAAAATAACTGATGAAGCTTAAGCAAAATGTCCCTAAAAGTCTATAACCATAGTGGTACATTTTAAGACAATTCTCTCATTAACTAATAAGACAGAGCAGACAATAAAACAGTGAGAATATAGAATATTTGTACAACACAATTAACAAACAAGATGTGATTGATTTAGAACACTGCATCCAACATCTGCAGAATATGAATTTGTATAATGTGCACATGAAACATTAACCAAAATAGATCATCTGCTGATTCATATAGAAATTCTAAACCAATTTCAAGGGATTGTCTTCATGCTGTATGTTCTCTGACCATAGAGCAAATGAAGCTAGAAAACAAAAACAAAAAGATAACAAAAATTTCCTTAAGTTTGGAAATTAAGAAGCATAATTCTAAGTAGGTTTTGATTCAAAAGGGAATTAAGAGGAAATTAGAAATTTCTTTGAAATGAGCAATGATAATATTACAAGTTGAAGATTAGAGTTAAGGAAATTTAGAGTGATAATTATAGCTTTAGATCTATATATATAATAATAAAGATTAGAAATAACATGAGCATGAATCTAAAGAAATTGGAGAGTGAGGGTGAAGTGGAAACAACTATGAAACCCAAAGAAAATAGAAGGAAGAAAATTATAAATACAGTAGAGATTAAAGAAATAGAAGAAAACAAACATGCAACAAATCTAAATATTAATTATTTGAAATATCTACTGATATTGATAAATTTCAGTTCCACTGATAAAACCAATTACGAGATAGAAAGAGAAAAAAAATTCATGAATAAAATTTGGAATGAAAAGGGACATTGCTACACATCCTACAAATAATAATACTTTTATACTCTGAAAACTTTATGCCAGACATTTTAAAATATTACTTGCATGGGAGGCCAAGGTGGGTGGATCACCTGAGATCTGGAGTTGGAGATCAATCTGAGCAGTATGGTGAAACCTCATCTCTACTAAAAATACAAAAATTAGCTGGGTGTGGTGGCATGCATCTGCAGTCCCAACTACTTGGGAGGCTCAGGCAGAATTTCTTGAACCCGGGAGGTGGAGGTTGCAGTGAGCCAAGATCACACCACTGCACTCCAGTCTGGGTGACAGAGGAAGACTCTGTCTCAAAAAAAAAAAATGCAATAGCAAATGCAAATTGTTAGGAAAATTTTCTCTTACAAAAAAGGAAAAAATAGAAAATTCAAATGTATATAGCTGTTAAAAATTATTTTCTTATGAAAAAGTCTTCCATGGAAAAAGAGAAAAAAGCCCTCCATCACCAAATGGCTTCTTGCATGAATTCTACCAGTTATTTAAGAAGAAAGTCATAACAATCTGATGCACCTTCTGCTAAAGAACAAAAACAAAAATAAATCTAGGAAATACTTCCACTTCAAAAGCATAATCTCAACACCAAAACTGACAAGGAATTCCAGAAATAGAAATTACCTGGGATTATTATGTATATAGAATAAAACTTATATAAACAAACTAAGAGTGAATCAAATGCAGCAATAAATGAAAATAGCCATTCTTCATGACTAAGTTGATTTTATTTCAAAAATGCAAAATTTATTTAATATTATTAAATTAATTAATTCATCACATCGACAGTAAAAAAATTATAAATGTAAAAAAGAAATTTTAGAAACATTTTCTACTTATGATTAAAACAAACACATAAAACATACTAGCAAACTAGGAATAAAAATTCATTTTCTTAATCTGATAAAATATAACTGAATAAAACTGTAGCAAACATCATATTTAGCAATAAAACATTGAAAGGAATTCAAGATTGAGAATGATTTAAGGGTGTTTTCTACTACCAGTGCTATTGAACTTTGTACTAGAGGTCATTTTCAAGGCAAAGAGATTTTTAAGAAAACAAAAGATATAAGAATTAAATGAACAAACTAAAATTTATACTATCAAAGATATAATCATAGAAATCTGAAAGTCAGATAAATTAATGGGTGTAGCAAGTTTGCAGATAAAAGGATAATATATTTTTGTATATATTACACATATCACTGTATAGTTACCTCTAAAAGAAGAAGAAATATATCAGGAGAAACCATCTTAATTTGCAAAAAAGAAGTTATTTGGGACAGATCAATGGACAATGTATGTGATGTTTACACAGAAAACTATAAAACAATGTTGAGAAAAAATAAAATGTTTCTAAATAAATAGAGGTGATACCATGTTCATTGATTGGAAGACTCAAAATTATAAAAGTGTCAGTTCTCCCCAAATTAATATTTAGATTCACTGCAATCCCAAACAAATTATCCAACGGATTGTTTTATGGATACTAGTAAACTAATTCTAGTGTATATGGAAAAGAAAAAGGCAGGAATAGCAAAGGCAAGTTGCAAGAACTTATTCTATTAGATATCAGACTTATGTTAAAGCTACAGTAATTAAAACAATATGGCATTGAAAAATATACTAATGGAATAGAACACATTCAGAAACACGCACACACACACACACACACACACACACACACACACACACACACACACACAAAGACTTGATTTATGATAGAGATTCCTGTAAGAAAGTAGGAATGATCAACGTTTTCACTGACTTTGCTGGGTCTACTGGATATTCCATTTGGGGAATAGACGTTTTTGACCCCTACTTCACACCAATAACAAAATCAATTTCATCTGGGTTATAGATCTTAAAGCTCCTAGAAAACACACAACCTCCTTTACCTATAAATTATTTGGAGACTTAAATGATCACTTCAAAATGAGAATATTTAAGTGACCAATAAAGATATGGAAAAGATGCTCAAAAGGAAGATGGAAATTAAAATAACTGAAATATCAGTATGCATTCTCCATACTAATTAAAATGAAAAAGACTAACATTGGAAAGTTATAGCAAAAATAGCAGCTGTGAAGCATTGCTGCTGGGTCACTGTTGCTGAGATTGTCAGCTAACACTACTCACTGTTTGGCATTATCTCCTAAAACAACTCCACTCTTTGGAATAACCAGTAGAAATACATGCATGTATGTGCCAAAAAACGTCAAAGAATGTCAAGAAGGATGGCTTATAATAACCAAAACCTGAAACAATATATTTGATAGGTAAATTAATAAGTCATATATCTGTACAAGCGAATATTATACATTAGTGAAATGGATGTACTATTACTACATGCTGAAACATGAATGAATTCACAAACATAGAATATTGAGCAAAAGAAGTCAGATATAAAAGGGGACACCATATCCTATATGATTCCACCTACATTAAGTTCAAAAGCAGGCACAACTAACTTATAATGTTCAAAAATCGGGTATTGATTGCAGTTTTGGAGGAAGAGGGCAATAACTGCAAGGAGGCAGGAAAGGAGGGCATATTGGTTCCTGGTGATAGCCTACCTCATGATGTGGCTGCTAATCACATGGAGGTCCACTTGTGATAGTCACTGAGCTGTAAGCTATATTTTGTGCACTTCTTTATATTTTTCTAATACCTGAATTATTAAAATGTGTAAAGAGTAAATATCAATTATATTCCTCAAAGTTTCAAGAAAATAATAAATTACAAAAGTAGTCCAAACCCAGAAAAAAAAAAAAAAAAAAGGAAGGAAACTTTCCTAGTCTGTTCTATAATGGTGCTATATTGATTCCCAAATAGGATGAATACAGAATTCATAGACATGAAAAACAAGCAAGAAAAAAACTAAAAGACAATCTTACTATTAAGTACAGAAGAAAAACATAGGCAAATATATTCAATATCAACAAATATGACCAATAGATATAAACTATATTTAGTAGCAGATAACCTGTTAAAATAATGCTAAATCCTAAACAAATGTGTTCTAGCTCGGAAATGAAATAATTGTTCAAAATGAGAAGATCTATTAAAAGCATTAACAAATTAATAAAAAAAGGTAATCATCTCAATATAGAATAAAGTATTTTTCAAATAAGTCAGTATCCATTCTTAATAAGTATTTGAGTGAAATAATAAAGGCCTGAAGTTTGTTTTTATTTTGTTCTTTTTGTTTTAAGGCCAAAAAAAAATAAAGGCAATGAAGATTTTGAAGAGGAAAATTTAGTACAGTGTTTCTAAACCTTGGAGTTGAGAAAGCTTTCAAGAGTGACAGATTCTTTGACATAAAAATTAAATCTTCTGTATGACAAAGGTTCTACAGCCTAAGATAAATGACAGGTTGAAAGAAAATAACTGAAACATAGGTAAAAAAGCAAGCATTCTTTTTATTATTATTATACTTTAAGTTTGGGGCACATGCAGATTGTACAGGATTGTTACATAGGTATAGACATGCTATGGTGGTATGCTGCATCCATCCCCCTATCATCTACATTAGGTATTTTTCCTAATGTTATCCCTCCCCAATCCCCTCACCCTCTGCTATCCCTCTCCTAGCCTCCCCACCCGCCAACAGGCCTGGGTATGTGACGTTCCCCTCCCTGTGTCCATGTGATCTCATTGTTCAACACCCACTTATGAGTGAGAACATGTGGTGTTTGGTTTTCTGTTCTTGTGTCAGTTAAGAGCAAGCATTCTTATCCAGGGGTGTGTGTGTGTGTGTGTGTGTGTGTGTGTGTGTGTGTGTGTTCCAACAACTCAACCAGGAAAACATGTATCTCAATACAAAATTGTACAAAAAATTAATAGGTAGTTCCAACACAAGGAAGAAAAAAGGTAAATTTAAATGAAAAAAGACACTCTAAAGAATTGAAAATACTTGTATATTATTTGAACATGTTTAGGAAAATGAGAACCATAATCCACTATTGATGCCCATGCAAACTTGCATAGAATTTTTAGAGGAAAAATTTTCCAGTTTCTATAGAAATTCAAAATTCCCATAAACTTTGCCCTAGAAATTCCACTTTCAGTGTTTATTTTTGAGCAATGCTTGCAAAGCGCACAAGGAAGCAGGTAAAGAGATGTTAATTATAACACTTGTTTTTATAATTGAGAAAAACTGGGGATAAAAGATTGTTTCAATAATGAAATATTTATGGGAATTAAGTTCATCAATGCTATGGAAAACTATTCAAAAATGTAAACGATTAAGGTGGGTTTACAAATACTAAAATAGAAAGATCTTCAAAAGAGTTCTTAAGTAGAAAATTATTATAAAACAATATTAAATATTATTCCATTTATGAAAAAGTAAGCTCTCTATATATTAAATACACATGTGAAAATATGTATTTTATGTAAATTAATAGGACAAAGTACAGAAGATGAATTTAAATGATAACAGTTGCAGTGAACAGTTCTGTGAGAGGAGTGATATTAGGGTTGCGTGAAGTGAGATATTCACTTTAACTCTAGCTACATATTGCTTCCACTTATAAAATAAATTTGTGTTTGTACATTGCTTACGTAATTGAAATGTGAATTATAAATGGTGAAAGTATTACTGTAACACTCACTTGTGTCATGGTATATGGATTTGTGGTTTTATCAGCCTCTGTGAGTTTTTTTCAAGAATGCAAATCTATACTTTTGTCTTTTTCTACAAATCATCTCAGGAATCAAATTATAAAGTTCTAACCTGAAAGTTAGGTGTCTAATAAAAAAAAATAGGATTAAAAAGCCATAATGAAATGTAGTAAAAAGTTGTAGTAAACATAGTGTAACATGAATCACAGGTAAATTATTCTTTTCAGCTGAATTTGGCATTTTTAGAATGATGAGAATATCAAAGAATTTATAGATTACTCTCAGAAAGATCTCCACCAAATACTGTGATGCAAAAATGGCTCTATACTCCACTTGGTATTTATTGTGGAGTTGGAGACCTACGTGGGAACGCTCCATCTGCTGCCTCTTCATTCCCTACTTCCCTTATTATTTTGGCTACATGGAGAAAGTATTGACTTTTGTTCTAAACATATGTCTTTCTTAGTGGGACTTCCCTTCTAGACCCTAGGGACCTCAAGCAACTAGTTTGTTTGCCAGCGGTTCTGTACTTTTGGATGATGAAAATTGATTTTCCTCTTCTTAGCAGGTGCTGTCTGAATGAGCCTTTCCCCTCACGACCTATGCAGATCGTGCCATCAATAGCAGGAAAGGGAAAGGGGACGAATGTTCAGAGTTCTTAGCACACAGTAACTGAGGGGTCTGGGGAAACCTTGTGGCAATGAGGGTGCACTAGAAAAAACAGTAACAATAAACTTAGTTTAGAACTGTTCTCATCCTTGATATTTTCTGGACTGGTTCAATATCTGTATGCATTTTCTGGGACTATCAAAATCAACAGATCTTCATGGAGGGTTTATTATGCTCTTCATAGTTCTAAATGGATCATTTTTGTTAAATGAGTAATGAAAAGACTCCTTTTAAGGAAAAAGAATAATTATGAAGGATCTCACTGATGGCTTAAATTATGTTCATTATAGTGCCACCTATATTTGTTAAAACATAAAACTAAGTATTATTATGCTTAGAACTGTTTTACAACTGTGAAAGCCTAGCTACAGAGATGAGGTTTTTCTTGGTACACACTGGATAACTAGGAGCCTTTGAGTCAGAAAATGAATGGAAAAGTACATTTTGTGCTTGCATATAGAATAGATTTGGAGTTTTGAGTCTACAGGGTAATCAGTTCCAAAGTTATTGCAGGTTCCCAGGTCTAAGATGTTAAGTGTCTGAACATGTGTATGGTGGCTGTGGGGACAGGGGAAGGGTTAAATGCTGATAGTAAAATAGTAGTCTTTCTAAAAGATGAGAAAACTCAAGAGCAATGTCTTCTAAAATTCTCGGTATTTTTAGGTGTTAAAGAAAGTGAGGCTGTTATCTCGGAATGTAAATCTGTCAATTGTTAAGACCTTTAGAGACTCAGACACGACTGACCTTTGGTGTGGTCAGAGGGTTGGGTCATTGGACTGACTTTCAAAAATAAGTCCTTCAGTAGGGAATACACAAGGCAAGTGGATAGTCTATTATAACAACTTACAAGTCATTTGCTAGGAGAAGCCACACAAGACAGTGGCTCCTCTGGATATCCAGAGAGTGTCACTGCAGGAATCGTTCTAATGCCCTATTATGTTCTAGGTTAATTTTCCTCCTTCAGGTACTCAACTGTTGCATGTGTTGTGAATGGAAATTTGTTTGCTCGCCAGAGGAGAAGGTAAAAGAAAACAGGGAAAGAAGGAACACTTTTTAATGCTTCAGATAATTATGTGATATGGAGGAATTCTAGAGACAGTGGAAGACTATCTACAGGATTAAAGTCCCAGAAAAACATTTAGAAAAATCATGAGAAAGTAAAATCAGGATTATATATAGAAGACAAAATACAAAGCTGTAAGAAGCACCTCAATGATGTCTCATTTCTATTTGATGTTGAACAAATGTAACTGTGAGTAGACATCAACATTTATTTCTAATGATTCTGAATTTGAGGACCAAAAAGTAGGATTTATTATGCTGGAAAAGTGTTTAGGTCACTAAAATTATGTAAGATTATGTTTTTGTGATTTGACCAAGAGCTCTGCAGATACCTTTGAAAGAGTAAAACAAAATTTCCCAGCAAAACCCTGAGGAGAAGATGTGAAGGGGGAATTACAGCAAATAGTATATCTGAGAGAATAGTATACTATGTTTGTGGTAATTTTTTGGAAGAACAATATGGGCTTTCATTTGTTAATATAATAGGTGTCCAAGAATGGCTAGCAAATAATTAAGTTAAAACTTTGGTACAATAAGTTATAAATATATAGTTGATATGTGACTTGGGATTGGAATACGAACACAGAAGTGCATATCTGCCTGGGCATAGCTTATGTAAAAAATCTTTTGGATATTAATTAATTCCTCAGAGAATCAATGCGGGAATTGATGCATTGGAAGAATAATAAATATATAAAAATATATAATCCATAATATATAAATTTGTATGGAGTTCATAAACATCTGAAATATATGGTTCGCTTTTCTGGATCCCACATTTTAAGGAGGATCCCCCATTGCAAAAATAAATGGTTATTCAGAAGAGCACAAATAGAAAAGTGCCTTATTTAGCAGTCATTTCATGTAAGGATTGGGATAATTGATCAAGAGAGGGAAAAACCTACATGGTGTGTGATTACTCTTCCACACATTTGAAGAGCTGTGTGTTGAGGAAGAACTAGCTTCTTTATCATTCTAGAGGACAGGACTTGAGCCAATAGTTTAAACTTCCTCAGAGAGGAATTTTTTAGCTAAATATAAGGCAACGCTTTCCTTCTAATAATAAAAGCTTCCCCATGTTGGAATGGCCTTCCTGTGAGACAGGGATGTATGTTTCAGTCACTAGAAGTGATTAAACTGGGGTTGGGTTATCACTGCTAAAATTACTACAGAGGATTTATTTGTTGGAAGGAAGGCTGGACTAGCTTAATATTGATGTTTCTTTCAACTTCAAAATTGTATTATTCTATGAAAATAAATTAAAATCTGACTATTTCCGAATGTGGTAGCTCTTCACGTGTAGTTTAAAATTTCTCTATAGAAGTAAACAGGCAACTTACAGAACATGAAAAAATACTCACAAATGAAGCATCTGACAAAGTTCTAATATCCAGAATCTATAAGAAACTTTTAAAAATCAACAAGCAAAAAACGAAATAACCTTATTTAAAAAATGGGCAAAGAATATGAACAGACAGCAGATATGTCTCAGGAGAAGATATATGTGTGGACAACAAATCTATGAAAAAATACTAAATTATTAGTGAAATGCAAATCAAAACCACAATGAGATTCCTCACAATAGTCAGAGTGGCTATTATAAAAGTGTCAAAAAATATAATACATGCTGATGAGGTTGCAGAGAAAAGGGAACACATATATACTGTTGGTGGGAATATAAAAGTTCAGCCACTGTGGAAAGCAGTTTGGAGATTTCTCAAAGAATTTAAACTAGAACTACCATTTAACCCAGCAATGCCATTACTGGATATATACTCATAGAAAAATAAATCATTCCACCAAAATGACAAATGCATTCTTATGTTTAGAACAGCACTATTCACAATGGCAAAGACAGGAAATCAACCTAGATGCCCATCAACAGTGTACTGGATAAAGAAAATATGGCACATATATACTATGTAATACTACACAGCCATAAAAAAGAATTAAATCATGTCTTTTGCAGCAACATGGATGCAGCTGGAAGACAGTTATCCTAAGCACATGAACACAGGAACAGGAAACTACTGCATGTTCTCACTTATAAGTGAGAGCTAAATATTACGTACACATGGACAATAAAGATGGAAACAATAGACTCAGGGGACTTCTCGGGGGAAGGTGGGAAGGGAGCGAGTGTTGAAAAACTACCTATCAGTACCATACTCACTTCCTGGGTGACAGGATCATCTGTACACCGAATCTTGGTGAGACACAATTTACCCATGTAAGAAACCTGCAGGTGTGCCCTTGAAACTAAAATAAAAGTTGGGGGAGAAAAGTAAACTGAGGAGAGAAATAATAAAAAAGAATAAAAGATCAATCAGAGCAAGGGTAAGATAAGAGAATATAATTCCAAATTGGAAACATAGAAAGGTATAACATTTGTTTAAAAAATTGAGATAGATGATTGATAGATATGCAGATAGAGATATAACTACTAATAGATATAAGTGGCTATTCATTACTTAATAAACATAACTTATCTGCTTTAAAATATCCAGATATTATAAGACATCTTCCAGGGAACAGGTATTGAAGTGGCAAGAAGAGTTAATCTTTTGTCCTCAAAGCCCAAAGGAATGTTTATCAACTTTTGCCCAGACCTCCTTTCTTCCTTTTGGTGAGTTAAGTCAGTCTCTGCTTTGTTTGGTGCTGCCCATTTAAGGAAAGCTTATCCCTGACCTTCTGCCAGAGAGACTGATGACAAGGACAGTTTGCACTAACCTTGACATTCACCAGGGTAAATGGCTTTTTCCACAAGTAGTCGGCAAACAAGGAGAGCCAGTCAAGAGCTAATGAATCTGCACCTGAGAGAAACTGAACAACAATTGTGCTTTTAAAGAAGAAAAGAGTCCTTGGAACGTGCAGGCCCATCTGATGCTTTAAGGTTCAGGGGAAATTAACTCTTTTAGTCAATGCAGTTTGAAAATAAATAAATAAAACAAACCCTGGTCTGAAAACCTGGCACGAGGGATCCGTTTTAAGCTTGTCTGTCTCTGGACTTTCCTTCCTCCAGTGAACTCTCACATTACCATTTGATGGTGCCCCAGGAAGATGGCATAATGTCGCAGAGTGACCAGGATGGGAAGGCAGATTTTTTCAATCATCACTTATGCCACACAACCCAAATCCCTCTCACTAAGTCTGAAGAAAATAAATTGTGAATCTCACTTTATAAAAGTGGCTCAATTGATCTAGTATGGATTCTATAAAAATCCACAAAAAGCAATATAAAATAGAATCATTTTCTTATCATAAACAATCATACAAACTATTTTTCCCCAAGGGATCCCTGTGACAAGATATATAATCAATCCCATTAGCCAAACAAAAAATTGTAGTTCTGTGATGTTATCCATCTAAAGCCTAGCTCCATATGCTATGGATTCTGCCCTTATTCCTCCAGTATTGATCACTCTATTTTCAGTGTCTGTACATTATAGTCTCATCTATATTATTTTATCCTTAATACAAACTTACAAAGACTATTCTTTATTTTGCTTGTGTATAACTTAACTCTTTACTAGACTTGTAATAAACTATTCAAGGTCTGAGACATTTTCTCATCTACTACAATCTGTTGTTCAATTCTGGGTACTTAATAAGAGTTCAGCATGGAAATGTATGCTGGTGCCTTACAAATATTAACAAACTATTTTTTCCCAAGCTTCTATCATGTTTTTTCACTTAATGGAACATCAGTACTGATATTCTCATCTAAATGACTTTATCCACCACACCAAAAGTGCTTCTACATTTTCATTCTTGTTTTTCTTCTTATTATTGAATTGCATGTGGAGAAAAACACATACACTTTAAATGTACAGTGGAAGACATTTTTAAAAATGACACATTCACCCAGAGGAAGAAATTACACGTTATCAATACACCAGAACCTTCCCCAATGCTCTATCACAGTAACCTTCCTTCCAAGGTAACTCCCATGTAAAAGTTCTTACAACACAGATTAGTTTTCTTATTTTTGAGTGTTGTGTTAACGGTATCCTATAGTAAACACTCTTTTGTGTCTAGATATTTTTTTGCTTAATGTTATGATTGTAAAATTTATCTATGTGTTTCATTGTAGCTGTAGTGTGTTCATTTTCAGTAGTACATAAAATTTTATTGTACAAATATACCACTATTTATCCAATCTCCTTTTGATGAACATTTGTGTGGTTTCATTTTTTAAAACTGTGTTTGTTATTAAGAATAGTGCTACCACGTAAATTTGTATACATGTATACATTTCTGTTGGGAATAAAATTGCTGAGTCAGATAATGCCTCTATCAGTTTTTGCAGGTACTCCCCAATGTGCTTTCTTTATCTATAATCTGGTAACTATTTTAATATTCATTCTTTCCTTTAACTATATTTAAGTCGTACATCTCATTATTATCCTTTTAGTGTTTACCGTAGATATTACAATATGAATCCTTGGCTGATTACAATTCACTACAAGTTAGTATTTTATACAATTTTCTGCCAATACAAG
This sequence comes from Ateles fusciceps, assembly GCA_036589455.1. NCBI lineage: Eukaryota > Metazoa > Chordata > Mammalia > Primates > Atelidae > Ateles > Ateles fusciceps. The sequence continues at coordinate 28,399,831 of JAZHEH010003205.1, read as the reverse complement.
AGATAATTTAACTCCACTTATTCTTCAACCAAAATATATGCAATTGTTGCCTTTAATTCTCTCCACATTCTAGGACCCTCAATAATAATTTTTAATATTCTGTTCATTCAGTATTAATATAGGTTTATCCACATAGCTCTTCATTTATTCTTGAACTTCCAAACTTCGCTCTGAAATCGTTTTGCTTTCTCTGTAGAGCAGCCTTTAATAATTTTGTCGCAGCTCTGTTGATAATTATTTCTTTCAGTTTTTATTTGTCTGAAAATGTGCTTTATCATCAATATTTTCTAAAGAAATATTTGCTGGATTTAGAATTATAGTTTCACAGGATTTTTTTTTTTCAAACCGAATTCAATTGTTCTTTGGCTTCATTGTTTCTCTTGAAAAGTCAGCTGTAAGTTTTGTTATTGCTCTTTTGAAGATAATTATCCATAAATCATCTATTTATCTCTGTCTTTTTAATATGTTCCCTTTGTCCTTGATTATAAGCAGTTTTACTGTGTTATGACTATGTCTGTTTTTCTTTGAATTTATCCTACATTTGGTTCACATTTTTGTGTGTGTGGCTTTATATCTTTTTAAAAATTTGGACAAGTTTTTTACTATTTTCCCTTAAAACATTGCCTCTGTCCCTTCTCTGACTCTAATTACATTTTCATTAGAATTTTTCATCATGTTCCACATGTCTCTTACATTTTTCTACCAAGCTTCCATCTGGATATTTTTCTTTCTGCTGTTGTGTCTAATGTGCAATAAGTCCTTTTATTGCATTATTTCTGAATTATTACATTTTTAAATACTTTATTTCTTGTTTTTATGGATTTGTCTTGACATGTTTTCTTAAATATATTAATTATTCTTGAACTTTAACTCCAACATCTGAAGCATTTCTATATCTATTTAATTTTCTATTTCTTTTTCCTCTTTGTTTCTAGTTATTTGATCATATCTCTTGATGTACCCAGTTACTTTTTCCTGGTATTATATATAAAAAGAAAATTATAGAGGCTGTATACAATGTTATCTTCTTTTGATCATATTTACATTTCTTTTGGCAAGCATTGAAATATGAGCAGATTTCCTTGAGATCAGGAATTGTCTTGAAGCTGAGTTTCACTCTTCGTAAGGGCTAGTCTATTTGTTTTTCAGGGTTCTCAACTGCAAACTTCTGTGTTCCCTAGATTACTCCAACTTGACAGGCTCAACTCCAATTATTGTTTTCCAACTGCCATGAGATTGTTAATAGCTTTGCTAAATTGTTATTTTCCATTTGGCTTCCCTGAATTTTGCTATTTTTAGTCTCAGAATTGGCAAAGGCCTTAAGAGAAAAACAGCATCAAGTGTTGGACTTACATGTTTGCATTCCTTTTTTCCTCGGCTACTTTGACCCCTCAAGGCTTGGCTGCCTTGGTAGCAGTGATATCTATATTTTACCACCTAGACTCATATGACTACTGAAGCCTCTGAGTTACCGTTCTATTCTTTGTTTTCCTTGGCCTTGGGAGACTTATTTATGGTAAAATGCCTCAAGGAGAAAGTAGAAAACAATGTCAGCTTATCTTAATGTGTTTTTTTCTCCTTTAAAAATTATAATACCTTATGTCCTGGATTTCTTGGCTACCTTCAAATAGCTATGTTTGGTAGTATCTCTGGCACTTGCAATTCTCTGTTAAAGGCTTAGTGTCTGATATTTTCTACTTTTTATAGCCAGATGATTATTAATGCTAGTATGTTCAAATGCTATTCCAAGAGGTGGTAGTAATGGACACTGGGTACTTTCCTTACTTGAAAGGAAAAAGAAGAGGAGTGAGTAACAGTGCACAATGTTTACATAGCACCAGGCAACTATGAAAAGATTGGGCAGATAGAATTTCTATGCTCTGAAATTGTTATACATACTCAAACCATTTTAAATGTTTGATCTAGAAATGAAATTATTAGCTCGCTATATTAGAAAAAGGAAAGGACTGCATCGAAGAGCAGCTTGGCCTTTTACTCTAGGGACAGTTGGTGAAAATCAGAGTCAAGGGTATGTCCCAGGTTTCCACACTTTGTGTAAGGTAGCCTTTCCACTAATTCAGCTTTAACTTGTTCTTTGGGGTTCTATTATTCCATAGAAGTGATTCAAGGAAATTAGGAAATATCTATTCCCATCTTAATCAAAGGCAGCTCTATGTTTACCTTTTCTTGATACTGGCATTCTGCATAACATTTTATTTGAAAAAAAGGCCATGATAAAAATAGTTTAAAGTCAGTTATGCCATCATGTTCCAGGAGTAGGAGTATTCCTGTAAACAAGGATATATAAAAATAAGATCAAAATTTTCCTTCCAATTATTGTGTTAGAAAGAGAGCTGCAGTAGCCCTGCTGGATATCAAAGGACAGTGTGACATGAGGCAATTTATTTTAATTTCTCTGAATTTCAGTACCCATCTGTGTAGCAGGTAGTAATTCCAGCTCTGTCCACAGTAGGCTGTGCAAGAAATATAAATTTGTTTATTCTTCTATAATTCAATTTAATTTTTATTTTGTCAAGATGGCAGAAATGTAATGTCATTTATTATGTTATTTCTCTCTCTTTCTATGGCTGTTTCTAGATTCTAGAAGTCTTATTAGTGTCATGGCTTCAGAGGAGATTAGAGTTATCTGACTGTTGATGATATATGTTTATGATGGCAAGCCTTGAGACATCCTTTTTCCTATGTGATCCTTTGTGGTCATTTTATACAGGTTACAACTAAGGCATCTCTTGCTACTATCTATAAGTCTTTCCAACTTTGATGTTTTTTACTGCTACTTTCATGCTCTAATACTCACTAGATGTGGTAAACTCTTAAAAGGGTGATCTAGGCCTTGCTATCCTAGATATAACATGTAGACATTTCCCTTTGGTGATTTCATCTTCCTTTAGCCCACCCTACGTAATGGAAAACAAGTTACCTATGTTTTCATCTGCTACAAATCTCAAGGGTTTCACCAGTTCTCTAGGGCTTGATCCAGGGAGCTGGTAACTGGGTTCCACTTTCTTTGGGATTTACCAACTTCTGTGTATCTATCATTTCCTTAACCCAGCCCATGGTAAGTAGACTGCCTAAACATATGGAAAGTTTAGTTCTTTTATCATTGAGCTTATTCCCCCAATTGCTAGTCTATACTGAATCATTTATGTTGCCTCTAGGGTCTTAGTCTTTGAAATTCAAAGCTAGAAGAATGATGTTCCTATTTCCTTTCTACTGTCACATCTCTTCCCTGAGACACATGAATAGAATAGTCTAGCTGCCATTTTAATAGTGGAGAAAGTGTTGAGGAGGAGCGTTAAAGGGATGGATAGATGGATGGATGGATGGATGGATGGACTATGGATATATAGATAGATAGTTTTCTCATACAATGAGATATCTCATCTTCAACTAGATATCTAGATTTACCTCTAGTCTGACAATTCTAGGATATAATAAAAATAATAATTCTACAGTTTCTTTTGCTGAGAACATACTGTGCCAGATTACCATGCTAAGTACTTTAAATGCATCAATCATACTTTAACCTTCCCAGTAATTCTGAAAAGCAGGTCTTTTTTTTTTTTTTTACAAATTTAAAAAACTAAGTCTTGGAAGTAGTTAACAAAAATCATGGAGTTACCAAGTGGCAGAACAACTATTCTAGTCCAGGTGGATTCTAGCTTAGCATTTGTGCTCTTAATCACATAAAGCTAAGTCTTACAATTCTGCAATCTGTGTCAGAATATATTTAATTGTGTTAAGCAGATGGAAAGCTCTGAAGGAAAGCAGCAAGACATTGACATTAGGTATGAATCAGGCCAAATTTAGTGTGTGATAAGTAATTGGCACATGTTAGTTTAATCTTCACAACCAAGTTTAAGAATTGTACTCTAATGATCTTCATTTGATAGATGGAGAAACTGAGGCACAGAAAAGATTTGAACCCAAGCAGTTGGGCTCCAGAGTCCATGTCCTTAACCACCATATTTTGCTGCCTCTTCTGTAAAAGAAAGAGAAAGTTGGTGGGTATCCCTAGGAAAAGCCCTGCCAAGTGGTAGACAAGTGGACAAATGTGTAACTTTTTCAGTTCCTCCTGGGATCCTCAAATCCATGGCCTCTAGTGCCTGAGGGCTTACCAAGCAAAAGTACATATGAGGGAGAATATACTATTTCATCTCCCTCCAGGACAATTGGTTCTCAGTAACATGCTTCCTGGTTTGAAATTTGAGTCTCTACAGACAGACAGACTTCACAATTTAGCAAACGTCAGGCTAAATACTAGCCATAAAAGCAACACCTTAATCATAAGCACAAAGCTGATTATTTATGGATCTCAATTCATTTTCTTCTCTTTTATGATGGGGCATAACATGAATAACAGAGAAGGCAAGGAGTTAAGGAGCTGCCTGACTCCAAAAGTAGTTTTCCTGTTTATTCTTGTATCCCTCTGCAGCCTGAACCTTTCTAACACTACCACCACGTGTTGAGTCTTCTGTCTTCCTTTACTTCCCCCTACCCCCTTTTTCACTACTGGGGTTGTTGGTGTGTGCTTCTGTTTGCATGTGTGTGTGTGTGAGTTTGTGAATACATATTTATGAAAAGCACCTTTGTTGCAATTTGCAAAATAACCATGTAATGAATGGAAACATATTTTGCTTTTTAATGCACTGATTTCAGGTAATAAATACATGTTGTTCATCATAAATAGGTTATTACCTAGAACTCTATCTCTTCAAACTTCTTTGTTCACCGTGGACAGCTGTCTGCATACTACAGTCCTTCTCAGAAGCCAAGCCCTTTCTCTAATGAACATCTCTGACTGGACTCAATCATAAACCATCCTCACAATCTTTTCTACTCTTTACTCTTTAAAATATAGTAGCAAAGTAATAATCTTCTCATTGTGCAGGGAGAGGTAAGCTGGGTTGGCTTATTGCACCTAATGAATTTAAACAGAACTTTGGCAAACTTTATAATTACATTGACTTGCTTGTTTTCCGCTTCCTTTTATTGCTAAGGGCGCTGATGTTACTCACTTGTCAGGGATGAACCAGCCTAGAAAATGATACTACATGCTTCGCTGTGGTCACTTTACACCTTAGACACAGTGTGTTCATATAGGGAATCTAATTCTTTTCAGCCATTAGCTCTTAGGTGGGGTATAATTTATCAAGGGACCTTGGTGACAAATACAGACAGCTCTTAATTATCTGATTGGGGATTACTCATGTGATGTTCCTGAGCCTTATATTTATTCTCAGATTGGCATCGTCTACTTCTAGGTCCTGGTGTAAAGGGGCTGCCAATGAGTTTGAATGTTTGCCTAAGATAACTCAGCCTTGTCCCCCAATCACCACCTCCATAATACTTACTATATTCAAAATATTAATACAAGGTTTGTTTGTTTGCTAACATGCTTTTCAATATACCTCTGCCATGCATCACCTATATGACATAAGCAGAGAAATACTTCCTCAAAAGCTGAGACATCCTTTAACCCTGGGTTTTGACACTGACTGGATGGATGGCCTTGAGCAAGTAACTTGATGTTTGTGGAACTCAATTTCCTTATCCTTAAAATGAAGAGCTGTACTTCGGTGACCTCTAAGGACCTATGTCACTCTGGAAACTTCAGTAACCTTCCTCACTGCATTTTTTTGTAACTTGCCTTTAGAACTTTGTCTGGTTAGCACATCACATGTTAGTTCATCAGAGGAGTTGAGGAATCAGCCCTATGGTTTGGATGTCTAGCATGTGCTGTGGGGCATTCTGTGCTCCAAAACAAAAAATTGATACTGAGTTGAGGAAATTGCCTTTCAAGCCTCTGTCTTTCTTCTTTCCATGCATTGAGGCTTGAATGTTGATTACATTCAGATCACAGTAAAAATTTTTCATTCATTTACAAAAATGTGTGCTTGTGTGCTCTCCATTCTAGAGCTCTGTATTTCTTTTCTACTACAATTCATTTGCCTTTTCCCAGCAGATACTATATTTCGTCAGTTTGTGAAAACTAATTTTTGGTGTCACTGCACATTTGCTCAAGGTATTTATTTATTTTTAAACTACAATAAGCTAATATTTGCCAGTGAAGGATCCTGTTTGAGGTTCACTGATGCAACTGGAGAGGCTGGCAAGGGAATTCTGGTTCTGTTAGCCAGCATCCTGCTGATGGCTCAGGATTCTTAATTGCACAGATTATCTCTCTGTTTTGAAATCTTAATATAAATAACTTTTCAATAATTAGTAAGGTTTTATCACATGCATAAAAGCATTAAAAAGTTATAAAAAACACTAATGTTATTTTAATTGCTTTAAAGTTCCCTATGGGAGTTAGATTTTATAAGGATACCCTTTAAAATAGTCACAGTTGGGAGGACACATCTGAGTCCAGAGAGAAATACCTTTTAATTCACTTATCTCTTTCACTTCCTCTTATTCTCCATCCAAATACTTGTTTGCCTTTTTTATATATAAAGTTCTATCTGAGGACTACATTAATGTCTTGAAAAGATGCTAAATGGGAGGTCAAGCAAAGAAATAGCAAAGAATAGCTGGATGAGGGAAAGAAAGGGACAGAAGTGAGGTGCTGTCTTTCATCAACAAAACTAAGTACTGGACAAGCACATGGCAGACTGCATGCTCAAAATGCAGGTGCAATTTGAACTTAAGTAACAGTGTCATGAAACATGAAATTAAAGTTTTCTTCTTAAGATTACCTTCTTTAAAAATAACAGAAATTGTATGGAATCATTGGAACTCTCTGGCCACTTTGGATAACAGTGCATTGGCAATATGATTGAATTGCCAAGCAGAAATTGGGCATCCATTTCCATCTGATAAGGAAGGACTCAACAGTTTCCAGTTGGATCTTACATACAAATCTCCTGCCACCTCCCCACTACCCCAACAAGGGAAGGCCAATCAAGACCCATTGTTACAAAAACTTGTCTGCCTGTCACCATGCTGGAGTCCCTAGTATGTGTTCCTTCCTGACCCAATAGCCTTTGTGCGACCCCTAACATTCTCCTTCCTTCCTTTTTTCCTTCCTTCCGTTCTTCCTCCCTTCCTTTCTTCCTCCCCTCCCTCCCTCTTTCCTTCCTTCCTTCCTTCCTCCCTCCCCTCCCTCTCCCTCCCGCTTCCTTCCTTCCTTCCTTCCTTCAGTCCTTCCTTCCTTCTTCTTTCTTTCTTTTCTTTTCTTTTTCTTTCTTTCTTTTTCGTTCTTTCTTTTTATTTATTTATCTTTCTCTTTCTTTTTTGCAGTGTCTCTCTGTCATCCAAGCTAGAATACAGTGGCACAATCTTGGCTCACTGCAACCTCCATGTCCCAAACTTAAGCAATCATCCCACCTCAGCCCTCTGAATAGCTGTGACTACAGGTACATGCTACCACTTGGCCAATTTTTGTATTTATAGTAGAGATGGGGTTTCATCATGTTGCCCAGGCTGGTCTCATACTCCTAGGGTCAAGAAGTCCACCAGCCTCACCATCCCAAAGTGCTGGGGTTACAGGCATGAGACACCACACCCAGCCAAACCCATCTTTCAGTCTCTATTTCTCCCTCAGTACTGGGCTTTGAAAAGTCAGCTAGATTTTTAAAAAATGAATAAAGTTTCCCCTCACCTTTGACTCTACTTTCCTCAATTCCAAACGTAGAAATATCCTTTAGGGCAGTATTTTTTTTTTTTTTGATTAATGATCTTTGGCAAGGACTGACCTCAACTGAGAAACACTCCTGTTGGCCTGCACCAAATTCCAGTGCAGAGCCCCTCAGTTCTTCATATATGACTTGCTATGTATTTCCCCAGGCTGTGGGACTATGACCAGTGGCTTGGAGCTTCCATTACACAATAAGTGTGATGGTGAGTGGAGGGGAATATTAAAACCTCCTGATGGATATTTTGCCAGAGAACAAGGGACATGTGTGGCAACCTAAGTTCTAACTTTTAACATATTCTGGGTAAATAAAAATTGGGTAATATTTTATAGTACTGTGACTAACACCATATCACAGCTACATTACGGTAGGATTCAGAAACTTCAAAATTATGTGTTACATAGAATTTTGAATAAAAGAATGCATTCTGAATTTCCAACAACTGATCCATAAAGAACTTACTGAGTAGTACCTCACACCTTTGCATAATATAAAGACAAAATAAGCAAGGATTTTAAAAAGCAGTAGTTATATATTAAATATGCAGTTGACAGATACTTTTAGTCTTAAAAAATAATACTGAATATTTGAATAAAGCTTTAAATTTACATATACACACACAGACACCTTTTTGCCATTTCATTTGATCTTTCAAATTGACTTTATTTGTTAGGAAGACTTTGGCTGAAAATTGACAGAAAATCTGACATTGTAGCTTAAATAATTTTTTTCTCATAAAACAGGATGTCTATTAAGTGACTGCTGATATTAGTTAAACTATTCAATGATGTAAGGATTAGTATCTCTGCAGTTTTCTTTTCCTGTTTTTTTTTTTTGTTTTGTTTTTGGTTTTCCTCATAGTTATAAGAGAGCTGCTAAAGTTCTCAGTATTATATTAGGCTTCAGAGCAAGGAATAATGGAGTAAGGGAAATAGCAATGTCAGCTCCTCTCTACTTTTTATAAGAATATAAATCTCTTCCAGAAGTTACACCTCTCACCAACAGACTTCCATTCATGTTTTACCAGTTAAATGGCATCATGTAGCTAGAGATCTCCATCAGCAAAGAAATTTGGGGTAAATTAGTATTTAAGTTCTCTTAGCCTCTATAGAAGTGATAAAAGAAGTCATCTGAAAACAGCAGTTAGGTTAGTGAATTGGCAGGGTCTTAAATAGGAGATACTTAGACATCTAATAAACAAGAGAAGATTAACTTAGACTCAGGAGAATTTCATACATGCTGGAGTGACATATAGGGAATAGGGAAACTCCAGTTCTAGTTCTGGCTGCATTATTGCCTGGTTTGTGATCTTGAGTAAGTTACTTGATCATGCTGGCTTCTTGTGAACTTACTTGTCTACAGTCACAAGATTAAGTTTAGAGACTTTAAGACCCCCCTCCTGAACATAACATTCTATGATTCTAAGATCTAATTATACAGAGCTATATAGAAGTATGATCCATGTGAGAACAAAATGTGGTGCTCTTTTTATTGGACCTGTGCATTTCTTCATGGACATAGCTGAAGGGTTCTATGAACTATTTGGGGGAAGGAGAGGAAGGTGGACAGGAAGGACAGGGATATTAGAATAATAATAGAAGAGAGCAGTAGGGTTGAAAACCAAGAAATTCTTCCTCCAAGTCACAGAGAACAGGGGAAAAAAAGACTATTATAAGTGGATGAGGTTTTAAAGAAGGATATCAAATACATTCTGCTTCCAAGGAGAAATGTCTGAAGTGTTTGGTAAAGGGGAAGGAGAAGGTGTGCCACGCCCTTACTCAGCTCCTCATCTAGTCCCTAGAATATTTGAAATAATAGTGTAGCCAGATTATAACTCTGTTCAGGTAAGGTCATCTGGATGGTCCAGTGTGATCTGTGGAAAACCTTGGATATAATCTGAATACAGACAAAGCAAGTCTGCTTTGATTCAAGTCTGCACAAAAATAAAACCAAGAATTACTGGGAATGTAGATATGCTGTATGAACGTTTATATAAGAAAAATGGGCGTTACAAAAGCAAAAATAGAGTTGCGGTGTGCTTTATATTATACATAAGGATATTTTACTCTATGCAAAGGGGTCTCTAAGATTACTTAAAACAGCAAAGTTCCAAGACTTTTATGTGTATAAATATAGATACAGTTAATTAATTACTTAAAAGAATTAGAGGTTGAAAGTAGATTGGAAAGGTAAGTTGAATCACTTCCACTTCACTGTTGATGATAAAAATAAAGATAAAAGTGACCTGTAATAATAATGTTAGAGAAGAGAGAGGTTTTGCCTATATAATTTAAGGAATATTTATTTTTCCACTGTACACCCATGTCTGAATAATATAGTTCTTTCAGGTAAAAGTGCATTTGCATCCAAATCTGCTTCATTATTCCTTCAATGCGCCACTCTACAATGGTGTAAAGTATAGAGACAGAAAGGACTGAAGAGGTCACCATTCCATTTAGGAAAGACTGTGTTTAACATTTCAATGAACAGTTCTGAGTACTGATACATTGTGCAATCTTCTTCAACATAACTAACTTAAATTACTTTGTCTGTAGTTTAAACATATCCCCTTAAGTGAAAACATAAACTGGTTATGGATTGTCAGATGTGCAGATGTCCTTCTTAGTGTGATAAGATGATATTTTTGAAACACCAACCATTTTTTCTCAGATATCCCTAACTTGGCTGTCCTTTAACTTTTATGAATTTATGTATCAGCTAGGCAATTCTGAGCTTATCTCAAGGAAGGAGAGTGCTAACAAAGAAGAAGGAAATTATTTTTATGTTTTTAGTTTCAAAAGCCCAGACTCTAAAGTAGATGAGAAGGACTCAGGGTATATACAATGAACTTAGAAGAATACAAATGGAATCAAAGGAAAGCTTCCACTTAGAGACTAACTAATCTCAGTCGTAAAAGGATGAGGATAAGAGGAAAAGCAAAAAAAGGCCTACACATTTGAGTTTCTGTGTCCTGCCCTTCCAGGAATTCAGGGGATGACAAACTTCTCACACCGGAGAGATTTAAGGAGACTAAGATTATCTTAGGCAGTGCCCTGAGAAGGGATGGAATAGCTCACAGAAGGACTAATTGTTGTCTTGTCTTAGTAAGTGTCACCTTATAGAGATCTCATGTCCCAACATGACTAGAGAACATCCCAGTATTTCCTGAGGACACAGAGGGCATGGCATAGCATACAGCATGCTTGAACCTAAAAGACTACACAGGCTGGAATACCTTGGCAATGACATCAATGTACTAAAGCATGAAGATTTTAAGGTTCAGTGAGCATCTCAGTGGTTATTAGCATACACAGAACAAGATGAAAGACCAGATACTTTCTTTCCACAACTTGACATTAAATAACCTCCAATGTTCTCACACAAGAACATAAGAAAATGTTTATGTATATTGAATGAGACTAACTTTTAATCACCATGGAAGAATCTGAACTTATAATATGAAGTAAATTAAGATTCTAAAACATAAAAAGTACACATACTCCTCATATAATTTGAGCTTGTAATCTAAGATTTATGTTATATTTATATTAAGTTTAAAAATAGTGGGAAGCATTTCCAGAATGGTAAAGTAAGGACCTCTGAGAATCTGCTCTTCCATAAAAGCTGTGAAGACCCTGGCAAAGATTGTCAAAATCAACAATTTTAGAACACTGGAAAATAGCTAAAGGCTTGCAACAATTCCAGGAGCACATACTCAGGAGAAACAGATGATTCTTTGTAAAAATACTAAGCTTTGTGGTATTTTAACTTGCTGTATTCCCATTGCCCCCACCCCAGCTCTGATAGTCTTGAAACCCAGCAGTCTCCAAATTATGAAACTATGAAACCTGCAACCACTACCAGGCTAATGGCTACTGGGCAGGGTGGGGTCAGGAGAATAATTGGTTTGGAACATCCCCAAAAGCTCCATCCTCAGAGAATTGTTATTATTTGACTTTGTGGCAATTCTGTGGAAAACCATATTCATAGGACCAGTCTTTAACTGACCTGATGCAATACTCAGTGGGAAAAGTCCTTTCCCAAGGTGTTTGTTGAAAACAATCAGTGGCAATTCTTTAACATTGCAGTTGCCTGAGGTAAATATATGAGGCAAAGGAAACAATAGGCAGATCATGAAACCTAAAAGAAAAATTAAAATAATTAGATGCTATCGGGGCTTTGAAAAGTTCCAACATATTCCTAAATACCTAAAAGGCCACATACATATGTAGGGCTTGAACATGTCCAGGTAAAACTGAAGAAGATACTGATCTCGCACTTCTGACTGAGTTGAGGCTATGCACATCAGGAATTGAAGGCCAAGGTAGTGTTGTAAACTATCAGTATATTGAAGGTGAACTCAATACACATGTACAACCTCTCAGCAAAGGCTGAGATAATAATTGGTTTCTGGAATTTAGGAAAATTTGCATCTAATTATTAGTTAACCACTAAGCAAAATGAGCAGAGGCTTTGATGGCTGCATGTATCAAAAAAATGTAAAGTTGTAAAAATCAGTCCAAGAATGTCATCAAACAAGAAAATAAAAACAAAACAACAACAAAAAACCTGGAAAGAAAATATCTGATTTCTGGAAATGTCACATTTTACTATTTAAAATGTACAGTTTTTCCACAATAATAATAACATAAAATAAACAGAGAAATATGGCT